>JARQOC010000004.1:581594010-581607458 GCA_033576535.1 Allobates femoralis | reverse complement strand
TAGGGATGGCGAATCTACTCGCTAGGACTCGTTACTCTGCGAGTAGTAAGGGACTCGCAGGACTCGGTACTCTGCGAGTTTCCCAGTGATTACTCGCACAGTAACGAGTCCAATGCAAATCAATGGCAATCCTAGTTTTGTCAGAGATACTGACAAAACTAGGATTGCCATTGACTTGCATTGGACTCCTTACTGTGCAAGTAATCGCAGGGAAACTCGCACAGTAAGGAGTCCAGCTGTCTGCTCTGTGTCTGCTCTCAGCCTGCAGGCTGCCGCAGCTCCAGGGTCCTAGAGCCCGCCTGCTCTCCCTGTGCACAGAGATGATGTAGCAGAGCTGAGATTGTTCTCAGTCTGCTCATTCCCTGTGCATAGACATCTATATCTATGCATAGGGATGTAGCAGAGAGGACATTGCGTTTTGGACTACGTCGGACGGAAGAGGATTTTTTTAATTAAAGATGGAGTCCCTAATGGCTTTTTACTTTATTTCTAATAAAAAATTTTCTCTGTGTTGTGTTTTTTTTAACCCTTTATTGGAGATTCTTAGTGGCCGGGTCAAACCTGGCCTGACATTAAGAATCTCGGGCTTAATACCAGCTTGTATATCAAAGCTGGTATTAACCCCTTTATTACCCAGCGTGCCACCGCCACCAGGGCTGCTGGAAGAGCGGGGTTCAGCGCCAGAGGATGGCGCTTCAATGAACGCGCCATCTTCTGGGGCGGCTGCGGGCTGCAATTTGCAGCGGGGGGTGCCCAGAAAGCTTGGGCCTCCCTGCGCTGCGGATTCCAGCCCCCAGCTGCTTAGCTGTACCTGGCTAGACATAGAAATTGTGCGGAGCCCCACGCATTTTTTTTTTATTATTTCATGAAATTCATGAAATAAAAAAAAAGGGCTCCCATATTCTTGTGTCTAGCCAGGTACAAATAGGCACCTGGGGGTTGGGGGCAGCCCGTCGCTGCCTGCTGGATCCGGCTGGTTCCAGAAATACGGCGAAGCCCACGTAATTTTTTTTCTGAAAAATCAATAAAACAATCCTAAAAAAGGGACTGCATCTTTATTAACCCCTCGCCCATGGTCCAGGGGTTAATAAAGATGCAGTCCCTTTTATTTACATTGTTTTATGGATTTGTCAGAAAAAACATTTGACGTGGGCTTCGCCGTATTTCTGGAACCAGCCGGATCCAGCAGGCAGCGACGGGCTGCCCCCAACCCCCAGGTGCCTATTTGTACCTGGCCGGACACAAGAATATAGGGGAGCCCTTTTTTTTTATTTTTTCATGAATTTCATGAAATAATAAAAAAAAAATGTGTGGGGCTCCGCGCAATTTCTATGTCTAGCCAGGTACAGCTAAGCAGCTGGGGGCTGGAATCCACAGCACAAGCTTTCTGGGCACCCCCCCGCTGCAAATTGCAGCCCGCAGCCGCCCCAGAAGATCCTCTGGCGCTGAACCCCGCTCTTCCAGCGGCCCTGGTGGCAGTGGCACGCTGGGTAATAAAGGGGTTAATACCAGCTTTGTTATACTAGCTGGTATTAAGCCCGAGATTGTTAATGTCAGGCCACGTTTGACCCGGCCACTAAGAATCTCCAATAAAGGGTTAAAAAAAACACAACACAGAGAAAATTTTTTATTAGAAATAAAAAAAAAAAGCCATTAGGGACTCCATCTTTAATTAAAAAAATCCTCTTCCGTCCGACGTAGTCCAAAACGCGATGTCCTCTCTGCTACATCCCTATGCATAGATATAGATGTCTATGCACAAGGAATGAGCAGACTGAAAACAATCTCAGCTCTGCTACATCAGGCAGCAGGCGGGCTCTAGGACCCTGGAGCTGCGGCAGCCTGCAGGACCCGAGGGCACAGAGCAGACAGCCGGACTTGTTACTGTGCGAGTTTCCCTGCGATTACTTGCACAGTAAGGAGTCCAATGCAAGTCAATGGCAATCCTAGTTTTGTCAGAGTCTCTGACAAAACTAGGATTGCATTGTAGCAGATAGAGCCTGAAGCTTCCGAGACACATCTGCGATTTGTAAATCGCACATTACTCGCTATTACTCGCTTCCCCATTCATTAACATTGGACTCGCTAGACTCGCAACGAGTAGCGAGTCCCGGGCTCGGACTCGCTAGAGTCAAGTGATTCCGAGTAATTTAGGACTCGCCCATCACTAGTCCTGACCCCTTGAAGCCCCTGCTATGTGAGGGAAGGAAACTGGGACACACTGAGAGGGAATGTGACCATCAGATACTATGCAGTTGTGTTGGGCTGGGTTATCCTGGAAAGCCCAAATCTAGAAAAATCGAAAGCAAATCAGCTAGAGATAGATCTGTAACTGCTGGTATGCTGTGTAACGGAACATGTGCTTAATGGCCACTTTACACGTCCCGATATCGGCGTCCAACTCTGATAAAAAGTCACGTGGTTCATGCGTTGGCCCCGATATCGTTCGTTGTATGGTTTAAAAGTCCAATTCGATGCAAGAACGATGCCAAAACGATATCGGGGAAGAAATGAGCAGGCTCTCCAACGGCCCGATATTGGATGGACGATGTGGCAGGATCGTGCTGTGTGACAGCCCAACAACGATTTGGAGTACAACTTCCCCTATTCTCTCCCATGTTAAATGGTCGTTCCTGGGTTGGCCGTACAAGGGGGCGTACACATCGCAGTTGCGTTGCCTGCCGTTATCGCGCTGTGTAACATCTCCTATGCGATCTTGTAATTCTGCCCAAAAAATGTGCGCTCCCGCGTCGTTGTATCCAATATCGGACCGATGTTGGGACTTGTAAAGTGGCCATAAGACATGTGCCCGCTATCTCACATGTACATTTGTGCCTGAAGAACTAAGGAAATTGTTAATTAAAGAACAGTTGCTTGTCAAGAAGTGTTGGCCTCCATGTCAGTTTCCACCATGGTTCAGTCCTGGCTCGCCAAAGGCAATGGCGGTGTGCAGCCTCCTGAGAGGTATGACCTACCCCATATTACCCATAAACCCAGCCAGGACCACAGTTTTCATGTAGTGTGATGGGGGAATTAGGAGTCAACCTTTACCCTCGACTACTGCCCCGCTCCATGTTAAAATGGCTCTCTCATAGAGAACATAGAGGCACACGGACAAAATAGCTAGCTAAAGTCGGCAGAGGTGGTTGTCGGCAGAACAGTCAGCCAAACGACAGCTATCTAATATTTATGTCAGTTTTATGTAATCCCTTGACTGATTCAGGGGCCAACCACATAACCACCAATATGTGATCCGTATACTGATGGTTACGCGTCGGCTACATTCTCATCTGCTTTTCTCAATATGATATTGAGAAAGGAGGGTGAGAATGTAGTCGTCATGTGATCGGCAGTATGCAAAGTGCATATTGGCAGTGGTCATCTGACAGCTTGCTTAATCTAGCAATTAAGGGGATAGAGTGCATGATACACACTGTCACAATTTATCAGCCTGCAGTCACATAGAGCGCAGAACTGTAGCTCAAGCCTGCAAAACTCCTTTTGAGGTCTATTGTTGAGGTACTGGCTGTACAGGGCTCGGGTAGTCAGGGGGAGCCTGGGCCTTGACGCTTCCCCAGCCAGCTTCTCAGTGCAAAAGTCAAATTAACTTTCACCCTTGGTGAGGGCCAAAGCATACATTCAGACAGTCCCAGATAATTTTTAGTGAAGAATAATATATAATGAATGTATAATGAATGTGAAAAGGTGTTTTGGTAACGTATTGACCTTCATCAGTATCACATGCTGGAGTGAGGAAGCTGCCTGGAGGGACAGCATGATGTGAATCAGCAGTGTCTGCCGCTGTGAAGGTCGATAACCTCTTTTCACATTTAATACACTGGAATTGCTGGTTTGAATAAATTATTTTTCACTACTAAAAATTATGTGGGAGTGCCTCATGATACTGTAAGATTTGAAATAATTTTGGAACCTACAAGAGCACCCCTTCTGTAATGAGAAGCCAGAGGTCTCATATTTCTCCCATTAAAACATGCATTAATGGTGGGTTTATACTCTAGGATATCGTTAGCGATATCCTTGGAACGTTACCATGATCGTTCCGACATCGTTAGAGCGCTGTCACACACAAAGATATCGTTTACGATATTCTATGCGTCAGCTCAACTGTTAAATAGGAGAGGAAGGAGTGAGCGATGTACTAAAGCGGCAGGAATAGGAGCTTATTGAACAAGATCGTTCATCATGGTGTCACACTGAACGATGCCGCTTCCTGAAGAAGCGTTAATTGGACGACGAACGATAGATTTGAGGTCAGGATCTCAAAACTAGGATGAACGATCCAGCGATCTTTTCATCCTATATCGTTCGTTTACACGCAACGATGCCCGAACGATATCTTTTCAACGTTTCAAGGATATCGTTCAGGATATCCTAGCATGTAAACCCACCATAAGTTTGTTAAAATTCTCATCGAAGATTTATTTAAAGGGAACCTGACCTCTCCAAATTGGTCCCCAGCCTCTAAAAACCTGTCCCTGCACGTTCCTATAAGGTTTCAAGCTATCCCTTTCTTTCCCTTTAGAGATTATGTAGAGTGGAATAATCACGTTTATTACCTGGCAAACCTGTGGCTTCTGCTGCCTGAGGAGTCACAAAAGGCGTTCCCTCTGGCTCCTTATCGCCGCCTCCACAGTTGTTTTTCACACCCCAATGGGCGTGAAAATGAATGGTAATAATCCTGTGTCGGATCGTTGGGCGGGCTTAGCCGGATTGACGCAAATCGCGTTATTTCCGGCACTGTGACGTCTATACACCCTTTGGGTGTGTGTAGAGACCTCACGCTGTGCATTGTGCATGCACGAGGTGTTATTTACAACTCGCGCATGCGCAATGTGCAGCGTGAGGTCAGTCCATACATCCATACATACAGTCCATCGACGTCACAGCGCCGGAAATGACGCGATTTGCGTCATTCCGGCTAAGCCCGCCCAGCAATTCGACACAGGATTATCAACATTCATTTTCACCCCCATTGCGGCGTGAAAAACAACTTTCGAGGCGACGATAAGGAGCCAGAGGGAACACCCACTGTGACTCCTCAGGGCAGCAGAAGCCGCAGATTTGCCAGGTAATAAATGTGATTATTCCAATATACATAATCTCTAAAGGGAAAAAGAGGGATAGCTTGAAGCCTCATAGGAACGTGCAGGGACAGGTTTTTAGAGGCTGGGGACTGATTTGGAGGGGTCAGGTTCCCTTTAAACAGTCTCGTGAAACATGGGCAAACTCTTGAATGTTCCTAGGTTAGAAGTATTTACAATGATACAATTTGGCGCAGACTGATCCCCTCGTCCTGGTGCCTCCAGACTCTCATCCTTCAGCCTCACTGGCGTCTGCGGAATTCATACGGTCTCTCATGACTCACGCCCTATCCCACCCACAGGGATCCATTCCAAAGGAATAATCAGGGCCTCCGCATCATGGGCATCATGATTAAGAGTGCCTGAATGCACCTGAAACACGTAGCCTTGTCTAACGCATATCATGGATAAACCTGCCATGTAACTGCAATAAATCATTATAAATGAGAAACTGGATTATTTTTTCTTTGGATATTAAGTGTGTATGTTCACTTCACACTACCAGCAGAGAGACCTCAACTCCTATCAGACATGACATTACACTGATGTTAAAGCCATACCATTTTGTGGAAGCCAGACGCAGGGTGCCACATTCCCCCCTTGTTATAGGCAGTACATCCCCAGACTGCACAAACAAAAAATAGTGTTTTTATGAAAGCATTTTTTTTCAATGAAGAACAATAAAACATTTTAACTTTAGTAGCAGCATTGTTATGGATCACAGCCCAAAACCACTTCCTTAGTGATGGAATCATCCCCGAGTGCAACTGCGGGGCACACAGACAATAACCTTGGTTTCTTCGCTGCACCGGCTGTTTTAAGTGACTCCAGGCCACAGCAGATCTTTCACTTGTAGAGCATAAAACATGGCATATAAAATATCAAGTCTATAAAACTTCCAAGTACTAAAGAGATGTCCAGTCCTTCTTGGTAAGGACCCCAGAACAGCGCAAAGGGGGCAATCCATATATTAGTGGTGCAATTTATATTCAGCCCTTCAGAGATTTAGGAAACTACCTCTTTTAGTCAGACATGGCTACACAGCCTAACAAGGTACATAATCACAGGAACTATGCCTTAATATCCCAAAATTATTAACCCATAAAGGGGATGAGAAACTGCTTCTTTAGTCTTCACATGTGCAACCAGCACTTCTTAGTTGAGCCACTGATGGGTGTTCTACTCTGGGAGTTGGGGTATTAAAGTAGCCTACTGCAATGATGCCTCCATTAGCATGCAGTGTCGGCACTGCAAGAGTGCAGAGCAGCAGTGGCACCAGCAGCTGTACGTGGACTGGCAACCCTTGGTTTTATATCAGTGGCCGGAGATGGAGCGGGAGGCTGTTTTCTGGTTTTGACTGCTATAAGACTCCTCAGCCTCCTATTGGGCAGTAGAGGTAGGATCCTCTATGTCCACCATCTTGCTTGCAGCCACAGCGTACCAGCCATGCTGCCCCCACACTTTGACAAAGTTGACCATGTCCCCGAATTACAAGTTGTGCTGATGCTGAGGGAAGTAACCTTGTTTCACCTCCTGATGGTTGACAAATATGTCCAGCCTTGATCCCAGCTCTTTGATGAAGCCACAGCCCTGGGCTTTGTCCCAGCTGACCACGGTGCCAACAACCATGTTTTCCATTGGGGCTACACCACATACGCCCTGCATCCACTCCTTGGTAAACAGCTCGGTGTGTTACTTTTCTGCAATGGACTTGGCCAGCCAGGCCACGTATCACTGCTCTCTGAGGGCAAGTTCATGGAGCTGTATTAATGGGGACTCTGATGCTGCAGCCTGGTAAGGGCCTTCAGATGGGCGGACAAGTGCAGCTGCCTGACTGGGCTCTCAAGGGGGACAAACAAGGGAATCAGCCTGACAGGGCCCCTCCTGCTGGCACATGGGGCCCACCGCCTGGCTAGGCTTTACGGATGAGTTGATGGCAGCAGCAGCCTGGTTTGGCTCCTCAGGCAGACAAGGGAGGAAGGAAGCAGGGCCGGACCTCACATGCAACCAGTCTACCTCTGCAGCTGGGACATAGTCTGCAGGCGGGCTGGAGTAAGAAATAGCCTGGCCAGTTATTACAGGGTTAGAAGCCAATTTGCAAGGAGGGAGTATGGCACATACCGCTTTCAAGAATGGGCCACCTTTGTGAGTATAGATGTACAGCGGGTACTCTCGTGGGCCAGACTCATAGAGGATTACTTTCTCGGATAATCCGGGATCAGGCGGACTATGGCCACGATTTTCTCGGTGAGACCCAGATGCGGACATTGAACAGCTCTGGGTCTGGTGGTGGCACAAAATGGATTCTGGCACCAGATCAGCTGCATTGGCAGGACCTGCGGACAGAGCAGTCACTGAACCTGCCGGTGGTGGCGACATTGCGACTTCCTGTATAGCCATCTGCTCCACGACCTGGGCCATACCATGACACACTGAGAAGTTTAACACCCCCGCCTGCCTGAAGCGCAGTAGATCTCCATCTTCAGTCGGTGAGCACACTCAGTAAACTGCTCCAGCTATCTCTCACAAAACAAAGATGGTGGTGCCCTCTCACAAAAATGTGATTCTTTTTCTCCAACCCGACCACTTGGCGGGCACAGTCACTCTGTTTTGCCTAATATTTCAAGCAGGGAGGGGACGACTATTAGGGGTGGCATTTCACATGCAGGCACTAGTGGAGCAGGAGGGGCTACTTTTGGCACCGTTACTGAGAGACACCCACAAAAGGCGGTCTTGCATATCATTAGCTGTCGCCATCTTGCATATCATTAACAGTTGCCATCTTTACAGTTAAAAAACACCATTAGCATTAACAGTCTCTTAGGCATACAGGACTTAGTTTTCGGGGTTTCGTACCCCATTAGTGTAGCCAAAATGTGTCATTCTCAAGGGCCAGGGTACTCAGCAGCTGGGCCAGAGTTAAGTTCACAGTAGCCATGCCCAGCAGCTATGTTCCTGACCACACATGTAAAGGGGTAGTAGTAGGAATAAAGTTTGTACATGATACCAGTTGGGATAATCAACCTGCAGATGATCCCTGGAAGACAGGTGGTAGTAATTAGTACAAATTTTTAACCCTTATTAACCAGGGCTGGCTCCAAAAGAGATGATGGGGTAATGGAGGTTAAGTGGAGAAAGTAAACCGCAGGAGTCACCTCCTTACCTTTCCACTGCAAGTCTCTGTAGCAGGTTCAGGGTTGTAAATCCACCAGCAGGCAGGTGGTCTGGCCAGTCTGATGAGAACTGTAGTCTGCTCTGCTGAGTGAGTCCTGCTGACTTTTCCCGAGTTTTAGGTTTCTTGGTGCATTGAGTTTCCAGTACTGCCTCTATGTTCCTCTGGGTTACCTCCTGCCATGCAGGTAGTGCGTATCCTGTGGGTATATGTACGTATAGCAGTTCCCTGACCCTATATACTACTGACACCCTGGATAACTCCACTTGAGTTGCTGGTGAGCTTGAAACTCACCAGCATTAAGTTCTGCCACCAGGCCCTGTAAGCCTGGAAGACCTAAGGACTGGTATCCTGACTGCAACTGGTCCCTTCAGAGCAGCTCCTGCTGCTTCCTCACTGGACCTCTCCTTCGCCAACTCTCTGCCCTACTACACCCTAAATAACCCCTCCCTCCAGCCAGAGGCTGTGTCACAGCCCAGGCCTTCAGTGCTCAGCTTCCTGGTTAGAGATCAGGCAGTGTGTGTGTTCGCTTCAAACATCCAGCAGAGGAACCCCAACTCCCATCAGACATGGTGTCACACAGATGTTAAAGACAGACGGAGGGGCGCTATACATGCATGTGTTTTCAATTGGCAGAGATGATTATTCTCCTTCCAGACCCTTGTATCTCCTCTGAGAGCAAATATACAGGCATACACAATTCTACTTTTCCTAAGGGTCCCTTTACACGCCACCACTGGAAGGTAGCAACTGCTGGGCACTGGGGATAATTGTGCCTGTTGCTATGAAATTGCTACGAAATGGCGGCGTGTAAATAGGGCAGTTCCTTCCGGTGTCCTGCAGTTGACTCAGATACCTATTGCTCAGCCGTGCTCAAAAACCCAAGGCAACACAAAGGCACAATTGCCATGGTAGTGGCGTCTAAACGGGGCACAGGCATGGATGTTGCGTCGCCTAGTGATTTCACAGGGGCGTGCCACAGCATCATGGATACCACGCCCATCAACAATCATTGGTGGGGGCTACTGTGTTACCATTGGCTGTCCCTTCACAGGGCGCCATATTTAAAGAGCTGTCCATTCACACTACACATTTGCTATGGCGTCATGTATTAGCCAGCCTTCATGCGCAGGCTGGCCTAACATGACGCTAATGTGTTGTCCAATCAGCGTATTAGCGTCACGAAATACACAATTCTGTCACGCCTATGTACTTGCGGCGCGAAAGATGTACGCCCATATTCCTTTGTGGTAGGGGCGTGTGAAGCAGCAAAGGTATTCAACAGGAAGTATGCTGCAGGAGCTGTAGGAACTTCCGGGGAACAAAGATACCTTCAGTAGACAACGCAATGGCGGCGTGTACATGCGGCATCAGCGATCGGTATCCACCGTTAAAAACGTGCGCGTGCACGTGCGGTGGATACCTGATGCTAGCCTCAGTGGCGGCGTGTAAAGGTACCTTAACATCATGTGAAGAGAAATGGTGCACCCCTGTACTCTATCATTTAGTTGTCCGGTTGGTAATCTGCGGGGAAATCTGGCAAGGAAGTAGTTAGTTTCTCTACAGTGCCACCACAGGGGGAATAAGGTATTACAGTGTACCCATTCCCATTCATATTATTGGCTTTACTATGTTATGTGATCTAAGCTAGGTCCTCCAGAGCAGTGTTTCCCAACTCCAGTCCTCAAGGCACACCAACAGGTCATGTTTTCAGGATTTCCTTAGGATTGCATAGGTGATAATTTAATCACTTGCACAGGGGATAATTCCATCATCTGTCTAATGATAAGGAAATCCTGAAAACATGACCTGTTGGTGTGCCTTGAGGACTGGAGTTGGGAAACACTGCTCCAGAGCAATAATGCTCCAAACATTCCAAGAAAGGACACTATTAACTCAGTTTCCTAAACCAGGTCACACCTTTAACATTAAGTTACCTGTGTAACAAAGAGCACTAAATCAAACAATACTGAATTAAATTCTATTTTTTTCTCAACATGTCAAGAGATAATCTACAAAACCTGATATGGACAGTTACACCGTGGGCTCCCATGTGATTTACAACCGTCATCTGTAGGTTCAGTAAAAGTTCTCCATTTATGGAAAATTAACGTCTGATAGCGAGGAGAACCTAATATAGATACACTGATTCCAGGGATGTTACGCAAACTGACTACTTTACCATCATGGAGATAAATGTTATGTATGCGGCTTGGACAAGAGAGAAACTTTTACAATACGAATGCCGTTTCTGAAAGGTATTTAACACCAGTCCCAACGGAACATGAAAACATCAACTGGAATTCCCCGTTGCAGCTGCGGCTTGAATTGACCCCTAGGGCTCTGGCATGTGCTGTAGACCAGCCAAAAGTGTAATATGTGCTGGCATCGTTTGTGGGAGGTTAGTCAAGTGTCCAAGGTCAAACCGTTGCCTTATTCTCCAGGAGGTCCAATAAACTTCACCAGGCGTGTAGCTGCTCACATACCATGTCGTTAGAGGAGAAGGACACTGTGTAGGTGCTCAGAAAAAAAACAGAGGATAGAGACAAAACTGATGTCTTCTAGACTAGATCATAAGAAAATCAGTCTTGTACGAGTCTTTGTCATTGTCAGTTGGTACAAATCGGTTTGCAAATCCTGATCCTTCGGCCACGTCAGTAATCTGTGGTTGCTGGATCTGCATGGGTACCTGCCAACTGGCTCCTACCTGATAGCCGGCCAGGAGAGACATCACATGTATTGTCATGGCCGAAAGTGTTGGTATCTTTGAAATTGTTTCAGAAGTATTTCTCACATAATTTACTTCAAAACTCCCTCAACTTAATGTTTGGTTGCACGCTCTTTGGAATAAATGACTGCTATCATTAATCGCTTCCTATAACCATCAACAAGCTACTTACACCTCTAAACTGGAATTTTGGACTTCTCTTCTGCAAACCTCAACAGGTCTCTCATATTTGAAGGCATCTTCTCCCAACAGCAATTTTAAGATCTCTCCACAGGTGTTCAACCAAGTGCCAGATGCAGCAAAATAATCCCTAGGTCCTGTGTTCTGTTCTCTAACCTCCACCATATGTGACTGTAGGTCCTGTGTTCTTTTCTCTGACCTCCTCCATATGTGACTGTAGGTCCTGTGTTCTTTTCTCTGACCTCCTCCATATGTGACAGTAGGTCCTGTGTTCTTTTCTCTGACCTCCACCATATGTGACTGTAGGTCCTGTGCTCTTTTCTCTGACATCCCCCATATGTGACTGTAGGTCCTGTGCTCTTTTCTCTGACATCCCCCATATGTGACTGTAGGTCCTGTGCTCTTTTCCCAAATGTCCCAAATCGGGGTTTTATCTAAATCTCCCCAAAATGAGATTCAGATTTGCCCTTGAATTGAACAAAGTATGAACCTTTGGGCTCCATTTAACTTTTTTTGGGGGTGTCGATAATTTCAGATGACACAGTCCAGTTTTTTATGATTCAGTTAGGCTAGGGTCACACATGCGTTGTTTTTTTAAAATCCTGATCCGCTTTTGAGCTTTTAAAAAGCTCAAAACCGCATCAGGAAACGCTCCTCATAGGAGCAGATTATTAAAACCAGATTGCATTACATGCAATCCGGTTACCGCATCCGTCTCTGCAGCCTGCATGAAAAATCATGCAGGCCGCAGTTTTCGGAGCGGTTCTGTGTAATCCTGAGCAATCCGGTTAGCGTATACTTTGCTTATCTCGGCTACCGCTGGAATAAGCAAAGTGTTTATTCTGTCAAAAATGATTAAATATTAATAATAATTGTGGGCAACATGTCTCTCAGGGTACCTTTACACGCCGCTACAACAGGATGGATACAACCCACTACTTCACGTGCACGAGCACGCTCAAACGGTTACAAACGGTAAACGCACCACCTTTACACGCCGCCACAAGGTGCGCTACGCTACGCTACATCTATAGCTAGATACATCGCCGGGTGTCTCAAGTAGCCATCTGTAGCTTACCTTACCTCATTTACACACCGCTACAACAAGCTAATATGGGCGGACCTGGTGCAGCAGGACAGCACATAGGCGTGCCACCATTGTGGATTACGAGACGTCCGTACGCTGATAGGACAAAGCAGGAACATCATGATTGGGAAGGCATCGCAGGAGGCTGATTAATACATGACGCTCGAGCTATTGTGTAGTGTGACTGGTCAGCTCCTTAAATATGCCTCCCTATGCAGCGACTACCAATCGTCATGCAGGAGCTTCCTCCAATGATCGCTGAAGGGGCGCGGTAACCCGGAGCCTGTGTCACGCCCTAGCTACATTCCAGCTACATAGCCTGGTGTCCAGACATCCCTTCTGTAGCTTCTTTACACGCCGATACAGCTCGCTGCAATCGGCTTTGTAGCCACCTGTTTCAGAGCAGTGCTCGGAAACAGATGTATCTGTTGCCGGCTGCCTCCTACCGTCTTCACACGCCGCTACTACGGGCTATATTGACGATGCAAGCTACAATCGTAGCCTGTAGCGGGTTGTATCCATCCTGTTGTAGCGGCGTGTAAAGGTACCCTCAGGGGTGCCCACCCCCCCTAGAGACATGCTGGCCACTCAGGACAGTATGTTATGTGTTAATAAGTGATGTACAGTAAGACGTCTTCTTTCGGCTCTGTACATTTTTATCAATGAAGCCGCCTGTTCCTCTGACAGCGATGCGCATGCTATACGAAATCTACGTATAGTATGTGCCGCTGTCCGAGGTCCTGAAAGCTTTGACAGTATATCTATGGCTGTGCGCTGCCCATAGATCTACTGTAAAAGCCTTCAGGACTTCGGACGGCGGCACATACTATACGTACATTACGTATAGTATGCGCACCGCTGTCAGAGGAACAGGCGGCTTTATTGATAAAAATGTACAGAGCCGAAAGAAGCCGGCTTACTGTACATCACTTATTAACACATAACATGCTGTCCTGTGGCAGCAGGGATGAGCAAACTGTACGGTAACCGGATTGCTCTGGAGTACACATCCGGAGCAATCTGGATACCGGATTGCGGCTTCAGCAAATTGCGTTCACCGCATCTGGATCTGGATGTCTCTAGGGGGGTGGGCACCCCCTAGAGACATGTTGCCCATAATTATTATTAATATTTAATCATTTTTGACAGATTAAACACTTTGCTCATCCTGCGGCAGCC
>JARQOC010000004.1:581572477-581593910 GCA_033576535.1 Allobates femoralis | reverse complement strand
TTTCTTTTATTTTAATATAACAATATATGTAATTATTATAATTATTATTATTATTTATTTTTTTATGAGGTTCCCACTAATTTATTTTGGATTATGAAACATTGTGCAGATGGGTGAACCATGACAAAGTAAATAATATTAAATCCTTTTCTAGTTCATTATTTATTTTTTTATTTTATTTTATTATATATATTTTATATATTTTTTATTTTAACATTAAATCTTTTTCTATTTTTTTTATTTTATTATTTATTTATTAAATTTTTTTTTTTATATATATTTTAGTTATTTCTTATTTTAACATTAAACCTTTATCTATTTTTTATTTATTTTATTTTATTTTTTATATTTTATTTGTTTTTTATTTTAATTCCCCCTTTTGTTTATTCTGGAATATCCTCTTAGTGAAAAATTAGTTGGAGGAGTCGTGAGAACTTTAAATTTTATTTTCCTTTTTTTATGTCAATTTGGCCGTAACACAAGATTTTGATTCTGATTAAAAAATAAATCCAGCACCATTGTCTTAATTTTATTGATCTTGTAACAATGATGAAAGAATGTTTTCCTCTTTTCTATTTCCAACTAGTAATGCTATTTATGACTTTCTGGAAAATGGTTAATTTTTTCTAGACATAAAATGCTCCCCAGATGACTTTGTCAGAAAATAGCTCATAGTAGTCGGCACTCAGGAAAGTTTGCAAAGTTTACAACAATAATTAAAAGCAGCTGAAAAGAAACATTTCCCTGATGATTAAACTGTATTAGAAATAAGGCAAATGGGCAGGAAGATAAAAACATAGCTGATTTTTACCAAAACAGCGCCACTCTAGTCCACAGTTTTGATGTGGTATTGCACAACTGAAAAACGGGACTTGAACGTGCTTTCAAAGGAGCAATAGACTTTAATTAACAAATTGAGACCAAAACATGCAAATTTGGGTGTTGTTTGAGCTTTTTTTTCAGCCTGTCTCTGAAGCTGATGTCATGATCTCGTAGCAAATTACAAGGGAAACTAGGGACTATTTCAGAATGAACACACCTGACCCAACCAGTTCTTGTACAGACTAAGGTTCCAAGCTGCACAGTTCCTGCTGGTTCCTGCACAGACTACAATAACCCTAACCACAGGATTAGGAGATGATAACTTGGACCTGGCTTCCTAATCAGCCGCCAAGTGTTCCTCATACCTTCTTAGGAACCAGGGGAAAGGGGAAGAGCATTATAACCCTGAATCAGGAAGGCATGTAGATATAGAAAAGAAAGCAGAAAGGAGTAGAACAGACAGAAGAACCAACAGAGATAAATAACCTAGCTGATTTATATCTGAATGGCAGAAATCCAAAGACAGAATAACTGTAACTACAATAAAATCCACAAAGAATATCACCAGCAGGAAAGATCAGCTAGGGGAAGGTTTAAATAGCTGCACTACAAAAAATAAGTGATAAGGCCGAGTAAAATAACAAAAAAAAAACACCTGTTGCTCAAAGAGGAATGAAACAAGGACAACAGATCAGGAGCGTAACTACCGGCATAGCAGACGTAGCGGTCACTTTGGGGCCCGGCGCTTGTGGGGGGCCCGGACCCAGCGCCGCTACGCTGCTATCCGGTCAGCTGCGATCATATACAGGGCCCCAGTGGGTATATACAGGCCCCCCACTCCTCCCTTTCTGCTGCACACGTCACCTGTAAAGGAATACGTCATACTTACTTATCCCTGCCGGCTGCCGCTGTCGCCGCTCTGCACAGCGCTCCGGCTTCATCCGGCTTCTTCCTGGTTGTGACCGGCAGGCGCAGACAATGACGTCATTGCCTGCGCCCGCCGGTCACAACCAGGAAGAAGCCGGATGAAGCCGGAGTGCGGTGCAGAGCGGCGACAGCGGCAGCCGGCAGGGATAAGTAAGTATGACGTATTCCTTTACAGGTGACGTGTGCAGCAGAAAGGGAGGCGTGGGGGGCCTGTATATACCCACTGGGGCCCTTATATACCCACTGGGGCCCTGTATATACCCACTGGGGGCTTGTATATACCCACTGGGGGCCTGTATATACCCAATGGGGCCCTGTATATACCCACTGGGGCCCTGTATATACCCACTGGGGCCCTGTATATACCCACTGGGGCCCTGTATATACCCACTGGTGCCTGTATATACCCACTGGGGCCCTGTATGTACCCACTGGGGCCCTGTATATACCCACTGGGGAGGCTGCTGTATACCACTGGGGCTGCTGTATATACTGCTGGGGCCTGTATATACCACTGGGGAGGCTGCTATATACCACTGGGGCTGCTGGATATACTTCTGGGGCCTGTATAAACCACTGGGGAGGCTGCTGTATACCACTGGGGCTGCTGTATATACTGCTGGGGCCTGTATATACCACTGGGGAGGCTGTTGTATACCACTGGGGCTGCTGTATATACTGCTGGGGCCTGTATATACCACTGGGGAGGCTGCTGTATACCACTGGGGCTGCTGTATATACCTCTAGGGAGGCTGCTGTATACCACTGGGGCTGCTGTATATACTGCTGGGGCCTGTATATACCACTGGGGAAGCTGCTGAATACCTCTGGGGCTGCTGTATATACCACTGGGGAGGCTGCTGTATACCACTGGGGCTGCTGTATATACTGCTGGGGCCTGTATATACCACTGGGGAGGCTGCTGTATACTACCACTGGGGAGGCTGCTGTATACTACCACTGGGGAGGCCTGTATACCACACTGCTGGGGGCTGTATACCTATGCTGGGGTCCACCATCGGCTTATACACGAGTCAATAGGTTTTCCCAGGTTTTGGGGGCAAAAGTAGGGGGGGCGGCTTATACACGAGTATATACGGTAAACTGGGTGGTGTCAGACTGTTAACACTGATTCGGTAAGGGTGTGTGTCTTGAAGGGGGCGTGTCATTGGGGGCGTGTCTTGGAGGGGGCCCCGTTCAAAAGTTTGCTATGGGGCCCTGCCAGTTCTAGTTACGCCCCTGCAACAGATAATAGGAAACCGGAAAGGAAAATAACCCACTTTATCAGAGGATAAAGAAACAAATTACACAGCACAGGCTCATTGGTTCAAATTTCAAGACATAACAGTCATAGTAGACTATAATGTGGTTTACCACTTCAAAGATGGATACAGCGGAAAACATGATTGAAGGGGTTCTCCATGAATTAGATAAAATTGTGTCCCTGATATAATTTAAGGTGCATACCGTCCTTGTCACATGTCAGGTTGAGCTGTAGACTGAAGACATACAGCTCCAGAGACCTGTGTCTTAACTTACAAGAGCTGTATCACACATAATTCATTTTGCATCTGGGAACACAGCTGTGATGTGTGTACAAATATGTGCATGACAAGGTGATCTCTAGCTTCATGCTCCTCCTTCAGTAGTCTGATAGCTTTATAGAAGTGCATGAGACTGACTGCACCCAAATAGAAAAGATATAAACATTGAGAAGCATGAACCAGAAGATAATCGTAATGTGCTCAGAGTGAAAGTGTTATAGTTCTTTGCAAATCACAGACGTGCTTCTGGCTACCGACTGAGGTATGTGTGAAACAGCTCTTGTCAGTTGAAGCACAGGTCTCAGGAGCTTTAGGCTTTCTGCCTGCAACCCATCTTAATATGTGATTTGGGCAAAATGCAGTTTGAATTATATCAAGGATTACATTTTATCACATTCTCAGAGAACCACTTTAAACACATTCCAAATTTGCATGTTTTTTTTAACTTCATTTGAATATAAAAAGTCTATAGCACATCCAAATCCCATTGTTCTAGGTTAGAGAAATAGCTCAATCTCTGGGAAGAGTTCCAGGCCTGGACTCAAAATAGGTTCTCCCTGTCAGTGGACTGACTCCAGTGGTGTGTACTTGGGAGGAAGCTTGACATCGACCTGGCAAATTAGTCAATGCAGTAACAGACAGTAGAAGAGGAGAGTCTGGTCGACGATCATAACTGCTAAGTGAACATTTCCCTGTGGGTAAGACGTGATTTTAGGTTGAAATGGATTAAATGACTTTGCCATGCAGGAGTGTGGTGCAAAGCATAGAGGAGGACAAACTAGCAACAGCAGTGGAACCAAGAGTTATAGAGTCTAATGGTAAAGTGTACATAAAGCCAAGCATGTTGTCAAAGACTTAGTCAAGTGTTGTGCTCACAGTATCGATGTGTTGGAGGTACTGTGCAAAACCATTTTAGTGACTCCCCAGTGGATGGCATGCAAGAAGGTCTAAATGGCTTGCATCCAGAAAGACCACACAATCAGCCAGGATCACCACAAACAATTTACCCCATACTTTGAGGGAAAGGCTGGGACACGGACACCAGGAGAAGGTCCCTTGCTCGCAACTACCACCCGGAGCCACCCTGATATAAGAACAGCTGAATACTGCACTGGGTGAAATAATCAGACATGGCTGCTGATGGTGCTTGCAAATGTGAAACGACAAGTGCAGGTCAGGAGGCATCAGCGCCTGCATCCTGGACAGAAGAAAGGCAAGCACGTAGCACAGGGGAAGAGGCAGTGGTGTTACCTGCAGACACTAATTGTGGATCAAGGTGTTCTGCCCACCTAGTCAGGTGCTTTGATAACATGTGCCTGAGTATGCTGGTGGTGGTCAGTCCCCTCTGATTTTAGTATGGCACAGTTTGCAAATGACTTTTCTTTTATCATCCATACTTTCCTTAGAAAACCGACAGACTGGGGAACACCTAACCCTTGACCTGGGAACTTGCTGCATGTGTTTGCAATGGGAAACAGTTGCCTGCCTTCTCCCCACACTGCCTCTTCCTGCCTAGTGCAGCACTGCAGATCCCTCCCCTTTTGTGCTGCTGTCCTCGCCTTGTGTGACACCTCTTCAGGTTGGCTCAGTGACTTGATCCTCCACCACTCTATCTTCCACTTCCTCCTGATTTGTTGACTTAACAACATCACTTGTTGGCAAAAGTGTCTCATTATCATCTACCTTTTGAGACTCTGTTGTTCCCCACAGTCATCAGCTTCTTCTCCATGGCTGCTTGAATATTTGGGCATCACTACACCTGATGCATTTTTGCATGCATTGTTCACCTTTGATTTTCTAGCATTTTTTTACACCGATGTGCACTTTTTCTGCTGAATTTATCCTGCAAAGAGATGCAATAATTTCAGCAATCAAATACTCAACGTGTGCACATAGCCCAAGTATTGACATGCTGCAGATAATTCTTTGCACCAAATCTGCCACAAATAATGTGTTCATGAACCTTCAGGATTCTCATTGATTCTGCTGACATGAGAATTCCTTTCAGGTTTTGTGACAAATCTGTACTTAAAAACACATTAAAAAAGTGATAAAAAAGCAGTGTGTGCACACAGCCTAATACTCTGGTCACCTTGTTCTTAGCAGTGACCTGGAAGTCAGAGGTACATCCAGGCGCCTTCCCCATGCTGTTCTCAATCCATTTAAGCACTGGTTTCATCCAGAGATTTTCCGCCTCTCCCCAGCCCTCCTTGTAGGATGTTTTGGAAAAATACTTGAGTTTCCCATTGACTTCCATTATAGTCTTTACTCGAACTGAACCTGTCCGAGCATCCAACCTGCTCTATTCGATTACCGAGCACTCAATCATTTTAGTCCTCACTCATTTGTCTTGCCCCGGGGCCGCGGAGGTTATAATCGAGGCCAGGCCTGCTCCTTGCTGCTTTTGGCACGGGGGAATCACGGTTGGCCAAAGCCCGATCTCGTGGCCCTGGGGGACAGGTTTTAAAAGGGGGCTGCAGTCTCTGACTGGGTAGTTTTGGGGGATAAGAGTTTATCGAGACGCCACCCATGGTAGGTGGCCAGTAGGGGTTGCTGCTGCTATGCGGGACCTCTGGGGACGATGGGAATACAGCTGTGGTGGTGTCGCTCACCACAGGTGGAGTGGATCTCCAGGGCAACCGTTAAAGTCTATCGTGGTGGTAGGCCATTGGGGGTGCAGGACTTGGTGTGCGGAATAATCAACAGACACGGGGGTTGCAGTCTCCGTTACCTTTACTGAAAGAAGTAGCAGGTTCGTCCATGGCACTGTCCACGTAAGGTGTTAGATGTCCGAAGCCTGGAAGCAAGTTGGGGTCCTCCACACTTGGTGAGTTTTGAGGCCTCCCTGATTCGCTGCTCTTGGTGGGTCCTGGCTGCCTGTAGCTAAGCTGCGACCCTCTCCTCTCTTGTGTGCTTTCTCTGGCCCGTATGACAGGCGGCTTGAGCCCTTTCTGGGATACTCCCCTTGACTGCTCTCCCTGAGCTCTCTGGTGCTGCTGTGTCTTCTGGGCCTCGTGGTGGACGAGCAACCTGGAATCTCTCGCTCTGTGGGGTTGGCTGCTGGGCCTAGAGTCCCTCACAATATCAGACTCCCGTGTCCCCTCCTGCGCTCTGTACTCGGGTGATCCCGGTACTGGCTCCACTCCCCAGACCTGCTTCTCCTCTTCCTCAGACCCTCTCCTACGGGTCCCTCATGCTTGCTAGTCTCTGTTCCAAGACAAGCCTTATGCTGCTCCAGTCCATGGGACCTCTTCACAGCTTTCCTAGGAACTGAATGGTCTAACCCTGCACCCTGGCCAGAATTTATAGTAGAGGACCTTCCCTTGGACTCGGGTTTCAGAGCTCCCCCTTCTGACCTGGTGTTGGGAAGGTGTTGTGTGCGTGGCTATCGCGGTCGCGGCGGCCGGCTGTCAGCACGGGTCACAGGGCCCCTCGGGGGGTGCGGGCCCCCCCTGGGGGCGGGCCCGGTCGCAGTCGCGACCGCTGCGACCGCGGTAGTTACGCCACTGGTGCGTGGTTCACCTGGTGTGGGTATCTTCCCTTGCTCCGAAGCACAGCATGGTCCCCAGGGGGAGACAATGCTATTGTGACAACCGGACCCCTGGGTGCCACATATCACTAACCTTATATTTTTTTTACAATTTTGTTTTCACAAAATATTTTGGAAATTATTTTAGAATTTTTCATGATTCCTAGCTATAAATGCTTTTAGATGACAATCAAGTGTAACCTATGTGGCGCCACTGCTATCTTGCTGCCACAACTGGTAATCCATTGAGATCAATTGCATGCCATTTCTCAAGGGAATTGGAGCTCCCTCTGCTGGGAGTCCAAAGCATTCACACACTGCCTGATTCCTGACCAAGAGGTTAAGCATTAGGACCTGTTTTCTGGCTCAGTCTCTGGCTGGGGGAAGGGTTATTTACAGTGCAGTGTCTGGTACAACTAAGGGGAGTGAAGGAAAAGGGTGCCTGGGGAAGACAGCTGGAGCTGCTTGTCCAAGGAACACACTGCTGGCAGGGTACCAGTCCCTAGGCTACAAAGGGATTACAGAGCCTGAGGGCAGAAGCTGGAGACTACTGAAGTCCATGTTCACTAGCCACTTAGGTGGAACCTTTGGGGGCCCCAGCAATACCAAGGGCTAAAAAACTGCTGGAAGAGCTCGAATTGCAAGCCTGACAGAAGGTAGTCCACATAGAGAAAGATGGAGTACAGGCCAACTTAATGGTACCTAGAAACCTATAAAAACTACAGCAAACAGCAGGAAGGGTATATCTCTCACCCAGCAGAGCGGACTACATTTCCCATCAGACTGGCCAGATCACATATCTGGTGATGGATTGTATCATTCTGGGCACTGTGCAAGACTTCAGTATAAAGGTAAAGCAAAAGACTGTTTATTGCTCTGCTACTCTGCATCCATCATTCCTACTACTTCATCATCATCCCCTGGGAGCCAACCTTGGTTGGGAGGGCTTAAAACATCTTCACTGTCATTCCACCTATCTCTCTACCTCTCAGGGATTATCTGCAGTGCCTGAAACTTAACGGTTGAATATCCCAACAAATGTATTTTCTTGTTGTTTTTACTTCTCCATTTTTTCCTCTCTCTTTCCAATGTGAGTCAGGGCCACAACACTGGGCACTGCCATCCCTAGATATGCCAACAGGTAGATTTGCCATCCAGAAGTCCCAAATTTAGGTGACTAAATGGCACACTTCTATGACTAATATCTACTGTTACACTACAGCGTATTCACTGGAAATCTTCGTTAAGTCGGTCTTATTTTTCCCTCCTCAATGAGCGTAAAAGTTCATGTTGGGACTCATATCTGAAATGTTCCCAAATATTTAACATTTTTATAGAGCCATAATATGCAAAACTGAAACACAATCTCCTTTTATCCTTCCCTTCATTTCCTCCCCAGTGTTCTCCTTGTCGATTATCTGCACCATTTATCCATAAAATATCTGCATTAATTACACCAGTAGAAAACATGTGTATGAATAAGATCTTGGCCCAATTCCCCGATGTCCATTAGTTACGGTGATGTTTCAGTTCTAGAAGACAATTCATGATATATAATCCAAGAGAACGCGGAGATGTCTGCGAGACGTATCTTGAGCATCGCAGAAATTCATGTGACTTTCTCTTGAAAGGGACTTAGGAACCTGAGGTTGATTTTTTTTTCTTGAGGGTTTCGGTCAGTACCCTAGCCCCCATCTATCACATCAACATGGGGGATACAAGTGTCTCCTACACCACAAAATTCCAATGAGATCCAGGTGGAAGATCAGGATTATTATTTTTGGCCTAATGCATATTGATGTATTGCAACAACTATTGTTTGTTTAATATGATGTGATTTTATGTCTGCATGCATATTGTTCAGATGTCAACAAAGTTAAAAAAAAAATGCTCCTCACTCAGAGACAGGATGTCCCTCCTCCTGCTCCCTGCGTTTACATTCTAGTGCGGAACTGGAAGCTGAAGGTCGCAGCAGATTCTCTCTCTCCCTCTCCCAGAAACCAGATTGATCCTATTCTCATGTTGTAAGCTGGATGTTCTTAATTCTCAATAAATGAACATTCTCTGTTGCTCGCTGTGGACATCACGCTGACTAACCCGCTGCTAACAATTATTTACTTCTGTCTCCTGGATCCAGTACCTACAGTTCCTTCCAATGGCGTAACTTGAAGCTCATAGGCCCCAATGTGAACCTCCAATGATTCCTGTGAGATCTGACCTAGTGCAGGGTTGTCACATCGCCATTGGACTCAGTGGCTGGTGTTCCTGCCTCGGTCGCTGGGAGACGCCGGATTCCTTCGGCTGATGGCGCCAGTGATAGGAGGGCCTTGTCCTCATATGGACCTGCTCCTGCGACGTCTGCCTCTGTTGCTGAGCGCCGCCATGTTTCTCCTTTGGGTGGTGTTGGTAGCAGAGGAGCGGGCCCTGCAGAGCTGTCTGTTAGGCGCAGCCTTCGTTCTGCTGTCAGAAGTGGGGTGGGCGGAGCCAGTCGTGCATCACCATCTGGCCTGGTTTTAGGGGCGGTCCGGATGAGATCATCAGGCTGTGAGCTCCAGCCTATGGGAGCTAGCCGTGCCCTTCAAGTACATTGGAGCCTGTCTTGCAGGCCGCCAGATATAGTTTTGGTTCCCCAGTGATAGTGTGTGTTTAGTTTCGTGTCTGACCTTGCCTGGATTTCTGACTCTGCCTCTGCCTATTGATTTTGTACCTCAGCTGCCCTCTTGGTTTTGCCCTTGACCTTTGCCTGGATTTTTGACTCTGCTACAGCCTGACGATTTTGTACCTTCGCTGCCCTCTCGGTTTTGACTCGGACATCTGATTTCGTTTTTCGGGTCTTGATTTTCCCTGGCGACCTCCCGGCTCTGTTGCTCATATAGGCAGCTACCCCCTGGGCTCCGCTGTAATTCCAGATCCCTGTATAGGGGTTAAGGGTCTCGGGGTTTCTCGGGGTGCTGCCTTACCAGCAGCTCAGCCTCACAGCGGATGGTCATCACAAGGGTGAGGTAGATGCTGGAGCAGATCATAGGGAGTGTCAGTCAGTGTAGGGAAACTTCAAGATTCCTTATATTTAACCCAAACAGCTCTTCTGAGAGCTACCAGGAGGACAGAGGAGTACTGTGTAGAGGACTGTAGGCAGGCAGGGAAGCAGGGAGCTGCAGCCCAGTGTTCCCAGGAGCGACCTCATAGCTTAGCTTACTCACTCAGCTGTCCTAATAGCTGAAGTCAGAGGCTTAGCTGAGGTACTATTTCCTATTTTTTTGCACCCGATAGATTTTGGGTCATAATAACACCCCTTCAGTTTTCTTTTCTCTGTGGCAGACCAGTGCATTGCTGCTCTCCTAGCTGCAAATAGCACGTACGCCACCTGCTTGTGCGACTACTTGTGCGCACTTAATCATTTTTGCAGGGACTAGTGTGCTGCTACACAGACACAGACACATTTCTTACTTAAGGTGCACTTTTAAAATATGACCTTTAATAAATATTTGTTAAAATAACAAAAAAGTGTTCTCCCACACCTAGTGTCTATAAAACACACATTACAGACAGGGATGGGACAATATCCCTATTAAATCCTGTCTCTTGTTCTCTTGTTATGATATAATTTGGATAAAAGACACGGACACAGCAGCAAAAAACTGTTGCGAGTGGGCAATGCGAGCGCTTTCCGAGACATCTGCGATTTGTAAATCTCACACTACTCGCTATTACTCGCTTCCCCATTCATTAACATTGGACTCGCTAGACTCGCAACGAGTAGCGAGTCCCGGGCTCGGACTCGCTAGAGTCAAGCGATTCCGAGTAATTTAGGACTCGCCCATCACTAATTGCAACCCCTGCACCTGTTCTAATCACTCCCCTGGTTCCTTCCATTCTCTGCAGCTCTAAAGCTCAGTGGTGCTTCTATATCCCTCTAGCGGTAACGAGCCCTTTAACCTTCCTAGCGTTATTCCCGAGCCTGACTCGGGGTTAACATTCACTACCAGAAGCGTTAACCCCGAGTCAGGCTCGGGCTACCCGCGTTCGCGGCAGATGCGGTGAGAAAACCGCATCTGCCGCATCTACCGCATCTGCCGCACTTGTGCCGCACTTGTGCCGCACTTGCGGCGCGGTTGCGGTAATCTGCATAGGAACCAACCACCTCTGATGACCCTCATACATTGTTAATATGTGCCCCTGTGTGGCACCCTGGCACCTGTTGGGCACCACAGAAATCCTTAGGTACAATGGAGTAAGTAACAGCACAGCAAAACCACAACACAAACAACACTTAGAACACCTGGTTTCAACCCCGAGCCTCTAGGGGGAGCTAACACTGGTGACTTCTAACCAGTTCCCCCTATAAAAAGAGTCTTGGAGGGAGAAACTTCAGAGTGTGGTAGACGCTACAAGAGCTGCCTGCCTGTGTGAAACCTCCACCCTATGAGGAACACACTAGGCCCTGCTAGCCTGTTAGCCAGTGGAGATCCCTGCAATTGGGATAATAGGAAGAAGGAGATCACCTCTCAGGAATACAGAGTTAATCCAACTCTTTCCAAACCATCCGGTTACTGGAACCGAAGCTGTGGAAGCTACAAAGCCCTCACAGAGAACCAGCACATCCAACAGGAGGTTTAGCCACCTGTTCCACCTGATGCACCCATCCACGAGAGCCCAGGGAAGAGTACTGATCCTGCTCAGACCCTTTTACAGTGCCCTCAGTGCTGACAACCAGGTGAAGCAAGTTCCATTGAACAAACTGCCCGGTCCGACTGGATTCCACATCCACCCGACCTTAGCACCAGAAGTAGAGAAAGGAAGCCTAACACTGCTTGCTGTGAAACTCCATAAGTGCCAACTTCACTACCCCGGTCCGAGTGTACCTGACTACTATCCAGTAAAGGTACCTAAAAGAGACTTTGTGTGGTTGTGCATTACTCCAGGATTCAGCGCGCAGCGTCCCGCAGCTGCCTCACAACATCTTGCGCAGCTCCCGGCTCCGGGGATTCCCGCTCATCCTGTGGGGAGCGTTCCATCTCGCTGTGTACCATCCCCCGGAGACCCGAACAGCGCTGGTAAAGTTACCAGAACACCCGCAGGTGGCGTCACGAAGACAAATCACCCCACTGTTCCGCCATTCCCCTATTGATCTGGACCACCGGGCCTACACCACCGCAGGCGCGGTTCCGTGACTGGAGGAGAAACAACGCCCGCTACGTGTACCCCCCGGCTACGGTGAGTCAGAATTTGGCGTCACGAACAGGATACGAGCAGGCCCGTTATCACGGGTATTGTGTGCTATTTATTGACTGTAAATATCGAACTGTACATTTGGTCCGCCATTGCTGCGCGAAAAGGCGGGAAAAGAAGGGGCGTGACTGTGCAGAGGGCGCGAAGATTGGCCCCACCCCCACGCTCTGACGACTTCCTCCGTACGCAGCAGGAACCGGAAACTCCCGTGGTGCCTCACTCCTCACCGCGAGGCCGACACTTCCGTTTGCAACCGAGGGAAAGGCTACGCTTAACTAAGGGGGAGCGACCATGAGTAACCCGGCTCCCGATCACGCGGTGCCCCCGCTAGACCAAGCGGCACCTCAAAATATACCTCTTGATGGACAGCAACAAGTCGGCGGTATGCTACCACAACCCGCTCCGATTATGCCGATGTCTCTACCCTACGTTCCTAGTGCGACCTGGTTACCCAAGTACAGCGGCGTACCCAGCACCTTGGAGAACTTCCAGAGGAAGATATGCCAAGCCCTGGACATGTACCCGATGACCGGTAAGCAAAGAGCTTCAGTTATTATGGGACAGTTAACCGGTGCAGCCGAACTGCAGAGCCGCAGCTGGCCTATAGAAGTTCAGGAATCTGTGGAGCAGATATTCGCTAGATTAACCCGGGTCTTTGAGTGCCATACCGAGGCTGGATTAAGACTGTCATTCTATCGTTGTAATCAAGGGGCACAAGAAACTGTCCTTGATTATTCACTGCGCTTGCAAGAAGCATACAGACTGTTAAAACAAGTCGATCCCGATAGTGCTCGAGATGAGAACAAAGCGTTAATTGGACAATTTATTGTGGGCCTTAAACTATCTGAAGATAGGAAGCAAGCAAGCTGGTGGTCCATACAAAACCCAGGCGCAGAGTTTGATACCTTGAGAGACTTAACAGTTTGGGGACAGCGACTCGCTGAAGTACCTGATCCCGCTTCACCGCAGCAGCAGCAGTACGCTGACACCCCTTCCGTGCCGGCAGCAACATCTCCAATCCCTGCGATTCAGTCCAGTGCACAGACTGTGACACCTGACCGGTTTGATCAACTGTGTGCTAATGTCGAGCAGCTGATGAAGGACGTGGCCAAGCTACAAGCTGGGAGAAGACCCAAGACAGATGCAAGGCCATCGGACAAGATTCTACTCGCCGACAGTCCTGACGACGTCCCGTGGATGAGGAGAAAGACACAGCCGTCGCGAGGAAAACCTGCAGACCGCCGCAGTCCTGACAGACGCCGCAACAGTCAGCAGAACGACTTAGGAGGACGCAATCTGCAATCCCGTCCTTTAAACGAGCGACCCCTGGGCGAGAAGGGCCAACCCCAGGAGTAGACTGTGCAGGCCCTACGTCCAGCTGGGAACACAAGTATGTGGGAGACTGTCCATACTTACCAATTGTCATCGATGGCATCGCTATCTCCGCCTTGATAGACACTGGATCCCAGGTGACATCCATCCCCAGTACCCTTTACAAGCAGTTCTGGCCAGATGTTAAGCTAGAACCCCCAAATCCCGAGATGAACCTTGAAGCCACTAATGGTATTCCGGTTACCATAGAGGGACAGTGGGAAGCTACAGTAAAGGTGGGGAGGGTGCAGTTGAAAAACCAGGGTATCTTAGTGGTTCAGGATAAGCCTAACCACAAGGATCCATATGTCATATTGGGTACCAATGTCATGATCAAATGCCTCGATGAAGTGTTGTTTTTACTCCAACAGAGTGCTGAAGCCGGTAAACCCAGAGAAAAGAGGGCTATCCAAAAGCAGATCAGAGCTCTGGTGTATCAACAACAGGTAACCTTGTCAAATGGTGAGATTGGCAGAGTAAGGGTCACAGATCCCATTCCAATTGTGGTACCACCCAGAAGTGAAATGATGATCTGGTGTCGAGCAGCCATAGGCCTCAGAGGGCAGGACTACCAAGCCGTAGTAGAACCTGTAATGTCCGACAGTAGTCCTACGCTCTTGACAGCCAGAGGGTTAGTCGATGTAAGAAAGGGGAGAGTCCCCGTACGCATATTGAATTATGGTGATGACGAAGTCAGACTACCTAGATATGCAACTGTAGCTAAATTGTACCAAGTAAAAGATGATGCTGTGATTGATGTAAAATCCTCAAACCAAATAGTCACTGATGAACCCCCTCACTCCAAAGATCAGTTAGAGAAATGGTGTCAAGACCTCAGTGTAGGAACTGACAATACACCCTCTCACCAGAAAAATGGAGTATACCGGGTGGTTCGGGAGTATGAGCAAGTGTTCAGCAAACACCCACTTGACTTTGGGAGGATTAAAGGGGTACAACATCATATCCCCACAAACAACCATGCACCCATCAAAGAAAGGTACAGGCCTATACCGCCCACTCACTACCAGAAAGCAAAAGAGATGCTTCAGGACATGAAGAATGCAGGAGTCATTAGGGATAGCTGTAGTCCCTGGGCCGCACCACTAGTCCTGGTTAAAAAGAAAGATGGTAGTATGAGGATGTGTGTAGATTATAGGCAAATCAACAAAGTCACACACAAAGATGCATACCCGTTACCACGCATAGAAGAGTCACTAGCTGCACTCAAATCTGCCAATTACTTCTCCACATTAGATCTTACTAGTGGGTACTGGCAGGTTGCCGTTGCAGAGGAGGATCGTGAGAAGACAGCCTTCACTACTCCCATGGGCTTATGCGAGTTCAACAGTATGCCATTCGGTTTGTGTAATGCCCCAGGAACATTCCAGAGACTTATGGAGTGTTGTTTGGGCCACAAGAACTTTGAGACTGTCTTGTTATACCTTGATGATGTCATTGTCTACTCTCAGACCTATGAAGATCACCTCCAACACCTGAGTGAAGTGTTCGAGTCACTGTCCAAGTACGGGATGAAACTGAAACCGTCCAAGTGCCACCTGCTGAAACCCAAGGTCCAATACCTAGGACATGTGGTCAGCGCCGAAGGCGTAGCACCGGATCCGGATAAAGTAACCGTCATCAAGGACTGGCCAGCACCCATCAACCACAAGGAGGTACGTCAATTCCTAGGACTGGTCGGGTACTACCGACGATTCATCAAAGGCTATACCAAGATAGCCGCACCTATGCAAGATCTCTTAGTAGGTCAATCCAAAAACGGCAAGATCAGGGGACCCCCGTTCCACTGGGGCCCAGAACAGGACAAATCCTTTCAAACGTTAAAAGACGCTTTAACTGGAGAAGAAATCCTGGCTTACCCTGACTACAATCTACCGTTTCTGTTGTACACTGACGCAAGTAATGAAGGTTTAGGAGCAGTCCTATCTCAACGTCAGCAGGGCAAGGAGAAGGTGATAGCCTACGCAAGCAGAAAGCTTCGTCCCACCGAAAGGAACCCGGAAAATTACAGCTCCTTCAAGCTGGAGTTCCTGGCCCTGGTCTGGGCGATCACAGAGCGTTTCAAGCATTACCTGGCATCCGCCCCGTTCACAGCTTTCACAGACAACAATCCTCTAACACACTTAGAGACTGCAAAGCTGGGAGCCCTAGAACAGCGTTGGGTAGCAAGACTCGCTAACTACGACTTCACTGTAAAGTATCGGGCAGGTCACAAGAACGGCAATGCTGATGCCCTGTCCCGAATGCCCCATCTTCCCGAAGATGGAGAAGACATAGATGACCTAGAAGAGATTGAACTACCTGCTTTCCACCGTTCCGGTACAGCAACATGTCATCAGAGAAACCAGACACGTGTAGAGAGGACCGTGAACCCGTTACCTCACCATGACTGGAAGGAGGCTCAAGCCAACGACCCAGATGTCAGCCTGGTAAGGGATCTCATCACTCAAGAACACGCCAATATGGACTCTGATGCCTCACCAACTGCTAAACGCCTGTGGAAGGAGAAAGGAAGGTTGTTCGTCTACCAAGGTAAACTATGCAGAAGATACCTCAATCCACGAACCCATGAACTCATCTGGCAGATCGTAGTTCCCAAGACTGAAGTCCAAATGATCCTTGAAGCATACCATGATGATGCAGGACACTTTGGATGGAAGAAGCTGGAGAGACTCCTGAAGGATCGGTTCTACTGGGTCGGTATGAGAGGTTCCATTGACAAATGGTGTAAAAACTGTGGACCATGTCACCTTCGAAGAAAAGACCATCTAACTCAGAAAGCTCCGTTGCAACCAATTGTTACCACCAAACCTCTTGAAATAGTTGCTCTCGACCATGTGAAGCTTACCCCAAGTCGAACCGGGTACACATACGCTCTCACCATCGTCGATCACTACTCAAGATTCCTGGTAGTCGTTCCAGTTAAGGATTTAACTGCTGAGGTAGCAGCCAAAGCGTTCCAGAGTTACTTCTGTCGCCCCCATGGGTATCCAGACCAGGTCTTAACTGATCAAGGACCAGCCTTCGAATCAGCTCTGTTCCAAGAATTCTTAGGGCTGTATGGGTGTAAGAAAATCCGCACAACACCTTATCATCCTCAGACGAACGGTTTATGTGAGAAGATGAACCACATAGTCATTGACATGCTCAAGACCTTACCAGTTGAAGAGAGAAATCAATGGCCAGAGAAACTTCCAGATCTCGTGGACATCTACAACCACATACCTGTCAGTTCGACAAATTACACACCTGCTTACTTGATGAGAGCAAGACCAGGTAAACTGCCTATTGATTTGCAGATGGGAACCATTGAACCCACAGAAGACTCTTCTGATGAAGACTGGGTCAGCCAACGCCAAGAAAGGTACAAGAAAGTACAAGAGAGTGTTGAAAGGAACCTAGAAATCAGTAGGACCAAACAAGAGAAAGACTTTAACAAGCACGCCTCAGCTGAACCACTAGCTATAGGTGATGTAGTGCTGAAAAGAAAGCGAAAAACTAACAAATTGGATAACAGTTGGGAATCCATACCCTACACCGTTATGCCGTCACACTTTGATAACTCAAAAACTTGTGTTATTAGCAAAGACAATGGGAATACTATTGCGACTGTTTCAAGGGATCATTTGAAGAAATGTCCGCCACAGTTAATCCCACAAGCAACCAGTTACCCTACTGTAACTCAAGATGAAGAAACCAAAGAAAATCTAGTCCTTACAGAAATTGGATACTTACCAGCTGATTGGCCACAAATAGGTGATGCATTCCTCATACCAGTTATGCACTTCTACCAGCCTACAGAAGGTCAGCCAAAGCCAAATCCAATTCCACAAGTCCAACAAGAAGAAATCCAAGTGCAAGAATTGCAGCCTGTTATCATGGAACCTGAGATTCCTGTAATCGGTCAGCCTGCTAGTCCCACAGTAAGAGAAGCCATTCCTAATCAACTACCTACAGAGGTCAGTCCAGTTGATAGACTCCGCACTTACTATGGTCTTACACAAAGCAGACATAGAGAAGTACCAACCACTTCGTACACTACACAAACAGCTTTGGAAACACCCACACTACGCAGATCCACACGTAGTACATTAGGCCAACCCCCACATAAACTTGGTGAATGGGTTTAAAATGTAGTGGAAAATGTAACCTGTAAGTGTTTGTATATAATACTGTTTTTCAAAACCTGTAAAAAGTAGTGTACAGAAGGGTGGAGGAACTGGGCTATGTCCCAAGTATACTAAGTTGGGAACAGAAAGCGCCTGGTAAGGTATAGAAGGTTAGTACCGGCCTCCCAAGCAGAGACACCCGTAGGGAATGTATAAAGTTTACCATGTATCCCTGGACTTTACCTTTTTCCCTTTTCATAAACTTTGAACAATTGTCACAGGACTTGTGTGACCACTAACTTTACCTTTTTCCAGCCTGCGGCAGATGGACTAGTGCCGTACGGACTGCTTTTCACCTTTTCCACATTTTTCACTTCCTTTTCAGTGATTTTTGTGTTTTCTTTAAGACTTTGTAAATTGAATGTTATAATATGCTTAGTATTAAGTTGTAAAAATAACCTTTTGCTCAGCCGGGAGAACTGAGGTTAACTAAGGGGGAATGTGGCACCCTGGCACCTGTTGGGCACCACAGAAATCCTTAGGTACAATGGAGTAAGTAACAGCACAGCAAAACCACAACACAAACAACACTTAGAACACCTGGTTTCAACCCCGAGCCTCTAGGGGAGCTAACACTGGTGACTTCTAACCAGTTCCCCCTATAAAAAGAGTCTTGGAGGGAGAAACTTCAGAGTGTGGTAGACGCTACAAGAGCTGCCTGCCTGTGTGAAACCTCCACCCTATGAGGAACACACTAGGCCCTGCTAGCCTGTTAGCCAGTGGAGATCCCTGCAATTGGGATAATAGGAAGAAGGAGATCACCTCTCAGGAATACAGAGTTAATCCAACTCTTTCCAAACCATCCGGTTACTGGAACCGAAGCTGTGGAAGCTACAAAGCCCTCACAGAGAACCAGCACATCCAACAGGAGGTTTAGCCACCTGTTCCACCTGATGCACCCATCCACGAGAGCCCAGGGAAGAGTACTGATCCTGCTCAGACCCTTTTACAGTGCCCTCAGTGCTGACAACCAGGTGAAGCAAGTTCCATTGAACAAACTGCCCGGTCCGACTGGATTCCACATCCACCCGACCTTAGCACCAGAAGTAGAGAAAGGAAGCCTAACACTGCTTGCTGTGAAACTCCATAAGTGCCAACTTCACTACCCCGGTCCGAGTGTACCTGACTACTATCCAGTAAAGGTACCTAAAAGAGACTTTGTGTGGTTGTGCATTACTCCAGGATTCAGCGCGCAGCGTCCCGCAGCTGCCTCACAACATCTTGCGCAGCTCCCGGCTCCGGGGATTCCCGCTCATCCTGTGGGGAGCGTTCCATCTCGCTGTGTACCATCCCCCGGAGACCCGAACAGCGCTGGTAAAGTTACCAGAACACCCGCAGGTGGCGTCACGAAGACAAATCACCCCACTGTTCCGCCATTCCCCTATTGATCTGGACCACCGGGCCTACACCACCGCAGGCGCGGTTCCGTGACTGGAGGAGAAACAACGCCCGCTACGTGTACCCCCCGGCTACGGTGAGTCACCTGCACCCTAGTAAACCATTAGCAGCACTGTTGTTGTGTGCTAAGTGGCTGCAGTACAAGTGCGATAATGATTTGAGAAACTTACATGCCAGCGTACATGAGGCCGTCTCCCTGTGTGTGATGGGACGTGTGGGCGGTGCTCATCATGTCTGCTCGCCCCCTCCCTTATGCACGCCCCCTCTCAGCCTGCTATAGTGATGTGAGGCTGATCTCGTCATAAAGGGGCGGGGCTAAATCGCGGCATAACGGTAGCCCCGCCCCTTTATGACGCAATCAGCCTCACAGCACTATAGCAGGCTGAGAGGGGGCGTGCATAAGGGAGGGGGAGAGCAGACATGATGAGCATAGCACAACAAGTCCCAGCAACACACAGGGAGACGGCCTCATGTACGCTGGCATGTAAGTTTCTCAAATCATTATCGCACTTGTACTGCAGCCACTTAGCACACAACAACAGTGCTGCTAATGGTTTACTAGGGTGCAGGGGCACATATTAACAATGTATGAGGGTCATCAGAGGTGGTTGGTTCCTATGCAGATTACCGCAACCGCGCCGCAACAGCGCCGCAAGTGCGGCACAAGTGCGGCAGCTATGCGGCAAGTGCGGCAGATGCGGTTTTTTAACCGCATCTACCGCGAACGCGGGTAGCCCGCTTTTGGCAACAATTTCCAGAACTAAACAGACCGCCAGGGAGGTTAACTGGTCTAAATGCAAAGTATTTTTTGTCATCCACTGGTATTTTCCCGTCTTGTTCTTTGACATTTGTGTACCACCTGATAAATATAACTCTGCCATATACTTTATCATGCCTCCCATATGTCCCAGATCCAACGAGACAACTAAAAATTTGGGGAGTTCACAGCAGGTCCTTCACTTCTTCCTGGCTCCTGTAATCATATTACCGATCGCCTCCGCAGCTCCAATACAACCTACAGCAAGTGGGAATCAATCCAGTGTAATATGTGTTGTCCTTATAGGAGCACTGGAGCACAAATTAAGCTTTTTAATGTTAGAGAACCAGACCCCTTTGTGCTCCAGCACTCCTACCGTGTTTCCCCGAAAGTAAGCCCCCCCCGATTGTAAGGCCGCCTAGGGGTAAAGGGGGGGCCTGCTAATGTAAGGCCTCCCCCGAATATAAGGCCTTACAACCGGGGGGGGCTAATGTAAGGCCCCTAGTGGGGAGGGGGGGGAGAGCGGGAGCGGGTCGCACGTCACGTGCGCCTGCTCATTAGATATGTACTGCATCCCCTTGTCAATCAGCGACAGGGGGAGCAGTGCATTATATATATGGGCCCCCTCCTGCTGGCACACTACCCCCCAGCCTGTGTTCTGAGGCCCCCCCTGCTGCTGCTGCTGCTGCTCACATCTTACCCTCCAGGGTCTTCTTGCAGCAGCCAGCGCGTCGGTCCTCCGTCCTCGGCTGTCTCCCGGATCATGTGACCGGCCGGTCACAGTCGCGATGACGTCATGCGCTGCGACGGGTCACATGATCCGGGAGACAGCCGAGGACGGAAGACCGACGCGCTGGCTGCTGCAAGAAGACCCTGGAGGGTAAGATGTGAGCAGCAGCAGCAGGGGGGGCCTCAGAACACAGGCTGGGGGGGTAGTGTGCCAGCAGGAGGGGGCCCATATATATAATGCACTTCTCCCCCTGTCGCTGATTGACATTGGGAATGCAGTGCATATCTAATGAGCGGTGTCCCAGCAGGAGGGGGCCTGTAGGCCACACTGCTGGGGCACCCAATATAAGACCCCCCCCGAAAGTAAAACGGGGGCCACTTTTGGCCCCCAAAAAAATGTAAGACAGGGTCTTACTTTCGGGGAAACACGGTATAAGGACAACATATATTACACTGATTACACACAGTGTGACCTATTCCAAGTGTTTATTTATGTTAATGTTGATGATTATGGCTTCCAGGCAATACAATGAACACCTAAAGGTCATTATCTCAGAAAATTAAAGTAGGGAGGATGAAGGGTTAATAACCGTGCCGTATTCCACGAGACATCAAAAAGTAAATATAATATTCATTTATTAATCAACGCATTTCAGGGCTCCCAGAAACATGGCAACATGATATTGATTGGTCCTGAGGAAGAGGCCAAAGAGCCCTGAAACGCGTTGACTAATAAATCAATATTGTATTCACTCTTTGACGTGTCGTGGAATACAGCCCTTCATCCTCCTTACTCTATATGCACCATGCTGCGGACTGCAGCAGCCGTGTTCTGTTTTTATAGTGGTTGTGACTCTCACAACCACAGAAGGTGAAGCCTCTGATACCTATTTAGGTCATATTTTATCTCTCAGACCCTTCATCCTCCCTACTTTAATTT
>JARQOC010000004.1:581162477-581567477 GCA_033576535.1 Allobates femoralis | reverse complement strand
TTGGGGTTTATGAACATATTAGTGCTGAGATCACATTTCCGGACTTGACAAATGTTACTTTTTATGTTTGTGGACACTTCAAAAATGGTGAAGGCATTCTTCTTCTGTCTTGTTTCTTTATTGTCCAAGTTCCATATGTTACTACCGAAAAGACCAGACTATGTACGAGACGTATCTTCATCACCAGTGAAATGTTCCTTGATTACGGTAGTTTGGTCTTCCATGATATTGGTAACATCCTTCTCCAGCTGCACATTTTGAAGGTGTTGATTCTTCTGTCTTGTTCCTTTACTGTCCAGGTTTCTCATCCATATGTTACTACAGAACAGACCAGACTATGTACGAGACGTGTCTTCATCACCAGTGAAATGTTCCTTGATTACGGTAGTTTGGTCATCCTTCTCCAGCTGCACATTTTGAAGGTGCTGATTTTTCATCTATCTTGTTCCTTTACTGTCCAGGTTTCTCATCCATATGTTACTACAGAACAGACCAGACTATGTAGGAGCCGTGTCTTCATCACCAGTGAAATGTCCCTTGATTACGGTAGTTTGTTCTTCTTGCCTCTATGGTATTGGTAACATCCTTCTCCAGTTCCACATTTTGAAGATGATGTTTCTTCTTCTGTCTTGTTCCTTTATCGTTTTACTTCCATATGTTACTACAGAACAGGCCAGACTATGTAGGAGCCGTGTCTTCATCACCAGTGAAATGTCCCTTGATGTGAAGACCTTGTCCAGTGACTTCATTTTTCATTTGCCCATAGCTTTTCTCCTCTTGACTTCTGGGGTCGTTTACCAGTTTGGACCAATATATATTTAATCACAGAAGTGTGAGAAAATGTTATATGAGTTTTAATATTATATTTTTTATATTTTTGTGTAAATTTGTGATTTCCAATTAGAACAAAGACAAGAAAGGTGACGTCTATGATCCAGGTCCACCATGATAGAAGTCTCTTGTGGAGAAGATGGCGTGATGATTGGAGTAGGAAGCAAACGTTCTCTATGTACCTTATACACCAGAATTGCTCTTACAAGCCTACAAATGTCATTCTCTAAAGAGTAAAGCCCCAGGCAGACAATTAGGTGCACAAAAGCTTCCATATATCTTAACGCAAGGTACTCAGATGGTATACAGCATTATTGTGTTGCTGTCATAAGAAGATGATTGACTGTTGACCTTTGGTTATGTTCCTTTGTCCTGGACCATAAAATAGTCACTCGTCACAGGTAGCTTCTGGCAAATCCTCCCATGTAATTACTTTGTTGAGGCTGCATTAAATATGTAATATTAACAGGAAACCGAATAAGCAAACAATTAAAACTTTGAGGTTTTTTTTCACTTACGGCCTTTTATTTCCACCCGAGTGCTTCAACTAATGATAGTAATGAAGATCCCCCTTTGGGGATTACAGTGCGAATGGATCCTTTCCTCAGTACAAAGTTCTACGTAAGTGTTCTTATAAGGCCGTGTTCACATTTGGATGTTCGGCTTGCACGCAGGACTCTTTTCTTTTCCATTCTCAATAAAGGACATTAAACAAACTCCATAATTATCAATGGGGCCCCTCTGCTTCCATAACTGAGGCAATGGATTTAGGTTCAGTAGGCAATCTGCATTCTCAAAGCCCAAATTCCATTTGGTGCAGCAGGTAGTTGAGATACCCAGAAAACACTGACTGGTAGCAGAAGTACCGACTATGGAAGGCAGACAGGAGACATCCTGGAGACAGCAGCAGGTAGCAGAGGTCATAGAAGACTGGGAACATGTAGAAGATGTATTGGAAGCCACAGGCAGACATGAGACATTCTGAAGACCACAGATAGAAGCCAGAGGTCATGGAAGACTGAGAACATGTAGAAGAGATACTGAAAACCACAGGAAGACGAGAGTCTTTCTGGAGACTGCAGACAGGTAGCATAGGTCATGGATGACTGGGAACACATAAAAGAGAGCCTGGAAACTATAGGCAGACAGGAGACATCTTGGAGAAAAAACATATAGCAGAAATACTGGAATCCTCAGGCAGAACGGAGAAGTCTTGTAGATCACAGACAGAAAACAGAGGTAATGGAAGACTGGGAACACGTAGAATAGGTACTGGGAGCCACAGGCAGAGCGCAGACAGGAGACATTCTGAAGACCATAGACAGAAGGCAGAGGTCATGGAAGACTGGGAACATGTAGAATAGGTACTGGGAGTCACGGGCAGAGAGCAGACAGGAGACATTCTGAAGACCATAGACAGAAGGCAGAGGTCATGGAAGACTGGGAACATGTAGAAGGGGTAGTGGAAGCCACAGGCAGATAAAAGATAATCAGTAGTGATGAGCGAGCACTAAAATGCTCGGGTGCTCAGTGCTCTGGCCGAGCATCTCAAGATACTCTTGTACTCGGCCAGAGCACCGAGCCCGATGTAAGTCAATGAGTGACAGGCTCCGCCCACAGACTTCCGGCTATAAAACGAGTAATTCCGGAAAAGGGCGGGAGGGTGGGCTTTTTAAAATCGCCGCAGCATATAACACCTTGCTGTGGCCCCCAGAGGGATCCTATCAATTAACCTGCTCCCTGTATGGTGCCAGCTCACTGTGTGCACTGAAGGGAGCAGTGTATGTGTCTCAGATCGCTATTTATTACCGAGCAGTCCGAGCATCTCGGCAGTACTCGGTGCTCGCCGTGCATCCCGAGTACCGGGATACTCGTGCGAGTACCGAGTCGCACAGACCATACTCGCTCATCACTAATAATCAGTAGTGATGAGCGAGTATGCTCTGTGCGACTCGGTACTCGCACGAGTATCCCGGTACTCGGGATGCACGGCGAGCACCGAGTACTGCCGAGATGCTCGGACTGCTCGGTAATAAATAGCGATCTGAGACACATACACTGCTCCCTTCAGTGCACACAGTGAGCTGGCACCATACAGGGAGCAGATTCATTGTTAGGATCCCTCTGGGGGCCACAGCAAGGTGATATATGTTGTGTGATTTCAAAAAGCCCACCCTCCCGCCCTTTCCCAGCAATACTCGTTTTATAGCCAGAAGTCTGTGGGCGGAGCCTGTCACTCATTGACTTACATTGGGCTCGGTGCTCGGGTCGAGTTCAAGAGTATCTTGAGATGCTCGGCCAGAGCCCCGAGCACCTGAGCATTTTAGTGCTCGCTCATCACTAATAAGGAGTTTTTGATGAGTATTTTGATGTATTAATGCCATTTTGCTGTTTCTTAAACCATTCTTTGACAGTCCTGTGCGTGAATTCTTAGAATACCCCTCCAATTATTTTACCCTCTTTTTGAGGATTACCCTACTTATAGTATGTGATTTGTAGCCCATATAATTTAATAAAAGTTATTTTTTATTGGACTTTGATACATCTTGTGTTTTCAGTTTTGGCTGAGTTAGTGGTATACCAGTGTGTACTGATGCCATCCTGCTAGTCCTGCCTGGAGTTTCCCTTATTTTGTGGGAGTTGCCCCAATCCGTGGGTTAAGGGGAGGGGGACTTAGTCTTGGGCTGTTCAGGACAAGGGTGGCAGCCCAGACATCCTCACCTTCAGCAGCAGTTCTGGGAACATGGAGAGCCAGGGAACCCCAGTCTAAGGGTCAAACTGGTTCCCTTGTTGGCCTTTTGCCCAACTTACTTTACTATCCTGCTACCTGACTCCCTCTACAACCGTGTGATACTATGGTAATGTTCTCTAATGGATCACAAGCGCAGTTGGCGGTTCAGAGGTGACTATAATAATAGAATCCTTTTTGACAAAGGATAAAAAGATTTTATTGCAAACCCAAAGGACGTTTGGAAGAAGAAGAATGGCAGAGCAAGATAGACCTGCAGCGCCCTCGTCTACGTCCCCAGAACAATCATCTGGTTTTCTTCTGCTTAATATTGCAATTTTCCATAAAAGGCTTAAATTCAACACTAGAAAACAAATCGAGATTAGTTCCACATAACAGGAGGAGGAATCATTTCACTGAGGCTCTTCTGGCAACGTTGTGTGTTATGAAATAGTAGTAGTGAGTGATATTGGTATCATTCTTTTGGGTTATTTTTTTCTTTTTTACTTTATTTTTAGGAAATTTTCCTTAAAAACATCTTTAATCTATTCCAACAGATGATCATACACAATGGCGTAACTTGAAGCTCAGGGAGCCCCGATGCGAAAGCTCCATTGGGGCCCCCAATTATTGCAAATATTTAATACAAAGTATTTTTCTATAGGCCAAAGGGACTTTTAGGGCCCCCCAGGCTCCAGGGTCCAGGTGTGATTGCAAACCCTGCTCCTGTTGTAGTTACGCCACTGATCAGAGAAACCCCTGAGTTTCTATGTGAACACAGAGACTTTTTGTCGAACATTGAGATCAGAAACCAATGGATTGTCAAAGTTTTTGAGGAGTTTTGTAACCCGAAAGAGGATTTGTAAAGTTTTAGCTCAGTTTCGGCTCCATAAACTGTAGATGACGCTCTCATCGTGAGGTTTGCCTGGTCTTCTGGTCAGTTTGGGTTTACTGACCACCTCCATAGACATGTTGTGATGATCCGGCCACTATAACCAATAGTTGCTTCAGTGCTCAAATGTGTGGACTGGAGATGAGACAATACATTTGAGTTTAAGCGAGTTCTTCTCAAATTCTACAAAAAATTCTTATTTGCCAAAATTCAGATTTTTTTGTAATTTAATTCTGCGTGGATTCAGCAAAATCTCAATTTTCCGTAAATTCTGGACAGGGTTTGCCTGAGCTTGGTTACAATTACCTCTTTTCTTTCCTTAATCCTCACTCCAATCTTTCATCCATCCCAACTATTTTCCTATGTCTAATTTCCCCCTTTTCAGTCCTTCCTCAGTCCAGTTTCCTTGAGACATCCCAGGTTCTGATGTGTATGGACCACAAGACTATTCACCACCATCCACATGGTGCCACCACTTCTGCCAGAATTAGAGTTGAGTTGACGTTGAGTTGACATAGAGTTGACGTAAATCCATTTGCACGACGAGGACAGCAACACTAATCTTTGGTCACTGGACGAGAACCTAAGAAATGACTCTTATCTGATGGCATTTGCTGTGCTTTCTTAATTAGCTGTGTTGAGGTGAGCCAAAATTAAGACATAAGGGGTTGAGAGAAACGACCCATAGAGTGTATATTTTTACCTCACATGAGCTTGTTTAGACCTAAACATGGCTGCCATTTCCCGTTTCATCACACCATGCCATGCTGTGAGAGGAAGCTGAATTCCATAGAAGGACTGACCAATCACAGAATGACACGTCACCTGGAGACACTCGATCAAGACCACGCCCCGGATGATCTCACAGACCAACCCATCCTGATCGCCTCATGGATCCGCCCATGGACTAGCCCATTATCCAACCCACTAACCAATGAATATTCCCATTGTAGGGCTGGCCGAGCCCCTTACTGAGTTCATATAAGTCCATGCATGTTCAAATAATGCCACCTGGAGCTGTGCCATAGCTGACCGAGGAGAGCTTACATCTGACTGTGTGTCCGGTGTTATCCTTTCTTTGCATGCACTTGGTCTATATCTATTAGGCCAGGAGCAGGCAACTAATAAATATTGCAAACTACTCACCATAACAGCTGGCTAGATGTCATAGTTGGGGTGTGATACACTATAAGTCTACTTTCAACCTGAAATATTATAAAAACCGATGGAATCACTACAGGAGTTGGTGACAGGTATATTTGCTTACACAAGCCCAGTGTATAGTCAAACTTTGACTAGAAGGTGAGCAAGACAGAGCAGAAGATTTTCATGGAAGGCGGTTGAGTTCGGAACACAACGCCTTCATAGCTGGTAGACATTGTGGATGACCGGTGCTTAACGTGAAGCCATACTTTGGGTTGGTCTTTGTCCACACTACAGTTTTGAGTACTACCTGACAACAATCTATGAGCAAAATAACAATTCTGCATTTGGCAAAAGAGATATGAGGCCTTCAGGGATGTCAGGGTCAAATACAGATTGTCAGCTCCCATTCCCAGGTGTCTATGGGCTACTGACACCAGATCCTTTCTGTAGAAGACTCCGGGGACAGTCAGACAGTATTGGGGATGGCAGGAAAACCGGCAATACAGGGTTGGCAACATTGTGGAGGACTGGCAGATACCATGCATTGGGCTTGTATTTTGTGGCTGATAACTTTTGTTATTGATATATAAATGATATATAAAGTCTAATAAACTTGTATCTGCTGTCAGAGCTGTCCGTCATGGTCAGGACCGGTCAGCCTCTGCCAGGTGCAGATTCGTCCTATCAGCCCCTTTATTTTCCCAATACAGCAGCGTTACATTTTACATTCCAGTGATTTCCCCCATAAAATATTAATTAGCGTTTCTAAGATTTGGATAATTTTCCTCTATAGTTAATAATTGCATTTGGGAGGATCCATCATTAGATTACAGGAATAGTTACCAAATGTAGGTATATTTTATGTGACTTTTTGGGCTTTCCCACCATTTCATTATTGATTGGACTGTTCACCCTCTGCTGTCTGGTTCCTAGATACAATGTTAATTGGGACCGGATGGGCGATAACGCTCTGATCAGGGGCATCCCACACTGGGCGGCAGATTGGGGAGGTTTTATCATGGATGGGGCACTTTAATCCTGTTACAAGATAGAGCCAACAGACAGACGACCGACCGCCGCTCCATTCATCCTCTATGGAGCTGAGGGAAAAAGCTAGCATAGTGCTCGGCGCCCACATAGGGAATGAATGGAGCGGCGGTGGAGCATGAGCAGTGATTAACAAAACTCCTCTGTTGTGCCGATCAGTCCTGGCGGTCAGACGCCTTTGGATAGGAGATAACTTGATTTCACTGGACATCCCCTTATAATGGACTTTGACACATTAATCAAATACTGTGATCGGCTTATGAAACTATTTTATATTCACATTCACCATCTTGGAGCGAGTACAGTATCAGGCAGATATGATGACATCATCATAGACTCCGAATGACATCACAGATGGTTTAGAATGTGCAGAGATCTGCTCTGGAGCCATCTTGTGCCACTTGGATCTGACAGCCTGGAGGAGATGAGTCCAGGTAGGGAGGGCTCTACTATTAGAGGGGTTATGGCAGCTAAAACCTCCCGCAATCAGCTGTTATTGCTGAGGGAAGTAGCTGCCCCTACAGGACACATGCGGTATTACAGCCCCCTATATTAGGAGGGTGACTATGTAATAACCGTTTGTAGAGTCTACTCTAATAAGTTGAATGTACATATGCATGTATACACACATATCTATGTTACATAAACATATACATACACACATAGGTGGGACAACTCCATATGACTACATTTTTGGGTAGTTTTGCCTTTTTCTTGAACAAACTATAGCATTTTGTACCAAATCTAGTTGTGAATGCTATTACTCTCTGTTGTCAGCTCATTTCTCCCTGTTACTAGATCACCGGGTGACCTGGGAGTTGTCGTTTGCTGCTGTCATGAATGGGCAATATGGAGTCCTGAATTTTCTTTTAGTACATAGGGCACTAGATAATATGGATAAAATAGTGAGGGCCCTTTAAATGTGTCTCATGATTATAAAATTAGGGGTTTCGCCTATTTATTAATTGAACTCGCCCTTGATCCATATGACCGTTCTGATGACATCACAGGACACATGACATCACCATTAGAATAGAAAGTACAAAGTTCTGAACCTGAATCATTTTGTTTTTAGGTCCTGACAGCACGAAGGTGAGAGATCCAGGTGAGTATCTCTCCTCTCCAGGACACATGCGGTATCACAGAACCATAGGACGGATGGCACAGCATCTGCAGTGATGATCATCTGATAGCCCAGCTCAACTGCCCATTTTTACATAATATATGTGTGTGTATGCTTTATTAATGATGGAGTGAATGCTTAGTCTAAGGCAGGTGTCTCAAACTCGCGGCCTGCGGGCCGCATGCGGCCCCTGGGGCCCCTCAGTGCGGCCCCCGACACAGTGGAGAGTGAATCATGTCAGCGGTTCTGTGCGGGGGCCGCCGCGATACTACTTTATTAACACTTCCAGCCCCTTCATTGACACTTTACTGCTGCTCGCTCTGCAGCTTGCTCTGTGCCCTGCAAGTTCAATACAAGCCGCCAGCCAATGAGAGGCGTATGACGTCACTTGCGGGCCTCTCATTGGTTGGCGGCTTGTATTGAACTTGCAGGGCAGAGAGCAAGCTGCAGAGCGAGCGGCAGTAAAGTGTCAATGAAGGGGCCGGAAGTGTTAATAAAGCAGTATCGGCCCCCTGCTGTGACCACGGAGATAAAACAATGCGACGAGGAAGAAGCAGAGCCGGAAAGAGCGAACACCGGATAAAATATGGAGCAGCCTCGCGTCTTCCGTAGTCCCTGTCTACTGAGGAACTGGCAGGAGGAGAGAGCAACTGCAAGTTTGGATGCCGACCTTTCTGCACCGGAGCTCACCATGGAGGGACAGGCCCATAAACACAGCAGTATTGCGGCGGCCCCCTGCATAGGATCGCCGGCTAGGTTAGTTTTACAAAAGATTCTGTGTCTGTGACGTAATGTGAGTGTGTGTATGTGTGTGAGAGTGAGTGTCTGAGAGTGTGTGAGTGTGTGAGCCTGAGTGTGTGTGTGAGCCTGAGTGTGTGTAGAGCCTGAGTGTGTGTGTGAGCCTGAGTGTGTGTGTGTGAGCCTGAGTGTGTGTGTGTGAGCCTGAGTGTGTGAGCGAGCTTGAGTGTGTGAGTGAGCCTGAGTGTGTGTGTGAGCCTGAGTGTGTGTGTGTGAGCCTGAATGTGTGTGTGTGAGCCTGAGTGTGTGTGAGCCTGAGTGTGTGTGTGTGAGCCTGAGTGTGTGTGTGTGAGCCTGAGTGTGTGTATGTGAGCCTGAGTGTGTGTGTGTGAGCCTGAGTGTGTGAGCCTGAGAGTGTGGGTGTGAGCCTCAGTGTGTGTGTGAGCCTGAGTGTGTGTGTGAGCCTGTGAGCACTTCTGCGTCTGAGCCTGTGAGCGCGTCTGCGTCTGAGCCTGTGAGCGCGTCTGTGCCTGTGAGTGCGTCTGTGCCTGTGAGCGCGCCTGAGCCTGTGAGTGCGCCTGAGCCTGTGAGTGTGCCTGAGCCTGTGAGTGCGCCTGAGCCTGTGAGTGCGTCAGCGTCTGAGCCTGTGAGTGCGTCTGTGCCTGTGAGTGCGCCTGAGCCTGTAAGTGCGTCTGCGTCTGAGCCTGAGCCTGTGAGTGCGTCAGCGTCTGTGCCTGTGAGTGCGTCTGTGCCTGTGAGTGCGTCTGTGCCTGTGAGTGCGTCTGTGCCTGTGAGTGCGTCAGCGTCTGAGCCTGTGAGTGCGCCTGTGCCTGTGAGTGCGCCTGTGCCTGTGAGTGCGCCTGTGCCTGTGAGTGCGCCTGAGCCTGTGAGTGCGCCTGAGCCTGTAAGTGCATCTGCGTCTGAGCCTGAGCCTGTGAGTGCGTCAGCGTCTGTGCCTGTGAGTGCGTCTGTGCCTGTGAGTGCGTCTGTGCCTGTGAGTGCATCAGCGTCTGAGCCTGTGAGTGCGTCTGTGCCTGTGAGTGCGCCTATGCCTGTGAGTGCGCCTGTGCCTGTGAGTGCGCCTGAGCCTGTGAGTGTGCCTGAGCCTGTGAGTGTGCCTGAGCCTGTGAGTGCGCCTGAGCCTGTAAGTGCGTCTGCGTCTGAGCCTAAGCCTGTGAGTGCGTCAGCGTCTGTGCGTGCGTTTGTGCCTGTGAGTGCGTCTGTGCCTGTGAGTGCGTCTGTGCCTGTGAGTGCGTCTGCGTCTGAGCCTGAGCCTGTGAGTGCGTCAGCGTCTGTGCCTGTGAGTGCGCCTGAGCCTGTGAGTGCGCCTGAGCCTGTGAGTGCGCCTGAGCCTGTGAGTGCGTCTGCGTCTGAGCCTGAGCCTGTGAGTGCGTCAGCGTCTGTGCCTGTGAGTGCGCCTGAGCCTGTGAGTGCGCCTGAGCCTGTGAGTGCGCCTGAGCCTGTGAGTGCGCCTGAGCCTGTGCCTGTGAGTGCGTCTGTGCTGAGCCTGTGAGTGCGTCAGCGTCTGTGCCTGTGAGTGCGTCTGAGCCTGTGCCTGTGAGTGCGTATGAGCCTGTGAGTGCGCCTGAGCCTGTGAGTGCGTCAGCGTCTGAGCCTGTGAGTGCACCTGAGCCTGTGAGTGCGCCTGAGCCTGTGAGTGCGTCTGAGCCTGTGAGTGCGTCTGAGCCTGTGAGTGCGTCTGAGCCTGTGAGTGCGCCTGAGTCTGTGAGTGTGCCTGAGCCTGTGAGTGCCTCTGAGCCTGTGCCTGTGAGTGCGTCTGAGCCTGTGAGTGCGTCTGAGCCTGTGCCTCTGAGTGCGTCTGAGCCTGTGCCTGTGAGTGCGTCTGAGCCTGTGCCTGTGAGTGTGCCTGAGCCTGTGAGTGCCTCTGAGCCTGTGCCTGTGAGTGCGTCTGAGCCTGTGCCTGTGAGTGCGTCTGAGCCTGTGAGTGCATCTGAGCCTGTGAGTGCGTCTGAGCCTGTGAGTGCGCCTGAGCCTGTGAGTGCCTCTGAGCCTGTGCCTGTGAGTGCGTCTGAGCCTGTGCCTGTGAGTGAGTGAATGTGTGTAAAAAGAATGTAGACTAGGTTGGGGACATCAGTACAAAAGGGGATCAGGATGGCGATATTAGTACAAGAAAGGGACCAAGATGCGGACATTACTACAAGAAGAGTATAAGGATTTGGACAGTACTACATTGAGCAAAAAATTCTGGTATTACTGAAAATGTTACTTAGGGCCACGTTACACACACAGATATCTGTGCAGATATTGTTCGCAGATCTCTGGTTGCAGTGAAATCATGGACACATTGCTCCATTTATATACAGCCACAAAATGGAACAATGTGTCCATGATTTGACTGCAACCAGAGATCTGCGAACAATATCTGCACAGATATCTGTGTGTGTGACGTGGCCCTTAGTCCTACAAGCAATGCGGCCCCCAATAAAAAAAATTTTCTATGTGCGGCCCACCAACCCAGCCGAGTTTGAGACCCCTGGTCTAAGGCAATGTTCACAAGTTACATTGAACCATAGAAAGGATGACCCTGCAGCTACAGAGGTGGCCGTCTGACCGCCTGCTCAACTACCATCTCTCCTGAAGACCCAACAGCTTTTTGAGAGTTGGGTGGAGGACATCATCTGTGAAAATAGGGTCCCATAGCTGCACCCCAACAGTTTGAGCATCACTCAATGCCCTGAGACCACTTGCACTGGTTATGATGTCCTCCACCAGAGATTATTACGGAGTGGTTCTTTTGATGGGATGCAGGTCTGGACAGCTGCCATCATCCTATTAGATAGATAAGAATTAATATATGTGTGTGTATGCTTTATTAATGATGGAGTGAATGATTAGTCTAAGGATATGTTTACATGTTGCATTGAACCATAGGATGATCACACCAAAGGTGACCGTCTGCTAGCCTCGCTCGACTACCCATCTCTCCTGAAGACCCAACAGCTTTTTGAGAGTTGGGTGGAAGACATCATCTTTGAAAATAGGGCCCCACAGCTGCACCCCAACAGTTTGAGCATCACTCAATACTGCCCCTAGGCCACGGGGGGGAGTGAGTTAGGTGGTCTTTTGTCACTGGTTATGATGTCATTTCCAGGGAGTACTTCAGAGTGCTTCTTGTGGTGGGATGCAGGTCTGGACAGCTGTCGGATGACCCTGCAGCTGCAGAGGTGACTGTCTGATAGCCTAGCTTGACTACCCATCTCTCCTGAAGACCCAACAGGTTTTTGAGAGTTGGGTGGAGGACATCATCTCTGAAAATAGGGTCCCACAGCTGCACCCCAACACTTTGAGGAGCACTCAATACCCTTAAACCACAGGGGAGAGTACGTGGCCCTTCACTTTGTCACTGGTTATGATGTTATTTCCAGGGAGTACTTCGGAGTGGTTCTTGTGGTGGGATGCAGGTCTGGACAGCTGTTGGATGACACCACAGCTACAGAGGTGACCATCTGATAGCCCAGATTGACTACCCATCTCTACTGAAGACCCTTTCAGCTTTTTGAGATTTGGGTGGAGGACATCATCTCTGAAAATAGGGTCCCACAGCTGCACCCCAACAGTTTGAGTGGCACTCAATACCCCTAGGCCACAAAGGGGGGGAGAGTGTAGCTCCTGACTGTCACTGAGGATGTAATTCTCCAGGGAGTACTCCAGAGTGGTTCTTGTGGTGAGATGCAGGTCTGGACAGCTGTCGTCATCCTATTAGATAAGAATTAATGTATGTGTGTGTATGCTTTATTAAAGATGGAGTGAATGCTTAGTCTAAGGATATGTTCACCTGTTGCATTGAACCATAGGATGATCACACCAAAGGTGACCGTCTGATCGCTCGCTCGACTACCCATCTCTGCTGAAGACCCAACAGCTTTTTTGAGGGTTGGGTGGAGGACATCATCTTTGGAAATAGGGTCCCAGCTTGTTATTAGCTCCACAGTTTAGCATCCTTGTGTAATCGAGGAAAATTGTTGATGTGTTTTCTGTGCTGGGTTGCAGGTCTGGAAGCTGTCGTCATCCTATTAGGTATTGATCTTGGGAGTTATTCTGATCGTAATATTTGGGATCAGTAAGAATTTTCTTTTGCTGCTGGGATGAACTCACAGAGGAATGGATAAGAATTAATGTATGTGTGTGTGTATGTTTTATTAAGAGCATCCATTGTCCTAGATTGTGAGCTCCTAGGAGCAGGTTGCATGTCTTTTCCTTTCCAGGTTGGCTCTCCTGAACTTACGTGCATATATACAGCAATAAGCAGCAGGTCAGACGTGATCCAGGGAGATATCCGATTGCCAGAAATGGGGTCAGGAAGGAATTTTTTTCCCCCTGAGGTAGAACTCTCCGGGGGTTTTCTTCGCCTTCCTCTGGATCTTTGGGTCCGGTGCCTCATCAGGTCCGCAATGTCCGCAGCAAGTTCTGAGGTCTCCATTGGACCTGAGAGTCACCATGACCCGTAATTTATTGAAGGACCGGTAATATTTTCCTTACAATGTTGCTTATTGCTATTAAAAAAAAAATAAAAATATAATTAGAGATTATATATTGTGTTTTGTGTTTTATTTATCGGCACTTCACCCTACACAGCAACAATCGCTCAATACTCCAGAACTAGAACCAGACTCATCTGCTGATCCGGCATCTAATAAAGTGTTTCATCCATATACATGACAGCCGCTACTGCAGGAGCAGGACTATAGGGGGCGCCGTACACACAGCGGGTCACATGACTCCAGCTATGATAATGTCATCTGTTCTAAGTCACATCACTGTGGGGGCCGGTCTCAGTGATGGAGGCACTCATATCGTAGAGGTCCGGCCATGATAATGTTACCTGTCCCATGTCAGATCACTATGGGATCGGTCTCAGTGATGGGGGCACTTACATCTTATAGATCATGTGGCGCCCCTACGACCAGGAGGCCACAAGGGGAACTGCAGCCAGGCAGGAAGGAGACAGTTATTTAGGAACACCTTCAACACACACACCCACAAGACACAGCACCCAACCTGGAGCCCAGGACTTTAGGAGGGCAAAGGGGTGACAGGGTTTAGAGGAAAAGTGGGTGGAATGTAGGTCAGGTGACGTAGGGGGTACAAAAGGGGTGAACGAGGCGGTAGTGTATTGAGAGAGCCAGGAAGAGCCAAGCAGCACAGACTAAGGGTACCTTTACACGCGGCTACATTCCTAGCTTATCCACAGGTAACTTACTGGCTGCAGTGAAATCATGGAGACAAGGTTCTATCTTGTTGCTGTGTACAAATGGAATAATCTCTCCATGATTTCACTGCAACCAGTAAGTTACCTGGTGACAAGCTACAAATGTAGCCGTGTGTAAAGTTACCCTAAAGGTACCTTTACACGCCGCTACTGGAGGATGGATACAACCCGCTACAGGCTACGGTTGTAGCTTGCGTCGTCAATATTGCCCGTAGTAGCGGCGTGTGAAGACGGTAGGAGACACCCGGCAACAGATACATCTGTTTCCGAGCACTGACCGGAAACAGGTGGCTACACAGGCGGTTGTAGCGAGCTGTATCGGCGTGTAAAGAAGGAACCGAAGGGATGTCTATACACCATGCGATGTACCTGGTATGTAGCTGGGGCGTGACACAGGCTCCGGGATACCGCCCCCCTTCAGCGATCATTGATGGAAGCTCATGCGTTACGATTGGTAGTCGCTGCATAGGGAGGCATATTTAAGGAGCTGACCAGTCACACTACACAATTGCTCGAGCGTCATGTATTAAACAGCCTCCTGCGATGCCTGGCCAATCATGGGTTTATTGCTTTGTCCTATCAGCGTACGGACGTCTCGTAATCCACAATTGTGGCACGCCTATGTGCTGTCCCTGCTGCACCAGGGCCGCCCATATTAGCTGGTTGTAGCGGTGTGTAAATGAGGTAAGATGAGCTACAGAAGGTGACTTGAGACACCCGGCGATGTATCTAGCTATAGATGTAGCGTAGCGCACCTTGTGGCGGAGTGTAAAGGTGGTGCGTTTACCGTTTGTAACCGTTTGTGCGTGCTCGTGCACGTGAAGTAGCGGGTTGTATCCAGCCTGTTGTAGCGGCGTGTAAAGGTACCTTAAGGCGTAGGCGAGAGTGACACTTCCCTGACGGTCCTGGGTTGCCCGGAGGCGCAGAGACACCGTTCCGTGGAAAGAAAGCCCGCTCCATGACCTGGGAGTTAATGGAAGGGGAACAGCTAAGCACGGACGACTGGTGAAACGGACTCCCCTGATGTACCCGGATAGTTACACGGGTAGGAACGAACCCGGTGATCCCCCCAACACAGGCACACCCAAGGTTAGGCTGGGACCAGAGTGTCGGCTCTGGGTGACCGTAGCTTTACGCCGGGACATGAACACACCGACGGGGAGGCACAGATTCCAGGTCTGGTCACCCAACTCACGGGCTGGAGAATCAGCAGCGTATAGGACCCGGCTTGCCACCCACAAACACTGGGGGAAGTCAAATAAAGGGACCGAGCTGCCCCCATACAGCACACAGGAAAGAACTGAGGAAAGGAAAGCCAGAAAGGTTACAGAGAAAGTGAAGGGTCTCAGAGAGAAAACTGGCTGCAGAGGGTCCAGAGTGTCCGGAGTTGCCTGTGAAAAGAGACTGTGTGAACTGTACCGTAAATAACTTGTCACTAAAACCCGGTGAACCCTGCTTGAGTCTCTCGTGGGTGATTCCCTGCAAACAGAACTCTATATTACATTTTTATACCCTGTCAAGAGCAACCCCGACCCGCGGCGGGATCATCCACCTTGCTGCAGCATCCATCCATCCTCCTGACAGAGGTACACTGCAGCGGTGGTACCCTCATTGACCACAACCTGTGGGTGGCGTCACGACAAACTCCGATGTAAATATACCCCCTTTTACTTGTGGGCTCGGGACACGGTCCGGACCAAGACCGCCGTGATCATCCCCAGTGCAACCCCAGTCAGGTACCGAGTACCCGTCCCTGTGGGCTCCACAATCATATATATAATACACTACCTGAAAGAAGACTGAAGAGCGGGGTCACAGAGATGCAGAACACAGGAGACTCAGGATAAGGAGGAAAATGGTTAAAGAGGCATCAAAGGAGGCAAAAAGTAGCACGAGCACAAAATGGGGGGTCAGGAATGATCACTATATAAATGGTTATCTGCCGCGACACTACTATTTATCATGAATTTTGTAGCTTAATGAGTGGCACTTGAAACAAGAGGATCAATGAGTATAGTGAATATGTGTACACATATTCACTATACCCATTGATCCTCTTGTTTCAAGTGCCACTCATTAAGCTACAAAATTCATGATAAATAGTAGTGTCGCGGCAGATAACCGTTTATGTAAGTATATCATTTTCTGCCTGCACCTACGCTTGTGGTGATGCCAGTCATATATAGATTTGAATACAGGAATGATCACTATGGCACATACACTAAGACCGGCTATAGGAAGAAGAGGAGAATCTTGGGGGGATTTGTGCCAAATTCTGCACCTAATAATCTGGATAGGACAGATACACGATTTATATTGCTCACATACATGACCTGGCTGGTATCTCCTAGAGCAAAGTCACTGCCGGGTGCAGAAGTGAGCGGCGCTGAACAACCCCTATATGTGCAATAATGACCCGCAGAGCTGCCTCCATCAGAGGAGATGTACACACATCTGTCCATCAGAGGAGATGTACACACGTCTGTCCATCAGAGGAGATGTACACACGTTGGTCCATCAGAGGGGATGTACACACATCTGTCCATCAGAGGAGATGTACACACATCTGTCCATCAGAGGAGATGTACACACGTCTGTCCATCAGAGGAGATGTACACACGTCTGTCCATCAGAGGAGATGTACACACATCTGTCCATCAGAGGAGATGTACACACATCTGTCCATCAGAGGAGATGTACACACGTTGGTCCATCAGAGGAGATGTACACACATCTGTCCATCAGAGGAGATGTACACACGTTGGTCTATCAGAGGAGATGTACACACGTTGGTCTATCAGAGGAGATGTACACACGTCTGTCCATCAGGTTGGGGGATGGGGAGAGTTTTTTGATATTTCCCGCTCTTCTTAGCACTTGGCTAAAAAGATGATTTACATAGAAGGAAGAAGGACAGAGGGACAGGAAGACAAGAAGAACAACCGGATTCAGAACAGCCACGTTTACACAATGTCAAACCAAAATACAGATTTATGGAAAGCGGCAGGTTCTTTTCAAAGGGGATTTCTGATGGATGAGAACATCTGGATGGATTCCTCACATCACTGGTTTCCCCTATTATGACCGGTCATTAATGGGAGACGTATGGAAATAAGAGCAATCGTGTGCAGGGTCCCCACATAAAAAAGGTTACAAAAAGCTGATGGGGCCGGGGTCTACTATAGACTTACCACCACTGGTACACACACCTTGTACGCACACAGCTCTGCATGCCCTGTACATACATGGCTCCACTCCATACCCCTAGTACACAGTCAGCTCTGCTCCATACACCTCGTACTCACGGCTCCGCTCCGTACACCTTGTACACATGGCTCCGCTCTGTATATCTTGTACACACTCAGCTCTGCTCCATACACCTCGTACACACGGCTCTGCGATCTACACCTCGTGCGCACTCGGCTCCACTCGGTACACCTCGTACACTCTCAGCTCTACTCCGTACACTTCATACATATGCAGCTCTGCTCCATACACCTCGTACACACGGCTCTGCGATCTACACCTCATGCGCACTCGGCTCCACTCGGTACACCTAGTACACTCTTAGCTCTACTCCGTACACTTCATACATATGCGGCTCTGCTCCATACACCTCGTACATGCTTTGCTCTGCTCCGTACACCTCAAACACTCTCGGCTCTAATCCGTACACCTCGTACACTCTCAGCTCTGCTCTGTACACCTCGCACACATGCGGCTCTGCTCCATATGCCCCGTACACATGCGGCTCTGGTCCATACGCCCTGTACACACGTGGCTCCGCTCTGTACACCTCATACACACTCGGCTCTGCTCTGTATACCTCGTACACACTCTGCTCTGCTTCGTACACCTCGTACACATGTGGCTCCACTCTGTACACCCTCTGCTCTGCTTTGTACACATGTGGCTCCACCCCGTACACACTCTGCTCTGCACCTTACGCCGCATACACACTCAGCTCTGCTCCATACACCTAGTACACTCTCAGTTCTGCTCCATACGCCTCGTACACATGCGGCTCCAGTCCATACTCCTCGTACACACTCGGCTCCACTCCATACAGCTTGTACACATGCAGCTCCATTCTGCACACCTCGTACACACTCGGCTTCGCTCCGTACGCCTCGTATACACTCTTCTCTGCATCGTACACCTCATACACATTTGCCTCTGCTCAGTACACCTCATACACACTCAGCTCTGCGCCTTACACCCTGTACACACTCAGCTCTGCTCTGTACACCTAGTACACTCTCAGTTCGGCTCCCACACGATCCATACACACGCAGCTCCGCTCCGTACATCTAGTACACACTCGGCTCTGATCCGCATGCCTTGTACACTCTCATGCTCTGCTACATCCACACTGTAAATCCCTCCCTATCCCATATATAAACTTGACCTAATCCAGGACCATGATGACCTGTACGGTGGAGTCCTGCATACACTGAGGAGCTGATCATGTGATCCCTGACTCCTCCCCTCCATTGACATCTTTCTGGGACCAAAAAGGAGGTGATGCACAGCTCTCAACTAAATAAGGGGTGCAAGACTGCATAGAAGAAGTATATGTCAAAAAAGAGGAAAGAATATGCAGAAAAAACTTGCACACCCGAAGTCAAAACACAATTTTTATTATAAGTAATAACAAAGGCGAACAACACAAAAACCACAAAAATTACAACCACTTAAAACAAAGTAGGTCCCAGTATGCCAGTTGCAATCATATACTATAACAATTAAATAGCTGATGAATGTCAAGATGGACAAAATATCACACCATATGGAAGCAGTGAAACCACATAATCAACAAGGTCCTCCAATGAACATGAAGCAACCAAATTAGAATGGTGTAAACAAAGTGACACTATGAACATACATCATGAATAAAGGGTCATACCAAAACTGGATGCTGCATCCTGGGTGACTGGGGACCCCACGCGTTACGCTGCAACTAGGCAGCTTCCTCAGGGGAGTTTTGTCCATCTTGACATTCATCAGCTATTTAATTGTTATAGTATATGATTGCAACTGGCATACTGGGACCTACTTTGTTTTAAGTGGTTTTAATTTTTGTGGTTTTTGTGTTGTTCGCCTTTGTTATTACTTATAATAAAAATTGTGTTTTGACTTCGGGTGTGCAAGTCCATTGACATCATCACAGGTCCTGTCAGCACAGAGCAGAGTGTGGGGCTCTGTTGAGAATAAAGCTGGCTCACACTGCCGGGGGTGGCGCAACATGTGGCCGGTGGGGAGAGACCTCAGGCACTGCAGCAGGAGGCCCAGCAGAGCCCCCTGCCTACTGTGCTTGGGGCAGATGCCCCGCCAGCCCCCTCCATAGATACGCGACTGAATTGGTCACAGCGGCGGCAGCGGCCAGGACAATAGGAGCGGGAGCTAGGCACCCCTGCGGATGCTGCCCCCTGTCTACCAGCAGGGGTCACCGCCTGAGGCAGACACTTCATGTCGCCCCATGGATGATGTGCCCCTGGCAGCACAGCAACTAGTCCATAAACCTCCTCTAAGTGGCAGCATCGGGGTTGAGGTGTTTTACTTGCACCCCCATCAGTAATTTGTGGGTGATAGTTCGGGACTGCAGGTTCTAGTGTCTTAGACCCAATAGGGTCATAGGAACCCCTGAATAGTTTCGAAATGGGCATCCGCTGGACACATGGACTCCTCCACAGCCTTAGTCAGCACAGGACACATCTCTCTTTCTTACCGTACTCAATAGATAAAATTCAGAGAGTCTTCAATACTAAACCTGACTGAGGCCACCACCTCTTCGTTGCCCAATGACATTGCTTCTCTAGGGCTCTTCTCAAATAATCATTAGATTAGTGCTCCAGAAAAGCAAATCTGCCCCTGTGGTGGTCATAACTGCAGTGGTCCAAAAGCCATACTCCATAACGGGGGTCCCCGGGGGGTGGTGAAGGACGTAAGGACCTATTCACACCACATTCAGCAGTGCATTCAAGTCTTTAAAGGGAACCTGTCATCACGTTTTAGCCATCACATCTAACATAAGCATAGTGTAGAGCCAGAGACCCTAATTCCAGCAACATGCCACTTACTGAGCTGCTTGCTGTCATTTTGATTAAATTAGTTTCTCTGCTACAAATTTAGCAGTTTGTGAATATGACAGACTACCAGACTAATGAAAATCTCCAGATAATTAAACAGTGATTTTATCACAACTACACTGAGCAGCCCTGTAAATGACACATCGCTGGAATCAGGATCTCTGGTCCTGTATTATGCTAGTCTCAGATTAGGTTGCGACAACCTGGTGACAGGTTCCTTTTAAGACACAAAGCGTCTAAGGCTAGGATTTGGTCCTTAAATTGCATTCACCGCATCCAGATCCAGATGCGGTGAACGCAATTTGATTCAGACACATTTTGCAAGCAAAATGTGTTGCTGAAGCCGCAATCCGGTAACCGTACAATTTGCTCATCTCTGCTGCTGCAGGGATGAGCAAAGTGTTTAATCTGTCAAAAATCTATGGGCAGCGCACAGCCATAGATATACTGTCAAAGCCTTCAGGACTTCGTACAGTGGCACATACTATACGTAGATTACGTATAGTATGCGCACCACTTTCAGAGGAGCAGGCGGCTTCATTGATAAAAATGTACAGAGCCGAAAGAAGCCGGCTTACTGTACATCACTTATTAACACATAACATGCTGTCCTGAGTGGCCAGCATGTCTCTAGGGGGGGTGCGCACCCCCTAGAGACATGTTGCCCACAATTATTATTAATATTTAATCATTTTTGACAGATTAAACACTTTGCTTATCCCAGCGGTAGCCGAGATAAGCGAAGTATACAGTAACCAGATAGCTCAGGATTACACATCCTGAGCAATGCGGTTACCGCATTGCGGGGCACAGAACCGCTACGAAAACTGCAGCCTGCATGATTTTTCACGGGGCTGCAGAGCCGCATGCGGTAACCGGATTGAATGTAATGCAATCCGGTTTCAATAATCTGCTCCTATGAGGAGCGTTTCCTGATGGGGTTTTGAGCTTTTTAAAAGCTCCAAACCGGATCAGGATTTTTAAAAAAACAACGCATGTGTGACCCTAGCCTAACTGAATCATGAAAAACTGGACTGTGCCATCTGAAATTATCGACACCCCCAAAAAAAGTTAAATGGAGCCCAAATGTTCATACTTTGTTCAATTCAAGGGCAAATCTGAATCTTATTTTGGGGAGATTTAGATAAAACCCCGATTTGGGACATTTGTGAAAAGGGCACAGGACCTACAGTCACATATGTGGGAGGTCAGAGAAAAGAGCACAGGACCTACAGTCACATATGGTGGAGGTCAGAGAAAAGAGCACAGGACCTATAGTCACATATGGGGGAGGTCAGAGAAAATAACACAGGACCTACAGTCACATATGGGGGAGGTCAGAGAAAAGAGCACACGACCTACAGTCACATATAGGGGAGGTCAGAGAAAAGAGCACAGGACCTACAGTCACATATGGGGGAGGTCAGAGAAATGATCACAGGACCTACAGTCACATATGATTGAGGTCAGAGAAAAGAACACAGGACCTACAGTCGCATATGGAGGAGGTCAGAGAAAATAACACAGGACCTACAGTCACATATGGTGGAGGTCAGAGAAAAGAGCACAGGACCTACAGTCACATATGGTTCAGGTCAGAGAAATTATCACAGGATCTACAGTCACATATGGTGGAGGTTAGAGAACAGAACACAGGACCTACAGTCAGATATGGTGGAGGTCAGAGATGTTTTGGGATTGTTTTGCTGCATCTGGCACTTGGTTGAACACCTGTGGAGAGATCTTAAAATTGCTGTTGGGAGAAGATGCCTTCAAATATGAGAGACCTGTTGAGGTTTGCAGAAGAAAAGTCCAAAATTCCAGTTTAGAGGCGTAAGTAGCTTGTTGATGGTTATAGGAAGCGATTAATGATAGCAGTCATTTATTCCAAAGAGTGTGCAACAAACATCAAGTTGAGGGAGTTTTGAAATAAATTATGTGAGAAATACTTCTGGAACAATTTCAAAGATACCAACACTTTCGGCCATGACAATACATGTGATGTCGCTCCTGGCTGGCTATCAGGTAGGAGCCAGTTGGCAGGATTTGCAAACCGATTTGTACCAACTGACAATGACAAAGACTCGTACAAGACTGATTTTCTTATGATCTAGTCAAGAAGACATCAGTTTTGTCTCTATTCTCTGCTTTTTTTCTGAGCACCTACACAGTGTCCTTCTCCTCTAACGACATGGTATGTGAGCAGCTACACGCCTGGTAAAATTTATTGGACCTCCTGGAGAATAAGGCAACGGTTTGACCTTGGACACTTGACTAACCTCCCACAAACGATGCCAGCACATATTACACTTTTGGCTGGTCTACAGCACATGCCAGAGCCCTAGGGGTCATTTCAAGCTGCAGCTGCAACGGGGAATTCCAGTTGATGTTTTCATGTTCCGTTGGGACTGGTGTTAAATACCTTTCAGAAACGGCATTCGTATTGTAAAAGTTTCTCTCTTGTCCAAGCCGCATACATAACATTTATCTGCATGATGGTAAAGTAGTCAGTTTGCGTAACATCCCTGGAATCAGTGTATCTATATTAGGTCCTCTTCGCTATCAGACGTTAATTTTCCATAAATGGAGAACTTTTACTGAACCTACAGATGACGGTTGTAAATCACATAGGAGCCCACGGTGTAACTGTCCATATCAGGTTTTCTAGATTATCTCTTGACATGTTGAGAAAATAATAGAATTTAATTCAGTATTGTTTGATTTAGTGCTCTTTGTTACACAGGTAACTTAATGTTAAAGGGGTGACCTGGTTTAGGAAACTGAGTTAATAGTGTTCTTTTTTGGAATGTTTGGAGCATTATTGCTCTGGAGGACCTAGCTTAGATCACATAACATAGTAAAGCCAATAATATGAATGGGAATGGGTACACTGTAATACCTTATTCCCCCTGTGGTGGCACTGTAGAGAAACTAACTACTTCCTTGCCAGATTACCAACCAGACAACTAAAAGATAGAGTACAGGGGTGCACCATTCCTCTTCACATGATGTTAGGAAAAGTAGATTTGTGTATGCCTGTATATTTGCTCTCAGAGGAGATACAAGGGTCTGGAAGGAGAATAATCATCTCTGCCAATTGAAAACACATGCATGTATAGCGCCCCTGCGTCTGTCTTTAACATCTGTGTGATACCATGTCTGATGGGAGTTGGGCTTCCTCTGCTGGATGTCTGAAGCGAACACACACACTGCCTGATCTCTAACCAGGAAGCTGAGCACTGAAGGCCTGGGCTGTGACACAGCCTCTGGCTGGAGGGAGGGGTTATTTAGGGTGTAGTAGGGCAGAGAGTTGGCGAAGGAGAGGTCCAGTGAGGAGGCAGCAGGAGCTGCTCTGAAGGGACCAGTTGCAGTCAGGATACCAGTCCTTAGGTCATCCAGGCTTACAGGGCCTGATGGCAGAACTGAATGCTGGTGAGTTTCAAGCTCACCAGCAACTCAAGTGGAGTTATCCAGGGTGTCAGTAGTATATAGGGTCAGGGAACTGCTATAGGTACATATACCCACAGGATACGTACTACCAGCATGGCAGGAGGTAACCCAGAGGAACATAGAGGCAGTACTGGAAACTCAATGCACCAAGAAACCTAAAACTCGAGAAAAGTCAGCAGGACTCACTCAGCAGAGCAGACTACAGTTCTCATCAGACTGGTCAGACCACCTGCCTGCTGGTGGATTTACAACCCTGAACCTGCTACAGAGATATGCAGTGGAAAGGTAAGGCAAAGACTGACTCCTGCGGTTTACTTTCTCCACTTAACCTCCATTACCCCATCATCTCTTTTGGAGCCAGCCCTGGTTGATAAGGGTTAAACATTTGTACTAATTACTACCACCTATCTTCCAGGGATCATCTGCAGGTTGATTATCCCAACTGGTATCATGTACAAACCTTATTCCTACTACTACCCCTTTACATGTGTGGTCAGGAACATAGCTGCTGGGCATGGCTACTGTGAACTTAATTCTGGCCCAGCTGCTGAGTACCCTAGTCCTTGAGAATGACACATTTTGGCTACACTAATGGGATAAGAAACCCTGAAAACTAAGTCCTGTATGCGTAGTGAAAAATAATTTATTCAAAACAGCAATTCCAGTGTATTAAATGTGAAAAGAGGTTGGCGACCTTCACAGCGGCAGACACTGCTGATTCACATCATGCTGTCCCTCCAGGCAGCTTCCTCACTCCAGCATGTGATACTGATGAAGGTCAATACGTTACCTAAACACCTTTCCACATTCACTATACATTCATAATATATTATTCTTCACTAAAAATTATCTGGGAGTGAATGCATGCTTTGGCCCTCACCAAGGGTACAAGTTAATTTGACTTTTGCACTGAGAAGCTGGCTGGGGCATGGCCGAGGCCCAGGCTCCCCCTCGACTACCCAAGCCCTGTACAGCTGGTACCTCAACACTAGACCTTAAAAGGAGTTTTGCAGGCTTGAACTACACTTCTGTGCTCTATGTGACTGCAGGCTGATAGAGTCTGACAGTGTATATCATGCACTCTGTCCCCTCAATTGCTAGATTAAGCGAGCTGTTGTGGCGCCCCTGCGTCCAGGAGGCCACAAAGGGAACTGCAGCCAGGCAGGTAGGACATTGTTGCACACCAACACCCTCACAGCCCACACAACCCACGTGTAAGAGAAAGTTTACATCCAGCCCTGAGATTAGATGCTCTATGAGATTGAGGGGTGGTGGATTCAGAGGAGTGGGTTGGGCACACCAGAAGTCGGGTGACTTGAGAGTATATAGTGAGGGGGAGGAGTGAAGGAGTTCAGTAGGCCGATGTGAAGCTGAGCTGCAAAGACCAGAAAGACAATCACACGTCCTGTGAGTGCAAGGCCTAGGAGCTCAGAATCCGTACTGAGCCAGAGGGGAGAGAAAGCCCATCTGACGCTGATGCCACCAGGAGTGTGACAGAACAGAGAGGGACGGTGGAACCCGGGCCCTAGACAGCAGCTAAAGCCACTGACTGCAGGCAGAGTAGCCCTCCTGGAATACTGAAAGGAACAGAAAGGAGAGAGCCTGGTAGAGCCTCACACCTGAGGACTGCTGGAGGCTGGGCTGAGTAGAGTGTCGGCTCTAGAGGGGACCGCAGTTTACCCGGAATCCCCAGACAACACGACGAGGGGTCTGAGTTTCAGATTGAGATCCCTACCCTAAAGGACAGGCAGCTAAGTAACGCACTAGGACTCACAGAAGCCCGAGTCACCGCCATACTGTCCAGCGCACCACACACCACCCGTACAGACGCAGACCATAGACAGCCCGGAAAGGACACTAAAGACTGTGTGAGGGGTCACAGAGAGAGAGAGGCCTGGCTGCAGAGCAAAGGGAACCCGGAGAGGGAGAATGTGCCCGTGTACTGTAACTTGTAAGAACTGCAAATGACTTGTACAATGACTGAAAGAACTTGGAGTAAAGCTTTGGAAAACTGGAACTGCTTCCCTGGAGTCTCTGTGTGCAAGCTATTCTCTCCATACAGGATCCAGCCTGTCAGCATCAGCCAGGAGGAGAGATCCCTGCAGCGTCTGCAAGTAAGTGTGCTACAACCTCACCATAGACTTAACCCTTACTGCCCCGGGGGATACAGTTCTTCCCACTGGAACTACACCATCTCCGCTGCCATCACATCACCCCCGGAGGTTCTGCAGCAGCGGCGGCCCCCATCACTGGCCGCATCAAGTGGGTGACGTCACGAGTGACATCCCCTGTAAATATCCCCCTTTATTTGCCGAGCCCGGGACACGGTCCGGACCAGGACCACCCATGACTTCCCCAGTAAAGACCCTGTCCGGTACCAAGTACCCCCGTCCCAGTGGGCTCGACACTGTCAGATGACGACTGCCAATATGCACTTTGCATACTGCCGATCACATGACGACTACATTCTCACCCTCCTTTCTCAATATCATATTGAGAAAAGCAGATGAGAATGTAGCCGACGCTTAACCATCAGTATATGGATCACATATTGGTGGTTATGTGGTTGGCCCCTGAATCTGTCAAGGCATTACATAAAACTGCCATAAATATTAGATAGCTGTCGTTTGGCTGACCATTCTGCTGACAACCACCTCTGCCGACTTTAGCATATACAGGCTATTTTGTCCGTGCGCCCCTGTGTTCTCTATGAGAGAGCCATTTTAACATGGAGCGGGGCAGCAGTCGAGGGTAAAGATTGACTCCGGATGCCCCGGCACACTACATGAAAACTGTGGTCCTGGCTGGGTTTATGGGTAATGTGGGGTAGGTCATACCTTTCAGGAGGCTGCACACTGCCATTGTCTTTGGTGAGCCAGGACTGAACCATGGTGGAAACTGACATGGAGGCCAACACTTCTTGACAAGCAACTGTTCTTTACTTAACAACTTCATTAGTTCTTCAGGCACAACTGTACATGTGAGATAGCGGGCACATGTCTTAAGTACATTTGCCGTTATACAGCATATAAGCAGTTACAGGTCTATCTCTAGCTGAGTTGCTTTCGATCTTTCTGGATTTGGGCTTTCCAGGACAACCCAGCCCAACACAACTGCATAGTGTCTGATGAGGTCTGGGAACTTGCGATCTACCTTATGGAGAGATGTTTTTCTGCAACCATAAGAAGACAGTTAAGTAGGTGAGGAGACTGTAGCCACATCCCTCCTCTAAGGAATGTGCAGATTTCCTAGAGGAGGGATGTGGCTACAATCTCCCCACCTACTTAACTGTCTTCTTATGGTTGCAGAAAAACTTCTCTCCATAAGGTAGATAGCAAGTTCCCAGACCTTGTCTTAGCCCACTCACACAGCCAGATCAGAATATCCCACACACTACACTGATGAGGGGCAGTTACCCCGAAACACAGCATCTGTAGTTTGGGGTTCTTATCTGGCACAAATCCTGAGTCATATTAAAAAGCTTGTTGGAAAGTGATTATGACTTTGAGGAGCTACTTAAAGGTGGCGCTGGAGTTATTCCACTTCCTTACTGAAGTGCATAGTGTCTGATGGTCACATTCCCTCTCAGTGTGTCCCAGTTTCCTACCCTCACATAGCAGGGGCTCCAAGGGGTCAGGACATTATGGCAGGAATGTGTCAGGCCCACTGGGACGGGGGTACTCGGTACCGGACCGGTCTGCTACTGGGGAAGTCACGGGTGGTCCTAGTCCGGTCTGTGTCCCGGGCTCGGCAATAAAAGGGGATATTTACAGGGGTTGTCAGTCGTGACGCCACCCACTATATGCGACCAGTGATGGGGCCGCCGCTGCTGCAGAACCTCCGGGGACGATGGGATAGCAGCTTAGGTGATATAGTTCCAGTGGGTAGAACTGTGTTCCCCGGGGCAGTAAGGGTTAAGTCTATTGTGGAATGCTCAGTACACTTACTGTGCAACCGCTGCAGGGATCTCTTCTCAATGCTGGTGCTGACAGGCTGTGCTGTGGCTCTGCAGTTGCAGGGTCGTTGTAATCCTGTGTGAGGGAATAGCATTCATGCAGAGACACAAGGGAGGCAGATGCAGGGTTTTCCGTGTTTACTCTTAGTTGTTCAGACAGTTCATAAGTCATTTGCAGTTCAGTGCAGTTCTTTCAAGTTACAGTACAAGTACACGGGCACACTCTCCCTCTCCGGGTTCCCTTTTCCCTGCAGCCAGGCTTCTCTCTCTGTGACCCCTCACACAGTCTCTTAGTCCTTTCCGGGCTGTTAACGGTCTCCGTTTCCACGGGTGTGTGTGAAACGCCGGACAGTATGGCGGTGACTCGGGCCCCTGTGAGTCCTCCAGTGTGTCACTGAGCTGCCTGTCCTTTGGGGTAGGGACCCTAACGTGTAGCTGTGGTCCCCCGTCGGTGTCTGGGAATGCCGGGTAAACTACGGTCCCCTCTAGAGCCGACACTCTACTCAGCCCAGCCTCCAGCAGTCCTCAGGTGTGAGGCTCTACCAGGCTCCTTTCTCTCTGTTCCTCTCGGTATCATAGGAGGGCTACTCCGCCTGCAGTCGGTAGCTTCAGCTGCGTTCCTAGGGCCAGGATATCACCGTCCCTCTCAGTTTCTCTCACACTCCTGGTGGTATCAGCTTCGGACGTGCTTTCTCTCTCCTCCGGCTCACACTGGCTCTGTACAGATTCTGCGCTCCTACACCTTACACTCACAGGACGTGTGATTTTCAGTCTTTGCCTCTCAGCCTACCTCGGCCTACTGACTTCCTTCCACCTCCCCTCATCCTATATACTGTCAAGTCACCTGACTACGTGTGTGCCCAACCCACTCCTCTAAATCCACCACCCCTCAATTGCCTAGAGTCTTCCAATCTTAGGGCTGGATGCTACCTTCTCCTACACGTGGGTTGTGTGGGCTGTGAGGGTGTTGTTGTGCAACAAGTGTCCTACCTGCCTGGCTGCAGTTCCCTTTTGTGGCCTCCTGGACGCAGGGGCGCCACAAATGGAGAAACAGGCTTCCAAATATTTTCAAGTTAAGGTCTCTTCTCCCCATAGAAGAGGGGGATACGGGCTTCCACAAAGTGCTGGGGAAGAGCCTTAAGCTCATAGTTGCCAGAAAGGATCCCACCTGGGAAAGTTGAACACCATCACTCATCAGTGAAGATATCTCCATACCATGACAGTTACAGGTCCTGACCAATTTTTTGTACTCAGGCTTCTTCAAGTATAGAGCTGCTCTTACAAGGGTGAGTCTCCATCTCTCCGCTTCCGTCCGATGATACAGTCTCATTAAAAGATTATGCTATCTCATATCTCATTCTGGTCTCAACGTTATAGTTGAGCCACCCACTACATGCGGTCTTGTCGACCTGTCTGGCAAGCACATCCGCAGTACTCACTAGTGGTTCCCTATCTGAACTGATATTGTTCCAGAAACCAGTCTGTTGCCCTATGAACTAACTATTCCCATATCTAATAAATATTACATTGTATATACATTATTTATATTATACCTACTTATCCATCCTATATGTTATATTACCTTGTACATACTTAACATTAAGCTGAACCTTCTTAAGACACTAAATACATGGAAACATCATATTACAGTACACTACAATTCATCAGTGTAGTTGCAGTGTAAGCCCTATCCAATAGTAGGAGAGAGCTGCAATACCAGACACAGCCACTGGCTACAAGTGGCGCTGTGCATAGGGATAAAAAATAATCTCATTCACTATTTCAGCTTAATAAAACCCCATAAACAGCAGCTCCAGGAAAAAAAATAGTTTATTCCCATCTCTGATCATACATCATTTATTTCATTGATCCCAGAAACCTGTGAAATGAAGTTTACAATTTACGGTTGGATGTGAGATATCAAAAGTGTCTTTGATTCGTTTCTTTGAAGAACAAACAATATAAAATGAGCCCTGAGGTTGTGATATTTTAGTTTTTTCGGTTTCTCACTATACATTCACAAAAGAACAGTCAACGGAAACGCGTTGTCGTACGGGGTACACCTCCCTGCGTCATTTACTGACCACGATATATTTAAAGCTATACATTCCCTTTTTTTCATTGGACAGCAGCTTTTTTTTTCTCTTAAAGGTACAGGTTTTTAACATTTTTTTTATTTTACAGTTAGTTCCATTTACATAAAGTGTTGCCTCTAGTTAGTAATGTGTGACTCGAGTGCAGAAACGCTTACATCATAGCATCTTTAAAAAGCACAGCAGCAAGGTTGTCGTTAACGTGCATCTTATAGGAAACGGCCTCACACAATTTAAAGAAGTCCGCTCATTAACGAGAAAAAAACCTAATGAGCTCGGCTAGTCCTATCGTTAAGAATGTAAAAATGTGGTCTTACTTTGCTCCCTACTCCATGCATTGTATTCAGCTCGGTGGTAGCCACACACATTACAGTAACGAGCTGCTGGAGATCTATAGTTCTCCGTGGAACGTAAGCTTGTCTGCGCCGTATGTTGCACCAGACGGTTCCTTAAATATTACAAAGCCTGCTTAAGATCGTTTGGAGACGTTTACGAGAAAATGTAAGGGTCGCTTTCTCCTTCACCCCTACTCCTCCGTTCCACATGTTCTTCCATCTCCAGTTTCAACGTCCTAAGCTTTAATCGTACATGCATTTAGATTCTTTTTGGGTTTTTTTCGTGCGTGACATGTCTACACAAGGCGGCGAGGTCACACGTCTGTGTGGTGCGAGCTGAATGACGTAAAGCTGCCACGGCTCCGGCTGAACTGGCAAAAGCTGGCGGCTCGGCTACGTCGACCCTTGTTCTCCGGCTTGCTCCGTTGCTTGTCGTGCATGATAAAGTTTTCTATCAGTTGGAGTTTTTTATGTTCTTCTTTGAGGAAGACGTTGACGATCATACTCTTTTCTTTTTTGATTTGTTCACTTATGTCTTTTGGTATGTCGGGTATTAACCAGTCCACCACCGCGCTCAAGAACATGACCAGGTTCTGAAGAAAACAAGGAGAGATAGACATGGGTATTAGTAGCAGGCAAAACTGGATGAACCTTTAGACATAATGATACAGTAAAGCCCCCGTCACACTTGGCGACGGGGCTTGGGGGTGTCGGTGATGTTTTTGGCGCCACGCCAGCGTCGCCATCCCCCGTTTACACGGGGCGACACCTCCAGCCCTGTGCCGGCGAGCTGTCAGGCGGCATCGCCGCCAGGGTGTCTGGAAACCCCAACGGCGATGCAGGACAATGGGAGCCTATGGGTTCCCATTGCCTGACAGGTCGCCAGTGCCTAGTTACATGGGGCGATGTGCACACATCACCCCATGATTGTCGCCTGGTTTCAGAGCACTACTCTGAAACCAGGCGACCACCCGGCACCCTTTACATGAGGCGAGGTAGGGGCGATGTCGCCACCGATAGGCCACGCCCCCACGTCGCCTATGTAATCGGCGGCAATGTCGCCCCGTGTGACGGGGGCTTAAGGAAAACAAGTATTTGATATTCTGTCGATCTTGCAAGTTTTCCCACCTGCAAAGAATGAAGAGGTCTGTAATTTTTATCAACTGTGAGAGACAGAATCTAAAAAAAATCCAGTAAATCTCATTGTAGGATTTTTACGTAATTAGCATTTTATTGCATGAAAAAAGTATTTGATCACCTACAGACCAGCAAGAATTCTGGCTCTCACAGACCTGATAGCTTTCCTCCTATTCTGCACTCATTACCTGTATTAATTGCTCCTGTTTGACACCTGTCCACACACTCAATCAACCACACTCCAACCTCTCCACCATGGCCAAGACCAAAGAGCTGTCTAAGGACACCAGGGTCAAAATAGTAGACCTGCCCAAGGGTGGGATGGGCTACAGGACAATAGGCAGCAGCTTGGTGAATGTTGGTGCAATTATTAGAAAATGGACGAAACACAAGATGACATCAGTCTTCCTCGGTCTGGGGCCCCATGCAAGATCTCATCTTGAGGGGTAAGAATGATTCGGAGAAAAGTAAAAAATCAGGCCGGAACTACATAGGAGGACCTAGTCACTGACCTGAAGAGAGCTGGGGCCACAGTCTCAAAGATTACCATTAGTAACACACTACACCGTCAAGGAGTAAAATTCTGCAGGGCTCGTAAGGTTCTCTTGCTCATGTCAGCACATGCCCAGGCCCGTTTAAAGTTTACCAATGACCATCTGGATGATCCAGAGGAGGTGGGAGAAGGTCATGTGGTCAGATGAGACCAAAATAGAGCTTTCTGGTATCAACCCCACTAGCTGTGTTTGGAGGAAGAAGACGGATGAGAACAACCCCAAGAACACCATTCCAACTGTGAAGCATGAGGGTGGAAATATCATACTTTGAAGGTGCTTTTCTACAAGGGATGAGGACAACTGAATCATATTAAAGGGAGGATGGATGAGGGCATGTATCGTGAGATTTTAATCTCCTTTCCTCAGTAAGGGTGCTGAAGAAGGGTTGTATCTGGGTCTTCCAGCATGACAAAAACCCAAAACACCCAGCCATGGCAACTAACGAGTGGCTCCATAAGACGCATTTCAAGGTCCTGGAGTGGCCTAGCCAATCTCCAGACCTGAACCCAATAGAAAATCTTTGGAGGAAGCTAAAACTCAAAGTTGCCCAGCGAGAGCCCCGAAACCTAAAAGATCTGGAGAAGATCTGTATGGAGGAGTGGGCCAAATTACCTGGTGCAGTGTGTGCAAATAAGAACTACAGGAAACATCTGACCTCTGTAACTGCAAACAAAGGTTTCTGTACCAAATATAAAGTTATGTTTTTCTATTGCATCAATTATTTATTTCATGCAATGACTACAAATTAATTACTGTATATAAAATCTGTTAGGAGTACCGAGTGCCCAAGCATGGTAGTGCTCACTCGTCACTAGTTCTAAACATATTTGCCAACTTTCCCAAAACATTCTAGTGGCATCGGAAAAAGATAGGGCCCAGCTGGACTACCAGAGGAGTTGATATAACTCCTATCCACCACAGAAGCCACCTGGAAAACTAATACTTTCTGGGCATAGTGTTGGGGGTTGCCCACAAGGAAAAATGCCCACAGGCAACCCTAATCCTAACCCTAACTCCAGCCCTGTGGGCAATTTTCCTTGTGGGTATTTCTCTGGTCTCCGGTGTTGGTGGTGCTGCATCATCAGACCCAGCCCTGGAGCATATAAAGGGGTGAGTCTCCAAAAAAAACATTTAGGGCACAGAACCAGATACAAAAAGTAATGTGGATGGAAAAAAAGGCACATGTTTACACTTTTAATGAATCCCCGATTTTGATTATAACCCTTCATATATCTTACATCACTGTCGTCCTTCCCACTAACATCTAAAGTTGGCAGCTGATTAGAGGATTTTTGGCCTCCATGCCCAAGTAATTTGACTAAGACGTTGAGCTCAAAATATCCCTAAATTTAACCTTCTAAACTTTCCTTAATGCAGTTGGTAAAAAATTGGTGATTATAGGTAATTATATGCAAATGACTAGTTATAGTGAGAAACAGATGTCTGCGACCTGGCAGTATCCAGCTTTTGTTTCAAGCTGGTATTACATTTCACTTGATGCACAGATATTTGTCAGACTTCCGAGTATGGAGTTTTTACGATACAAGCAAGAAGTAGTGCGATATTCTGTATTTCCGTGGAATCACATGTGGTTGTTAGATCATGAAAGGAGAAAGAAGCAGAAAATGTTCATGGTACAATCACAAGGTCCGGGCTACCTAATTACCTACGGCGTTCATTCGTTAACTCCTCTGCTAAGTGCACTGAACCTTTCCAATGAATCAATTTTGAGTTGTTATCCGTCTGGTGGAGGGAAGACAATCAAAGAATATGTCTGATTGGTCGCCACGCTTCAATGCAAACTTTGTAACTGAGTTGCAATTTCGATAAATATTTCTATAAATTTGCATGTCAACCGGTTGGTTGCTAAGCCACTAGGACGTCAATGATAGATTTCTTTGATTCAATGGAGAATAGATATTTGGAGAATCAATGACAAATAGATTACATTTTATTCAATGGAGAATAGATTTTACGAAACTCAATGGAGAATAGATTTTTGGAGAATCGATGAAGAATAGATTTTTGGAGAATCAATGGAGAATAGATGTTGTTCTTTGCTCATCTCTAGTCAATAATGCATAATCAAGTTTATCAAATATTTTAAATTGGTTATTTGTTAATCACCTATAGGAAATAGACCCCATTGGGAAGTGATTGGCTTCAACATAAGCTCCAAATGGTCTTGTCATCTGCTGGATCATCGAGGCCCATCATTATATAAGAATTTGTATCCAGATGATGACCTTTTGGTAGGTCTATTGTTATGCGTTTGTAGTAAATGACACAGGATTCTAAGTACTATCTCAGAATAAAGACACCTGTCCCAAAAGGTTCCTAGCTGGAACAACCCTAACCACAGGACTAGGAGAAGACAACTTGGACCTTGCTTTCTGTCATGCCCTCAGTCACGGGGCCAGTCTGTCATGGTCAGAGAGATTGGTGCCCATCATGCGGCTCTATGCACCTTACCCGCTCCGTCCCTGCTGCGAGGCTGGTGCTGATCAGTGAGATAGGTGCCCATCACACAGCTCCACTGGTTCTGCTTACCTTCGGACCATGGCTTCCACTGTTCACCCTGCCTGTGGATCTATGCGGCCTTCTGCTTCATTCTCATCCAGGAACCTGCGTCCTCTTTGGCAGGTCTACTGTGAAGGCAGGGTGTGCCGCGCTCTGAAAACATTTAAAGAGACAGTACACATGTTCCCTATTAGGTCCCTCAGCCTGAGTGCTGAGCTGCTGTGTGTATAAAAGGCATCCTCCCCTATGGGTGGTGCCTGGGCAAGATGTTCATTCCCTGGGAACATTGCCAGTGTCCAGAACGCACTCCTGCTGTGTTCTGCATTAAGAAAACTGTTGCCTATTATGCTCTGCATTATTCTTACGTCTCTGTCTCCACAGAATCCTCTGCTGGCAGTCCGTTATGCTGGAGTGCTCTGGATATACCAGATCCCACCTCGGACTGTCCAAGCATCTCTTGAATAGCATGGGACCTTCCAGATTCCTCTACTGGCTGGATCAGCCTTTCTGGGGTTGTACCGATCTTCCTGGATTCTCCCTACTGACAGATCCAGTGTTCCACAGTCTTCTCATTTTCGTCTGCTACGGTTTGTACGGGTGACCCTCTGGTCCAGTATTTGCAGCATTTAGACCATTTGGAGGTGTGCCGGGTTAATCCTTTTTAGGGTTACCTCGCCAGTTGCTCCTCCAGGAGAGTTTGGTGTCGTGATCCAGACGATCCTCCCATCAGATACCTTTTCCTTTTATTAATCCTTTTCTTAAATAAATATTCTTGGTTTATTGAAGTCACTCTCCAGTCTCTTGCTGTATCAGGTATTCAGCTGCCACTACACCAGTGGTTCAGTGAGTTCACGTTACATCTCCACACCCTTTGGGTATAACACTTCCTGGTCGGCTGTTAAATGTTCCAAGTACCTCCTCAAGAAGCAAGGTAAATGGGAAGAGCACTAAAACCCTTAATCAAGAAGGCATGTAGAGATAGAAAGAATCCCTGAGTGAGAAAATATGCAAGAAAAGAAGGAGAAAGGCGCTATTTGAAATCACCAGGTGGTCTAGTGGGAGTATATTCTGGTACCACCGGGGGGAGTCTCACCTGTCCAGGTTGTGCCGTCTGCACAACCAGGATGAATGAGCAGCGGTAACAGGTTCATTCGGTCGGTGTAGCCTCTCTGCCACACTTCTGGGTATCAGTCACGTGGGCCGCCTTCTGATCACGGGGTCCTGTGTCCTCTGCTACGTCACTGCAAGTCCTGTGGTGGTTTTTGCTAACTGTGGTCACCGTCAGCTCCAACCACACAACCGTGGAGGTTTGTAGGAGAGTGAAGGAGATAGTTATTGTGGTTAAAATCGGAGCGCTGGGGCACACAGAAGCTAGAGCAAGGTTTGCAAACCTTTTCATTATTAAACACCACAACGCGTTTCAACAGCAGTAAGCCATCTTCATCAAGTGAGAAGATAAGAATCCATGAAAGCAAAGTGAAAAATTGAGCAATACTGCTAGAAATAAACGGCTCCTACCTCCTAGCTAAAGAAAGCAGAAAAGAGTAGGACAGATATAAGAAGCTGCAGAGATACATAACCTAGCAGATCTCAATCTTACTGGCAGAAATCCAGTGTCAGTATGGCTGTAATTACAGGAAAAATCCACAAATAATATCACCAGCAGGAAAGATCAGTCAGAGAAAGGTTTAAATAGCTGCAACTAAAAGGTGATAGGGCAGACAAAGTTAACAACTGTAAAAAAACACATGTCCGAAGAGGAATGAAACATGAACAACAAATAACCTGGGAAATCACACAACACAGGCTCGCCAGATTGAATCAATGGGCATGATAGTGGTGGGCCACTCTGACCATGTATGTTCTGCTTGAACATAACTAAGATGTGTCCTTCCTTACATTACTCATTGGCTTCACATATCTCAAAATGAGTAGTGGGAGATGTCCAGCTTGAAACAAAAAACATGATTTTGTGATACTGATATGCACCTCTTTGTGACAAGCCAATGAATGTGTTGAGAACTTCAGCTTGTTGAGGGAATTGCTAGCATATCACTAAAATGAACTGAATTTATATGGGGAGAAATTGGGCTCCATGGTGGATCAGATTAGACACATATGAAGAACAATTAAGCCACAGAAAACCTCAAAAATCTTTGAAGACTACTAAAATAATTAGGGGAGGGGGGACATATGCAATATCTGGACCATTTTTAAGGTTGCTTAACTATTTTACATACCATTATATATTGAGTTTTTTTAGGGTACACCATATCTATTGGCCGTTACTATTAGTACAAAAAATATAATTGAAACTTGACCCTCACTAAATGGATGAGCATTAGCTATACTCTCTAACATTGGTTATTTTTGTAGCTAAATTCAGGTTAAGATTTTTTTTCTTGCATTTAACACAAATAACATGAAACCATCCCAATTAGGCTGTGTTCACACTGGGCGTTTTTGGGCTGTTTTTGCTCATCAGTTTTTGTAGCCAAAACCAGGAGTAGAGCAATCAGAGGAAAAGTCTAATAGAAACACGTCACCACTTCTGGATTTAATCACCCACTGCTGGTTTTGGCTACAAAAACTGTTGAGCAAAAACAGCCCAAAAACGCCCAGTGTGAACACAGCCTTACGATGGACAGATTTCACAAGAGCTATTCGATTCATAAAATTTGATTGTGAATGGCTGCCAAAAGTTAATTGTCGCCAATCATTTCTGAGATGTCTGTGGTTTCTGAGTCATTTGGTTGGGTTTGGTGCTCTAAGCTCCAGATTCCCGCTAATTACATATTTCATCGTAGAGTACTAATGAGCGAATACACTAATGGGGTCATAAATCTAGAAACACTTTTGTATGGTGGATTTGTTGAAGACATTTGGTAACTCGGTAAAAATGCAAAGATTCGGTCACTTTACCAAGAAATAAAGGTTTTGTTTGTTTGCAAATACAAAATCTTGGAGGTATAGTTGGACCCACAGCCGATTGACAACGTAGAGGTTGATACATGACGTCCAGAGTCAGCAAAATATATAAAGGGGGAACCAATCCTGGTGTTAGTTCATACCACGGCGACCAAGTAGCCAAGACAATGGTTTCAGTCCGGTAGTTATGGATGGAGACTGACAACAGGCAGAGATTCACACTGCCCATAGGGAAAGGGACAAATCTTAGCAGCTTGTAACTGGTTACAATATTCCTTGGTTATTCTCTATATATAATGCATTTTTTCCTTATTGATTGTCATGGATCCAAATGCTATAAAATTACAAAAAGTCAAGCATTAGGCCAAAATTTGAAAATTTCTGTGTTTTTCAGTATTGTACTTTTGATAGGACATGCAATAACTTACTGATTTATGTTGTTACACCCAATGGAACCCACAGCAGAACCAAGAGAGGGACATGGAAGCACAAAATCAGAACAGAGCAGTGCATGAGTGTGCTCACTTCTGCTCTATTCAAGGTGGGGCTTTGCAGAGCCCAGTTCCAGGGTTCCACATCCCCAATCTCAGGTTCTCTAAGAGCCCCAAGAACCAATTGTCATGCTTTAGGATTCAATCCGGTGACCCTGTGCTGTGTAATCGGCATTCTTCTCCAATGAGCCACAACAGGTTCAATTTCTGTCTGAGTGCTGATTATTTTTTACCATTTGTTTTATTCTTTCGGTCAAATGTTTCCATGTCTGTCATGTCCATACTGTAGGTGTGGCTTTTATACCCTCCCTTCCCTGATCTTCTCTTCTGGCTATATTCCAATGTGGATCTTATTTGAAGCTCCAGCCATACTGCCTAAGATTTATGCCAGTAGAAGACCAGCTAAGTTTACTCTCTTTGCTGTCTTGTCTGTCTGTCCTATTCCTTTTATCCTGCTAAGGGTTAGGTTATAGGAGGTTTCCTTTCTTACAATAGTACTTTACTTTCTCAAGTCTGCATTCGTGTTTTATGTTTTCACACTTAGGGCCTCTTCTATCTCTGCATGTGTGGTGCCCCTAAGGGTCCAGTCACCACAGAGGTACTGCACCTCAGCCAGAGGTGTGGTGCCCCACTCTCGGGTAAGAAGGGGACACTACCTGGTACCCACACACAGCATCCAACACCACACCCCCTCTGGCAAGGGGGTGGGGGTGAGATTGCTTCTGAAGGAGAGTACAGTCCCCCATCCAGGGTTAGAAAGGGAACTAGGTGGAGGGAGTTGTTGGAAAAAGTAGAAAGGGGAGCACTCCAAGACGTAGGAAGGGGGGTGGTGACAACATGGAGAACGTGACAGACATAGAAAAGAAGAGGCAAGACAGTGGGGAAGGAGGGAGTTGGTGACTGCAGTCCATAGCGAGTGGACGGACTAGGAGACATCCTGGGCACAGGAGCCGGTTGGAGCTTGTCCCAGACAAGGAAAGGCAGAAGGACGGAGGAGCCAGTGAAGGGCTCTAGAGAGACTGAAGGGGTCCCAGGGGCATGGGAAGTGAGGAATCCACCTGTGGCACCCGTATCCAAGCGGACGTAACAGGCCGCAGAGGGGACACGCTTCAGATTAGTGGAGCAACTAAGGACTCAGCTAGCTAGCCGAAGGCTGCGGTATCTTCAAGTGCCAGAGCCGAAGCCGCAATTAATCACTGAAAAGGCAGTTGCATAGTGTTAAGGGGACTAGGAAAATGTCGTCCGACGGGACCTGAGGCTGCTGGCTCGGGACACTGAGTGCGAGGAGCGGGCAGGAGGGAGAGAGCCAGCGCAGAGAGATGACGCAGGAAAGGACACTAGAAAGGGATCCTGGGAAAGTGTTCCTAAGTTACCCGAGAGTTGGCTGGACTCCTGACCTCCTGACCCAGAGGACACAGCACCTGTCTGGGTTGTGAGAACCTGGAGAACTGTAAGAACTTTGAGTAAAACTTGAAAACTGCACCCAGCTGTGTTTTCAAATCATTTCTCGTACCATTTGCCCTGTGCTACAACTGATACCATTGACAATTAACTTTGTAACTCCCCTGGGACCCAGCTCCCCCCGTGGGGAGCTATACCACCCTTGACTGCGCCACCAACTGCCCCAGTGGATCTAAACTGCATCCAATTGCCGAATACCACAGGTGGCGTCACAACCAAATTCCGTATAAATATCTCCCATTTATGGCACGGCCAGAGCCACGAAGCCAGGTCACAGCCCCGTGACCTTCCCAGAGAACTGCCTGACCCAGTTCTGAGTACTCCACGGCCCTGGTGGGCATGTCACATGCCTTCCATATTCAGGGTTATAGTGCTCTGCACCTCTCTCCAGTTCCCAAGGAAGTACGAGGAACACTTAATTGCCTTTCAGGAAGCCAGGTCTGAGTTGTCATCTTATAGTTTGCAGTCAGAGTTGTTCCAACCTGAGTAGGTGATACCAGGAACTGAGCAGCTAAGAACATTAGTCTGTACAGGAACTGGTTGGATCAGATGCAGACGTTTTGGGATAGGCTCTATTTTCCCATGTGAGAACCTGGAGAACTGTAAGAACTGTGAGTAAAACTTGAAAACTGCATCCAGCTGTGTTCTCAAATCATTTCCCACGCCATTTGCCCTGTGCTACAACTGATACCATTGACTATTAACTTTGTAACTGCCTGGGGCCCAGCTCCACCCGTGGGGAGCTATACCATCCTTGACTGTACCACCAACTGCCCTAGTGGATCTAAACTGCAGCGTCGGCCATCCAATTGCCGAATACCACGGGTGGCGTCACAACCAAATTCCGTATAAATATCTCCCATTTATGGCAAGGCCAGGGCCACGAAGCTGGGTCACAGCACCGTGACCTTCCCAGAGAACTGCCTGACCCAGTTCTAAGTACTCCACGGCCCTGGTAGGCATGTCACATGCCTTCCTTATTCAGGGTTATAGTGCTCTGCACCTCTCTCCAGTTCCCAAGGAAGTACGAGGAACACTTGATGGCCTTTCAGGAAGCCAGGTCTGAGTTGTCATCTTATAGTTTGCAGTCAGAGTTGTTCCAACCTGAGTAGGTGATACCAGGAACTGAGCAGCTAAGAACATTAGTCTGTACAGGAACTGGTTGGATCAGGTGCAGACGTTTTGGGATAGGCTCTATTTTCCCATGTGAGATTCTGGAGAACTGTAAGAACTGTGAGTAAAACTTGAAAACTGCATCCAGCTGTGTTCTCAAATCATTTCCCACGCCATTTGCCCTGTGCTACAACTGATACCATTGACCATTAACTTTGTAACTGCCTGGGGCCCAGCTCCACCCGTGGGGAGCTATACCATCCTTGACTGTACCACCAACTGCCCTAGTGGATCTAAACTGCAGCGTCGGCCATCCAATTGCCGAATACCACGGGTGGCGTCACAACCAAATTCCGTATAAATATCTCCCATTTATGGCACGGCCAGGGCCACGAAGCTGGGTCACAGCACCGTGACCTTCCCAGAGAACTGCCTGACCCAGTTCTGAGTACTCCACGGCCCTGGTAGGCATGTCACATGCCTTCCTTATTCAGGGTTATAGTGCTCTGCACCTCTCTCCAGTTCCCAAGGAAGTACGAGGAACACTTGATGGCCTTTCAGGAAGCCAGGTCTGAGTTGTCATCTTATAGTTTGCAGTCAGAGTTGTTCCAACCTGAGTAGGTGATACCAGGAACTGAGCAGCTAGGAACCTTAGTCTGTACAGGAACTGGTTGGATCAGGTGCAGAAGTTTTGGGATAGGCTCTATTTTCCCATGTGAGTTACCATGAGTGTATAACATCAATAAGATATTTACTACCCCAGCGATACAGAATAATTTATAATCTTGGGAAAAAAAAAACATTTAATTATGATGCATGATTTATACTGCTCTCATCAATTAGGAAATAAAGACCTTAGACTCAAGAAATGTGGTCAACCAACTTCCTTTCACAAATTATTTAAACAAACAATAGCATAGTATACAATTGTAGACAACTGGCAGAAAATTATTGAAGGCTTTGCCAACTAATTTTTATTAGCCCATAGTAGTCTTAAAATAATACAAACGTTCACCTATTGAATCCCTTGTTGCTCCTCCATCAATACCGGTGTCCTCCTATAGTCTCTGGCTGTCTTCTCCCAGCAGGATGGGTGCATCCAGTGACCAAAGCAACCCATCAGCATCTACTAATTGGCTGCAGCAGTCACATTCTGCCCAAGCCAGAAGAAAGCAAATGAAGACTGTTTCTTTGCTCAGACGCAACTTGACCTCTGTAGTCAATCATTGGTCATCAGAAGAGGAAGAGCAAAATGATCTCTCTTTCAGAAAATAAAATCTATGCACCATCTGGATCTCTTCAATCAAAATAAGTTACCTTCTACAGCCCTAGTATAGAAATGCTTTATCATCCTACTTGACGTAGAGTGAGGCTGCCACGATTCCTCCATGCAGTGCATCTCAGACCCAATAAGAGTTACTGCTGTGTTTGTTATCTGAAGTCTGAAGTGCTCAGCTGTCAGTAGTTGACTGACAGTGCAGGCTTCCATTCTGGCTCTGGTAGGTGCTGGGTTGCTCAGGTGTTCCATATTTCCAGTTATTGCTCTGCTACTTTACTGAGCAGCCTTTACCAGAATCCTGCCAGTTGTACATTCTATTTGCCGTTCTGTATGATCTGCACTCCTGTTTCTGTTCTCTTCTGATCTTTGTTATCTGACCCCGGAATGTTGCTTAATTTCCCTTTTGTCTACTACCTGTACTTGTTTTGATATCCTGATATTTTGCCCCCCTTACCCGTAACTTGAATATGCCTCAGTTGACTCCCTGAATTCTATTTGTGCTTTCCTGGAAACCTGACCCTGGACCATTGCATGACTACATGTCTGTGTACTCCATGAATCCTCTTTGTGCTCTCCTGGAAACCTAACCCTGCATCGTTGCATGACTACGTCTCTGTTTACTTCCTGAATAGTAAGAGCTCTCCTGGAACCTGACCACAGATTACCTAACTTTCCTGTTATCTATACTACCTATAAATAGTGAATGTGTCACAGCCTAGCTTTTAGTAGTGACTAGCATCAGAGGCTTTCCCATTACCAAAATGACATTAGTATATGTGTAAACTCTTACTATTAAAATAGCCTTTGTATGTGAATTTCCCATCGCCCTAGTGCCTAATTATATTGATTTTTCTAATACTCAGTCCTGATCCACTATTTCCAATCCTCCTACTTGCTGTAATACAAGGCGCCCATATCACCCTACAGACTCTAATATATGTGTTTCCTTTTCCTATTCCTATTGGTTTTGTGCATGAATTTCCTATTTCCCAATTGACCTATTGTGTTGATTTTTTTTTATCAACCTTCAGGCTATAGTTTTTGGGTTTCCTATAACTCTATTAACCCTTGTGTGTGGATTTATTTTATCTTTTTACTGGCCTTAGTGTTTGGATTACTTATAACACTTCAGTCCTTAGTGCTCCCCTTGCTCCTTACCCTACTGGCCTTGGTGGATGACTTTTCCACAATACCACTGACACAACTTTCCGAGATTCCTTCTCCTTAAGACCCCCATAGACATTAGATTAAAGTCCTCCAAACCTGTCCATATTGGCGCATTTGGCTAAAGGTACCGTTACACGCTTCAATGTCGTTAAGATCTCACCAATGATCTCACGGGAGTACGGTCGTTAGGACATCTTTTTGACATTGTTGGCGAGATGTCACACATATAGATATCGTGCACGATGCACCAACGATGTGGCGAGCAGCTATCTTTCGCACAACCCAGCGAACGATACTTGTTCACTGTTGTGAATAGGCGAAGTTGTTAACGACATCGTTATTGTGGTGTCACACACAACGATGCAGCAGGTTGGCTGATCGAGGATCATCTAATTTGAGAAGATGTTCTCAAATTTGCGATCAGCAATCCAACGATTCACACGCAACGACATACTAACGATGTCGTTTGAACGACTCCAAACCTGTGATGTTTCATCGATATCGTTCACGATATCGTTCACGATATCGTACCATGTAACAGTACCCTAACTCTCCCCAACAGATGAAGATCATGGAATTAAAATGGTCAATACTTTCTTTCTGGTCAGACACAGGCCACTGCCAGAGGAGTCTGGCAGTGGCTTTTTCATGGAGAACACATCAGTGCCCGTTGGAGTGAGCATTCCTGTCTATGGAGGAGTCAGAAGAAACAGCAGCCATCTGTCCACCATGGGGACTTTTGGTGTGTGAACTGGGAATTTAGATTGTAAGCCTCATTAAAGTATATGCAAGATATGAATATTGATAGAATAAAAGGTTAAATTCTTGCTTTTTAATACAAACAGAACACTTACCTGAAAAAGAATGACGAAAGCCAACCTCACCGCTAAGACCGTCCAGTATTGTTTAGAAAAGTCGTATTGATTCGGAGACCAAGGAGGTTCTCGGTAATCCTTATATCTACAGAGAAGGAAAATGAAATTGAGCATAGTCTTTTAGATGGTACAATTATAATTTAATCCTATCATTAATCAAGACTGAAGATTTTGTTCTTTCGAAAAAGAAAATTGTTTACTTCAATTAATCTTGTGATCCGGACAGTTTTGCTCTCAATGAAATACAGATGGAGCAAGGATGAAGGACGTTCAGGAATTATATTTTTCCGTTTTTCTTTTAATAAGGGAAGCTTCATCTTGTGAATTGTTGGTGACCTCCAAAACCTCCATCAAACCTCTACGGAAAGATGATGGATCCTCTCATTCTGGGATCCCTATATATTAAATATAAAAATGGGCTGTCTTCTTATGGCACCTCCTTTCCATATCTCCTATTTGGGAATATACATCATAAAGGGGTTCCAACAAGAACTTCCAGTTCCCACTATTAGGTAAAGTGGAAGGTCGATAACAAGCAGAAATGTTTATTAAAATGGACCTGATTGGCTCATTTGGATGTCACAAAGAGGGACCCTGAGAAGGACTCCCCTCTATAAAGCAAAGCGAAGGGTCTCCAACTGGCAGTGGGTTTTTCTTCTGATTTGCACATACAGACATCATAGATAGAGTATCCAACATCGAGTCCCTCTATTTGGCAAAAGTGGAGGGTTCCTAGCAAGTAGTGTCTCTTATTATAATAGAACTAAGTCACCTGGATAAAACAGGCATTAAGGCACTAAGCCACCTCAGTCTGAGAACCCCATAGATCAGCTAATACAGGGATTGTTTCATCTTGGCAAAACCTTTCCATATCCCATTACAGAAGAGGGTCCAAAACAAGAGCTTTTCTTTTTTAGGGAAAATGGAGAGCACAAATAGGCGGATGTTTTAGCTACAATGGGCCTGATCTACTCATATGAACGTAATAACAGCACACAATCCCTTCTATTTGGTAAAATGAAGGGTCTCATAAGGAGTGGTAAAGAATACAATGTCTAACAAGGAGAGGCACAATGTAGGGTGGATAACAAGGAGAGGCAAAGTGTAGGGTGTCTCATAAGAAGCAAAATGTAGGGTAGATAACAAGGCGAGGCAAAGTGTAGGGTTCTGAGAAAGAAAGGCAAAACGTAGGGTGGATAACAATGGAAGGCAAAGTGTACGGTGTCTCATATGGAGAAGCAAAGTGTAGAGTGGCTAACAAGAGGAGGCAAAGTGTAGAGTGGCTAACAAGTGGAGGCAAAGTGTAGGGGGCTAACAAGGAGAGGCAAAGTGTATGGTGGCTAACACGGAGGGGCAAATTCTAAGGTGGCTAACAAGGAGACGCAAAGTATAAGGTGGCCAACAAGGAGAAGCAAAGTGTAGAGTGGCTAACAAGGAGAGGCAAAATGTACAGTAGGATGGATAACAAGGATAGGCAAAGTGTAGTGTGGCAAATAAGGAGAGGCAGAGTGTGTGTGGCTAACAAGGAGAGGAGAAGTGTAAGGTGGCTAACAAGGAGAAGCAAAGTGTAGTGTGGCTAACGAGGAGAGGCAAAGTATAGGATGGATAACAAGGATTGGCAAAGTATAAGGTGGCTAGCAAGGAAAGGCAAAGTGTAGAATGACTAACAAGGAGATGGAACGTGTAAGGTAGCTAAAAAGGAGAGGATTCTACTATAATGGACATGGTTCACCTAGGTAACAAAGTTGTTGGACCCTGTAAATCTGTGACCCCCATAAATCACTTAATAAAGGGGTTGTCCTATCTTGCACTATTTGGCCAAATATTCATCAATAAGCATTCCCTTCGATTAGGCAAAGTTGAGAGTCATTAACAAGCAATGACAATTCCTAAATGAATCAAAGACCCTCAAAGTCGCATAAATAGACACCTATCCTATAATTTCAACATCATAGGTGAGAGCCATGTATAAAATTTTACATTGGGGGCAAGAAATGTCCAAGTCTCCTTTGTATGAATAGATATTATTAGATGCTGTAGATCAGTGGTCCCCAATAGTGATGGGCGAATCCTAAATTACTCGGAATCGCTTGACTCTAGCGAGTCCGAGCCCAGGACTCGCTACTCGTTGCGAGTCTAGCGAGTCCAATGTTAATGAATGGGGAAGCGAGTAATAGCGAGTAGTGTGAGATTTACAAATCGCAGATGTGTCTCGGAAGCTTCAGCCTGAAGCAATCCTAGTTTTGTCATTTATTTGCATTGCTCGTTTACTTTGTAAGTAATCGCTGACTCGCACAGATAAGATCCTGTCTTCTCTGTGTTCTGGCTGCCCCAGCTCCAGGGTCCTAGAGCCCGCCTGCTGCCTGATGTAGCAGTGCTGAGATTGTTCTCAGTCTGCTCATTCCCTGTGTACAGACATGAATGTCTGTGCACAGAGATGATGTAGCAGTGCTGAGATTGTTCTCAGTCTGCTCATTCCCTGTGTACAGACATGAATGTCTGTGCACAGAGATGATGTAGCAGAGCTGAGATTGTTCTCAGTCTGCTCATTCCCTGTGTACAGACATGAATGTCTGTGCACAGAGATGATGTAGCAGAGCTGAGATTGTTCTCAGTCTGCTTATTCCCTGTGCATAGACATCTATATTTATGCACAGGGGATGTAGCAGAGAGGACATCGCGTTTTGGACTGCGTCGGACGGAAGAGAATTTTTTTAATTAAAGATGGAGTCCCTAATGGCTTTTTTTTTTATTTCTAATAAAAAATTTTCCTTGTGTTGTGTTTTTTTTAAAACAATTTAATAGAAATTCATGGCGGTCATGTCTAATATTGGCGTGACCGCCATAAATTTCGGGCTTAGGGCCAGCTGATAATACAAAGCTGGCCCTAACCTCTTTATTACCCAGCGTGCCATCGCTACCAGGGCCGCTGGAAGAGCGGGGTTCAGCGCCAGAGGATGGCGCTTCAATGAACGCGCCATCTTCTGGGGCGGCTGCGGGCTGCAATTTGCAGCGGGGGGTGCCCAGAAAGCTTGGGCATCCCTGCGCTGCGGATTCCAGCCCCCAGCTGCTTAGCTGTACCTGGCTAGACATAGAAATTGCGCGGAGCCCCACGCATTTTTTTTTAATTATTTCATGAAATTCTGAGATTCTGACTCTGAGACTCTGACTCTGAGACTCTGACTCTGAAATTCATGAAATAATAAAAAAAAAATGCGTGGGGCTCCGCGCAATTTCTATGTCTAGCCAGGTACAGCTAAGCAGCTGGGGGCTGGAATCCGCAGCGCAGGGATGCCCAAGCTTTCTGGGCACCCCCCGCTGCAAATTGCAGCCCGCAGCCGCCCCAGAAGATGGCGTGTTCATTGAAGCGCCATCCTCTGGCGCTGAACCCCGCTCTTCCAGCGGCCCTGGTAGCGGTGGCACGCTGGGTAATAAAGAGGTTAGGGCCAGCTTTGTATTATCAGCTGGCCCTAAGCCCGAAATTTATGGCGGTCACGCCAATATTAGACATGACCGCCATGAATTTCTATTAAATTGTTTTAAAAAAAACACAACACAAGGAAAATTTTTTATTAGAAATAAAAAAAAAAGCCATTAGGGACTCCATCTTTAATTAAAAAAATCCTCTTCCGTCCGACGCAGTCCAAAACGCGATGTCCTCTCTGCTACATCCCCTGTGCATAAATATAGATGTCTATGCACAGGGAATAAGCAGACTGAGAACAATCTCAGCTCTGCTACATCATCTCTGTGCACAGACATTCATGTCTGTACACAGGGAATGAGCAGACTGAGAACAATCTCAGCTCTGCTACATCATCTCTGTGCACAGACATTCATGTCTGTACACAGGGAATGAGCAGACTGAGAACAATCTCAGCACTGCTACATCATCTCTGTGCACAGACATTCATGTCTGTACACAGGGAATGAGCAGACTGAGAACAATCTCAGCACTGCTACATCAGGCAGAGGCGGGCTCTAGGACCCTGGAGCTGCACAGAGAAGACAGCTGGACTCGGCTCGCAAAGAAACAGCAGTTACTTTGCGAGTTTCCCTGCTATCACTGGCACAGTAGCCAGTGATTACTCGCACGATTCTAATGCAAACAATGGCAATCCTAGTTTTGTCAGCGTTTCTGACAAAACTAGGATTGATATTGATTTGCATTGGACTCGTGCGAGTAATCACTGGGAAACTCGCCGAGTACCGAGTCCTGCGAGTCCCTTACTACTCGCCGAGTAACGAGTCCTAGCGAGTAGATTCGCCCATCCCTAGTCCCCAACCTTTTTTACACCGGGGACCGACTTGCAAGACCATTTTTCCACGGCCCACAAGGCAGGATGGGGCGTTGATCATATGGGGTGGGGCTATGGAGAAGGGGTTTCCCTAAAATATGTGCTACATCTTATTTTCAGGGGATGTCTTATTTTTCCATCCCCTTGCAGCCCCTAATATGGTATCCCCATCATCCCCTTGCAGCCATAATATCCCCATCATCCCAATGCAGCCCACAATATCCCCATGCAGACCACAATATCCCCTTTTTAGGCCCATCATCCCCTTGCAGCCCACAATATCCCCATCACCCCCACATTGACACACACACAGACACACACACACTGACACACAGGCACAGACACAAAGCCACACACACAGCCACACAGTCAGCCACACATACAGACACAGCCACACACACACACAGCCACACACAGCCACACACAGCTAGACACAGCCAGACACAGCCACACACACAGCCAGACACGCAGCCACACACAGCCACACCCACAAACACACAGCCACACACACAGACACACAGCCAAAGACACAGAGCAACAGACACACACTGACACACAGGCACAGACACAAAGCCACACACACAGCCACACAGTCAGCCACACACACACAGACACAGCCACACACAGACACACACAGCCAGACACAGCCACACACACACACACAGCCAGACACGCAGCCACACACACAGCCACACACAGCCACACCCACAAAACACACAGCCAAACACACACACACAGCCACACACACAGACACACAGCTATAGACACAGACACACAAACGCAGAAAGACACACATGCAGAGACACACAGACACAGCGACACACACACATACACACAGCCACAGACACACACAGACACACAGCCCACACACACAGCCAAAGACATACACACTGACACACAGACACAAAGCCAGACACACAGCCACACACAGACACACAGTCAGCCACAGACACAGCCACACACAGACATACACACACAGACAGACACACAGCCACACACATATAGACGCACATATAGACACGCAGCCATACACACAGCCACGCACACAAAGCCACACACATACAGCCACCCACACACACAGACACACAGCCAGACGCACAGCCAAAGACACACAGCCAAAGACACACAGCCACATACACAGCTAAATACTCACAGACACACAGACAAAGAGACACACACCACAGAGACACACACGCAGAGACACACACACACAGCCACACACAGAAACACAAACACAGCCACACAGTCACAGACACACACAGACACAAACTCAGCCACAGACACACACAGACACACACACTGACACACATTGACACACAGACACAAAGCCACACCCAGAGCCACACACAGACACACATACAGACACACAGCCACACACACTGAGACACACACACATCCACACACACAAACACATGGCCACACACACACAGACCCACAGCCACAAACAGAGACACACAGACACACTGCCACACACACAGCAACACAGCCATACACACAAGACACACAGCCACACAGACACACAAACACAGCCACACACACACAAACACACAGCCACAGACACATAGACACAAACACAGACACACAGCAACACACACAGCCACAGACACACACAGAGACACACATAGCCACACACAGCCACACACACAGCCACACATCCACAGACACACACACAGCCACAGCGACACATACAGTCACGCACACAGACACACACACAGCCACACAGCTACAAACACAGCCATACACACAGACACAGCCACACACAGCCACACACACAGACACACAGCTACACAGTCACACAGCCACGCACAGACACAAAACCAGACACACTGGAAGACACACTGCCACATGCCCAGACACACAGCCACACACACAGCCAAAGACAAACAGCCATAGACACACACACAGACACACAGCCAAACACACACAGATGCACAGCCACACACACAGAGACACACACAGACACAGTCACACACACTGACACACAAACACAGCCACACAGACACATAGCCACACACAGCCACACACACACAGCCACACACAGACACATACACACACAGCCACACAGCCACAACCACACAGACAGAGACACACAGACACACAGCCACACACACAGACACACACACAGACACACAGCCACACACACACACAGCTGCACACAGACACACACAGGCACATACACAGACACACATACATAGGCACAGACACACACACACAGACACTCACACAGACACAGCAACACACACAGACACACACACAGACACACACACACAGCCACACACACTGACACACACAGCCACACAGACACACACACTGACACATAGACTCACACATTTTCCCTGAAGAAGGAGCTGGGTCTTGGCTCCGAAACGCGTTAGATTAATCTCAACACTGTAACCAGACGCCCCGGTCTCCTGATTTTTCTTTGGCAGCAGCGCGGATCGAGTGACACTTTGTCCTGTTTAGGCTGACACACACACACAGTCACACACACTGACACACAAACACACAGACACACACTTTGCTCACCGGTCCACTGCTGTAGTTAGCACTGCTCTGAGCTGATGTCTGCCTCAGCTGCGTATTTGTATGGGCGGAGCCGTCAGCCAATAACAGCACAGCAGCCACTGGTCAATCAGGGCCTGGCTGCTCACTGTGATTGGCCGATGGCTCCGCTCTTACATCTACGCATGCAGCTGAGACAGACATCAGCTCACAGCGGCGTAGCTGTAGGTGCGGGTCACGGTGCAAGGGGACGTCACTGGGGTTGGTCTGTGGCAGTGTAGACTGGCACAGAGACCCCCACAGCCCGGTCCTGGTCCGCGGACCAGTGGTTGGGGACATCTGCTGTGGAAGCAAGATTGGGTGGACAACTCTCTGTGAAAGAAGTGATTGTGACTTGATCACTAAAAATCAGGAATTGGAATCCTAGAAATCCTTGACGTCAAGATAAATAGGTGTAGGAGATCAACCAAGTCAAGCTAAGTAGGGGTAAGAGATCAGCAAAGTCAAGCTAAGTAGAGGTAGGAGATCAACAAAGTCAAGCTAAGTAGGGGTAGGAGATCAACCAAGTCAAGCTAAGTAGAGGTAGGAGATCAGCAAAGTCAAGCTAAGTAGGGAAGAAGATCAACCAAGTCAAGCTAAGTAGGGGTAGGAGATCAACCAAGTCAAGCTAAGTAGGGGTAGGAGATCAACCAAGTCAAGCTAAGTAGGGTAGGAGATCAACCAAGTCAATGCAAAAATTATATCTCTTTTCCTTATTTAAAGTAAAAATTAAAAATCTTGGATATTTTATTTGACTAAAATTAAGAGAATTTATAAAACGTTGACTTAATGAGCAGAACTCTCTAACACAGTTACCTATAGGCCATCATGTACCTATCCAGTGTGCAATCCCTAACATCACCCAGAACGTGCCTCATCCTGAACAGCAGTTTATGGCAAAGTATTACATGGCATAGCATATGGAAACGACATATAATCATGGCAGAAAACACAAGGAAACCTGAGTTCATATGAAATGTACATTTGGTTGGAGGCTGACAGATGCGCAGGACAGTTCTTGTCTAAACGAGATGTCATTCATTCCCTGTATGTCGGTGCAACAGATAAATGTAATTACTTGCCTCAATAAACATGACAGGTGCTAATAAATGTTAGCATATATCTCAGACGGTTGTGCTCAAACATGGAGATAATGAGTGTCTAGAGCAGGATTTCTTGGCTGGGAAGTAAGCTTTATGTAATCAGAGGGGTTTTCCAATGTATGGATTTTTTGGAACATATATATCTCTTTAATTTTAATGAGTCCTCCAGGACTTAAATTGTAACCGTCCTTTAGATTTTTAGTTCATAAATCAATCAATACTATGCATGAAAATAGGCAAATTGTAGAATCTATTATATAATTGCGAATGGGTTTTTTGCCCCTTCTGAGACCGCTCGCGCTGCGAGTCAGCGTGGTCTTGTGGATACGCCCGAAGCATTGGCCGCGCAGCGGCCATTGCGAGCAGTTCTAAGGCGACTCGCTATGCCCGCGCAGCGGGCATGGCGAGCCGCCTTAGCAGCGCGAAGCATTGGCCGCGAAGCGGCCATTGCGAGTCAGAGACTCGCTCTTCTAGAATCCCGATGCATGTGCATCGGGCACCCAGCTAGTATTTTATATATATATATATAAATCTACTGCTTTCCTTTTCTAAACTGGTCTTTCATTCATAATTTATGAGTAAAATCTATAAAATTGATATTCAGTGAAGACCTGTTGTTATGGTGGTAGTTATGGACAAAGGGTTAAGGTAGCAGGATGGCAGTGATGGGCAAAAGATGATCAGAGGAACAAGTCTGACACTTAGACTGAGGGTCCCTGGCTGTGTCTGTTCCCTGAAGTACCTCTGAAGGTGAGGATGTCTGGGTAACCACCCTTGCTCTGCTCCTAACCAGCCCTAGGCTATAACCCCCTCACCTCCACCCAAAGACCGGGCTAAACACAGCAACTTCAACAAAGATGGCACTCTTCACACAGTTACACAAAAGGAAAGCTTCAGAAGAACTGCACATGGCATCCAGATAGCACGGTCTTGCAGAGAATGAATTCTATCAGTGACACCAGCTGATGGCTCATGTGACATCTTAAAGGCTGGGAAAGTGGTAAAACCACATCAGCTGATTCACTCAGTATCATCATCTAGTACTGGAGAGCCACAGAAGTTATTTCTTAGTAGACTAAAAGAAATTAACTTCTTCTAACTACTGCACAGCAATTCACAGAGTCTGCAGAGCAGTCTACATGTGACACCTGCAAAATTGTTATTCAACAAAGACCTTTAAAATTGGAACTCAATGAAGACAGACTTCCCATTACTGAGGTAGAAGATGACAGTTGCTGCTGATAAGATACTATGGAGGAGAAAGGTGCAAGAGGCCAACTTATACCTTCTGCTGCAAGTTCTCCTGTGGGTAGGAGCTAGAGGCTGACACAGACCTTCTGCTGCAAGTTCTCCTGTTGAGGAGGAGCTAGAGGCTGACCCAGACCTTCTGCTGCAAGTTCTCCTGTTGAGGAGGAGCTAGAGGCTGACCCAGACATTCTGCTGCAAGTTCTCCTGTTGAGGAGGAGCTAGAGGCTGATACAGACCTTCTGTTGCAGGTTCTCCTATTGAGGAGGAGCTAGAGGCTGACCCAGACATTCTGCTGCAAGTTCTCCTCTGGGAGAGGAGCTAGAGGCCAACACAGACATTCTGCTGCAAGTTCTCCTAAAGTTTAACATCCTATCCCAAAGTACGTATACAATAGAAGGCCATAGGCACTCCGCTCTGTATGTGCTTATAAAATATCAATTAAAAAAATATTAAAAAGGTAGTTGCTAATTGTTTTGAGATTAAGTTTGTTTATGAGTTAAAAAAATAGATAATCACTGATCCTCTGCTACTTCCTTCAATTACTACCCATTGATGTCCTGTATGGAAACATGTGATGACTGCAATCATTGGCTGTAGCAGGGACTCACCACTACCACTGACTGGCTGCAGAGGTCAAATGTCCCTGCGGCATGGTTGAGTTGATGGCCCAGTCTGTGTCCCCTCCAATACTGCAAGTCGAAGCAGTGGGAATGCAAGGGGAATTGAAGCTGTCCAGATAGAGCGATCCGACCATCTTTAGTGCAGCGCTAGCAAAATACTTGTTAGCACTACGCTCCTTGCCCAGGTGACCACCCACCTCTAATAGACAGCTGTGGAAGCTGATAACCTAGGCAGTCTGCAGTCAACAATAAAAATAAAAAACCCTTCATTCTTCATTTTTAAAAAGAAGCAAATTGCAAAGTTGTTTGTTTTTACACAGAGTTTTTAATTTTACCAGTTTATGAAGATAAGAAAACCCCTCTTAAGTTGATTTCACACTTCCTTGCAACACAGATACGTATGAAGTGTATTCTCCTTCCAGGGTCTGGGAACCGTGTTCAAAAACTCACCTAACATTTGTATATGGGGCCCTTCATTTAGGACACCTATTTATCACATTTCTATCACCATTTGGCTAAATGGAAAGCGACTGACTAAGTTTGACGATGTTATGGCTTTTGTCCGGATACCAGCTGACAGGAGAGGGTATTACAATGGGAGCATTGTCTGATATGTGAACGTTAGCTGTCCACATCAACTCGTAGATGGGCGACTTTTGCTTAGGATTCCCTTTTATAAAGTTTCAGAGTTCCTTAAGCGGCCGTCACACGCTACCATTTTAAGCCCGATATCGTTTAAGCGATCTCCTTTTTGATCGCTTAAGCGATATCGTTTGGGCATCGTTGCATGTAATCAAGCGATTTTACAATGTAAAATCACTTGATCGTGACATCGCAGATATGAGAGCTGGAGCTCATATCTAGCGATGAACGATTTAACAAACAGCTTCATCGTGGTGTGTGACGCCACGATGAACGATCTCCCAGCGGCAGAGCCTATGCTGGGAGATGGTAACTATGGTACACGTCGGGTTACTAAGCGCCGCGCGCGCCTAGTAACCCGATGTGTACCATAGTTACCAGCGATATCGCGGCTCCACATCGCTGGTGAGTCTGTCTGTGTGACAGCTCACCAGCGATGTGAGCGATATTGTAAGCGATCGCGCGTGCACGTGATCGCTAACAATATCGCTAGCGATATGGATGAGTGTGACGGCCGCTTTAGTTAGATGATGTTATATCATGAAACAGTATACTCCATATGAAATAGATATGAGATGGAAATCTCTGAGATCAGCAAATGTCTTTATGTCAAAAATGACTCTATGGAATGACTTAATTTTTCTTTTCGTCATTTACTTTTAATAGTCGTCAGCTCAATTTTAAGCTATAGTGACTTGATGGATGAATGCTCTGTAGGGAGATCAATGTTCCGCAAACCTAGATAGGTCCACCAAGGTCTTCCCCATTATCCTGATAGTATCAAGCCATCAGGTTGCTGGTCTTCCTCTCACTTTGTTCCTTCTATTCTTCCAACCATGATGTCCTTGTCTAGTGATTCCTCTCTTCGTATGATGTGTAGGCAAGTCATACCTTGGTGATCATTGCTTCGAGTGATGTGTCTGGTTTGATTTGTTCAATTATTGATGTGTTTGTTCTTCTTGCCATCCATGATATTGATAACATCCTTCTCCAACTCCACAATTTGAAAGCATTGATTCTTATTCTGTTTTGTTCCTTTATTATCCAGGTTTCTCATCCATATGTTACTACAGAACAGTCCAGACTGTGTAGGAGCCGAGTCTTCATCACCAGTGAAATGTTCCTTGATGTGAAGACCTCGTCCAGTGACTTCATTGTGGATTCTCCCATAGCGATTCTCCTATTGACTTCCAGCGTTGTCATTGAATCTTGAGTGATCATTGATCCGAGTAGATTGAAGTCCTTTACAACTTCCAGTTCCAGTTCGGTGGTCCATCTCACATGTGTCCCGGTCATACCTGGCAGTAGTCTTGAGTAGGAGTCCCATGTTTGAGTTTTCCATCTTGACCCTCCATAACAAGTCCTTCATTCCATCTATGATTGCTGCTTGTAGTGTTGTGTCATCTGCGTATTTAAGATTGTTGATTCGTCCGGCAATTTTGATTCTTTTCTTAGCCAACATTAATGGCATTTCTTTATCTGTACGGCATCACAAACAAGTCTGTCTTTCGTGTACATTCTGCCTAAATCCGTAGGAAATGACTGTTAACGTGATATTAATTGAGAGGAATTCTCAACATCAAATGGTGACTCCACGTCGTCGTTTTTCGACAGATGGTTTTAATAGTTTGTCTTATATGTCTTATCCTGGAGGAATTGAGTCACGAGTATTATTGTGCTGCTACTTTAATTAATGTAGGTGTAGAAGACTGGTCACGTGTTTTGCGGAAAACAGGCGGTGGCCCCGTGGAACAATTTAGGCTTGAAGTTAATTATAGAAATCTACGCAAAACCCATCACTTCAAACCTAATTATAATTATAGTCTCGTCAGCCGCACACCGTCCGATCTGGAGTCACTTGAAATCCTATAAAAGAGGATTAAGAAACAAATGTTTGAGATCTTTTTTTAAAAGTTAAAATGAAAAGGAGCCGATTCTGTAAATTAGAAAGCAAATTATTAGGAGTTCTAGTTATCTTAGGAGCAAAAGGGTTCAAGAATCAATGTAGGAGAAGAAAAGAGGATCATAAGATGAAATAAATTTTATTCGGGGGATGTTTCAAATCAACTGTATTCATCGGAATATCCCTTTAAGATGAAGTGGTCATCATCAGACTGGAGAATTTTCTAACTAATTTTCTAACTATCACCTAATCCCAAAAGTGGATTTCTATCGTCCCCCAAAAGGACAGGAGTTTCGAGGAAAAGTCAGGTTCATACTTTTGGGTTGTGGGATTGCGGCATGAAGACAGGGATTGCCTATCACTCCATATCCTTCCACACTGTGACATATCTTGCATGTCATGTAGGGCTCTCGCTTTCTGCACTAACCCAGCAATGCTGCAGCCTTTACTAAGCAGTTACCATTTGGTACAAAGAGGGAAAGAGGGAGATCTTGCATCTTCATTGAGCGGAGGTCCTTGTAAAGTTATGAGATCCACTTCTTCATCCCAGGGTCTCACAACATGGAGATTCAGATCCGACTTATGCTACAAAGTTAAGGCCTTTAAGGAAACATTAGGGACCCTTGTAACCAATCTTGATACATTTCTTATATAAAAAGGGCAGCCCTAGATTGATAATAATTACTCTTTAAAAGTTACACTTTTCAGAAACAGCACCATTTTTGTCCACAGGCTGCATTTGGTACTGCAAGCCAGTTAAAAGCGGAATTGTACTACCAGACATGGCTTGTGGACAAGAATGAGAAAAAAAATGATATATACATTAATATATTATTAGTAGTAGTAGAGTTATCTCAATCAGGCAATCTTAGATGGCATCTTTAATTTCACAAACATATAAATCTGAATGACTCTTATGCAACATTACCTGCAGTATACAACATCTAGTGCAAACTGTGAGTTTGCAGGTTGGGTTCCAGGTTTCAGGTGACTGACATTGAAGTATGAGAGGGTGTGATTGATAAAGCCATGCATGGTTCCATTTTCACTGTACATGTACTGATACACAAGGCGAGGGATGAAGTCTGATGTGACAGATATGACAAATGCCTGGAGACAAAGAAACGACTCGGTGAAGGCAGGTACTCATCCATTCACATGAAAAATGGGGAAATTGGGGAAACTGGGTGACTTTGACTCAACATTTGTATTCAGTAGACTAACTAGATGTCACGGGTGTGTCAAGAGGCACAGATGAGACTGTAGAGGCCACTCGCAGAAGTTCCCAGCGTTTGGCCAGTCAAAATCCTAAGAAAATGTTTCTCGCTTTAAAGCGGCCGTCACACGCTTCCATATCGCTAGCGATATTGTAAGCGATCACGTGCACGCGCGATCGCTTACAATATCGCTCACATCGCTGGTGAGATTTCACACAGACAGACTCACCAGCGATGTGGACCAGCGAGATGGCTGGTAACTATGGTACACATCGGGTTACTAGGCGCCGTGCATCGCTTAGTAACCCGACGTGTACCATAGTTACCATCTCCCAGCATAGGCTCTGCCGCTGGGAGATCGTTCATCGTGGTGTCATACATCACGATGAAGCTGTTTGTAAAATCGTTCATCGCAAGATCTGAGGTCCGGAGCTCAGATCTCGATCTTGCGATTTTAACCATTCTCGTTCGTCGTATCTTGCCGTCACACGCAGAGACATCGTTCAAGCGATGTTTAATCAGCTGCGTTCAAGCGATATCTTTCAAGATATCGTAGCGTGTGACGGCCGCTTAAGAGCCATTCCCCTTTTAGTTAAAGCTAGAGGTCACTAAGACCCAGCTGATTCCTTACCTTGAGCTGCTTATGTATTCCCCTTGACTCCCAGGATGCACTGCTGGTGATAGCTGTTCAGGTGCACCTAGTTGCATCCTAGCTCAAAGCAGTGTTTCCTGGAGTCTGTTGGTTTGCTGCTTGGATCTGCTCAAGCCAAGTGTATCTCCTCCCTCTTTGTTTCTTTCCCTTGTGTGTTTCTTTAGTTGTTATCTGGATTGACTAGTGATCACCCGCTCTGATCCCTGTGTAGTGGTAGTCCAGGTACAGTCAGGGAATAGGTATCCTGGAGACGACAATTGCGGACACTGTATAGGGACGTTAAGGGAGCCAGGTTTCAGCGCTAGTGTTTCTAGGGGTCATCATCCCCATTTTTGCCCTTAGCATCAGGGACTCCTTCCCTCCCCTGTTGTTGTCCAGCGCTGGGTGTCTCCCTACACCCAGCGTGACTAGTGATGAGCGAGCACTATCGTGCTCAGGTACTTGACACTTGTAGCGAGCAGTCAGATGCTCTGTCTTTCATGACTTGTGTACTGAGTATGATAGAAGCCAATGGGAAACTCTAAAAATCATCTGGAAGATATTCTGGAAGAATACTTGAGTTCTCCATTGACTTCCATTATATTCAGTACAGGAGTCAAGAATGACTGAGCATCTGACTGCTCATTACAAGTGTCAAGTACCTGAACATGGAAGTACTTGCTCATTACTAGATAATACTATTGGTGAGCAAACAATACCATGCCTCAATGCTTGGCACTTGTACACAAACCCTTGGATGTTTGGACGGTCGTGACCTTAGTACCCGAAGTCAACTCAAGTATTTTTCTGGGAACTCTTACAGAATAATGGTTGAGTTTCCTATTGACTTCCATTATACTCTATACTCATATTGTACCCATTCGAGCATCCAACTGCTGAGTATGAGCACCCAAGCAGGGTATTACTCAGTCATCACTAGAACAGGTCTTTTAAAGGGTTGTTCCATTGCTTTGATATTGATGACATATTCCTAGGTGAGGTCGTCTATCAGACAGTGAACAGTGCAGATCCATCAACTGCTCAGTGGCTACAGCTGGTTATTGCTGACCCCCACATCAATCTGAAATTGAAACTCTACCCTGTGGATAGATTATCAATATCATGAAGAAACAACCTTTCAATAATGAGCAAACTACAGAAGGTGCTGCTGTTATCCATGACGGTAGCCATGGATAAACTACGATCTCAAAAGGAAGAGCCATTGATTGTAATGATTCTCCATTATGGTTTAAAGATAAGAGGAATGCCCTTTTCTTACAGGCTACTTCATTAAAGAGGTTGTCCACTACTTAGATATTGATGAGCTATCCTTAGGATAGGACATCAATGTCTGATTGGCCGGGTCTAACCCCTGGCACCCCCACCGATCACCTGTTCTCGGTACCACCAGAGGCAGCCTTCAGCTGGAAATGCTCAGTTCTGGAGCGGCCCCATCTTTTAATAGTGGGCACGGACGGGTATTGTTCAAATCAATAGTAGAAAGATGTGCAGTACCCAACTGTGGCCAGTATCAGAAGATGGAGCAACTCCGAAACTGAGCATTTCTAGCCACTTGCTGTCACCGATGGCACAGAGAACAGCTGATCGGCGGGGGTGCTGGCTGTTGGACCTCAGTCAATCAATATGGATAGGTCATCAATGTGAAAGTGGTGGACAACCTCTTTAAGGCTCTGTGCCCGGTTTACTACATCATGATTGCTAAGCCCCTTGATTGGCTGCAGCGGTCACATGCTATAGTTGTGTTGATACTGACTGGGGGCAGCACTGGAGCAGCAGAGGGTACACAAGCTTATTTTTACATAAAGTAATAATAAAACCCAAAAACCATTTTAACATCCATGACTAGAGATGAGTGAATCGATGCTAAACAAATGCATTTTCGCTTTCTCAAAAACATTCAGATACTAACAAAATCCATTCTTTATTTTCAAAAATTTGCCATTTTGCTGGACTCTGACAGCCTAAAAAGGGTTAAAACCCCCAATAAACTATTCTACTCACCTCTCCTCGGTCCTCCCCATACCTGGTTTCTCCGACTGGCATTCCATCAATGATGTGCGACTATTCCAACATGTCCGCGTAGAGACAAGTCAACAGTGGTGCCCACCAGAAGACCTCAGAATGGAAGAAGCCCAAAGAAGAGCCGTTCAGAGGACCAGTTGGGGGGCAACATTGGCAAACTAGGCAAGGAAAGGACTGAAAAGAGGGGGTATGAGTTTATTATTTTCCTACCAAATTAATTTGTACCAAAATATATTCGATGTGAATTCAATTAATCTACTCATTCCCTCCACAGTTGAACTATGGGAGATTTCTTCAATTCCTACACATGACTATGTACGTTAATGAAACAACACGCCTTCGCCATGATTAATTCTCATAAAACACCCGAAGTTAGAATTCTCACCTATTATGTATAATTATTCCCAAATCCAGTAATTAAAAAGCAAAATTAGATTCAAGGATTGAAGAACAACAAAATAATGGAACAAAGTAAGTGATTGCGCCCAACCCAACAAGAGCTACTTACATTGATAATGACAGAAAATTTCCCAATGCCGCTCAAAATGTTGTACCAAATGCCTGAAATAAGAATAAGTAACATATTAGTAAAGGCACAAAATATGCAAATTAGCTCCCTCCGGAAGGAATGCATCAGACAACAACTTATAGGGTGGCTGCCTGTAGGTGACACTAAAGAGACAGTTTGGTGGAGAGCTAATTTGCATACATTTTTCCCAAGGAACATTGCCTGTAAAATGTTTCTACACCAGCCAAGATCTCAATAAGAAACATCTATACCTTCAAAACTTAGAATCTAAAAAGATTTTCTTGCAAAGGGTTAAAGTAAAATTTTGGCAATATGGACAGTGCAAGTGCACTGCGCGTGTGAGGGCTGTAATAGAGTGCCACCATCTGTAAAATGCTCCCCATAGGACTTAGCTGAATAATACAATAATACAGTTTCTGATGAAAAGAGGTACAATAAGACCCTGTATACCTGGGTGTAATTACAACAGGTGCAGGATTTGCAATCACACCCGGGCCCTGGAGCCTAGGGGGCCCCAAAAGTCCCTTTGGCCTATAGAAAAAGACTAATGCTATTAAGGATTTGCAATAATTGGGGGCCCTGTTGGAGCTTTCCCATGGGGGCCCATGAGCTTCAAGTTACGACCACTGCCTATACATATTATGGGGTCTTTATAGCAGCCTTCGAGGTTGTGCACTGCAATAATCAGTAAAGTTGATATGTAGTGGAAATTACTTTTTTGCCTTTTTAGTAGTGATGAGAGAGCACTACCATGCTCAAGTGTTCCGTACTCGTAACGAGCAATTGGACGCTCCAATGGGTGCGACTTGTGTGCCGAGTATAATGAAAGTCAATGGAGAAGTCACATTTTTTCGGAATATCTTCCCATTGACTTCTATTATACTAGGTACTCGACTCGCGCCCATTCGAGCGTCTAATTGCTCGTTACGAGTACCAAGCAACCAAGCATGGTGGTGCCCGCTCATCACTAGTTTTTAGTTACTTCATTCATCTGTCATGTCATGGTATCGGATGCACCTCTATCTTCAAGTAACTTGATGACTGTATCCCCAACCACCCCTCGTAGACTGTGAGCCCTCGTGGACAGGATTCTCTCCCCTCCTGTACCTGTATGACCTGATTGTCCACATTTATTGTACTTGTTTTCATCTGCCCTTTCCTCATGTAAAGCGCCATGGAACCTAATGGCGCTATATAAATAAATATAATAATAATGACCCATATTTTGTCCTTGGAAAGGGGGAGGGATGGTTTAACTTTCGAAAACATTAAATGTACTGACCCTTAACATTTCTCCTTTGTAAGAAAATAATCATAATATTTGATTTATTAAACTGATGAAATCAACTTATTGCAGAAAAGAAGAGAAGGAAAGAGAAAGAGAAAAAGAAAAAAGAAGACAGTTAAAAAAATGAAAAGGTAATATCATTGAAATTTAAAGAGCAATGGAAAAAACAGAATGCGGAAAAGATAAAGAAGGCAAAAAAAAAAAAATAAGGAGATGAATATACAGAAAAAATAAAGAGAAGAAGAAGAAGGGGTTGAAAAAAGTAGAGTAGCAGACAAAAAAGAAGGAAAGATGAATAAAGAAAAAAACTAAAGAAAACGTAAAAGATGGAGTAAAAGAAGTAGTAGGAAAAAAGAAAGATGAATAACAAGAAAAAGATGATAAGTAAAAAGTAAAACATGGAGTAGAATAAGAAGGAGATGAAAAAGGTGGAAGTAGTAGAAAAAAGAAGGAAAGATGAAAGAAGAAGATAAAAGGAGATGGAGCAAAAAGTAGATGATGGAGTAAAAGAAGATGGGAGATAAAAAAGGTGGAGTAGTAGAAAAAAGAAGGGAAGGTAAAAAAGAATAAAGAAGAAAAAGAAGGAGACATAAGTAATTGATGGAGTAAAGAAAGATGGAGATGAAAAAGCAGAAGTTGTAGAAAAAAAGAAGGGAAGGTAAAAGAGAAGATAGAGAAAAGTATAAGAAGAAGTGGAAGAAGATGGAGAAGATGAAAAACAAAGAAATGTAAATGAGGATAAAAGACTAAACAGAGAAAAGAAAATACAAGAAAAAGAATATTGAGAAAAAAATATTAAAAGGTGTAGAAGATAACAATGAAGAACAAGAAAATAAAAAGGATAAGGAAACAAGAAGAATATGAAGGAGGAAAAAAAAGAGAAAGAACGTGAAAAACGAAGGAGAAATTTAAGAGGAAGGGAAGAGAAAGGAGCAAACACAAAAAATAAAAAAAGAACTAAACAAAGAAAAACAAAGACAAAGAAATGAATTCCATGAATAAACAACTCATATTGTTTATACATACGGTAATCTGTAATAACGAAGAGCGAATTAAAAAGAAGAAAGAAAGAAGGAAAAAAAGAAGGAAAGACTTGATGAAGAACAAAGAATCTATATTGTCTGCCTCTGCTGCACACTCAGGTGCCCGGCTCGTTACTTAATTACGTCTATTAAAAGATCTTGAAATACTGTTGTGCAATAGATTCTGTTGTTATGTGAGAGTGTGGAGATGATGTCTGCAGTGTCTCCTCCTGTCCACCAGAGGAGACTCTGCACAGGCTACGAAAATCTCTGTGAGGTCAGGTACAGTATTGTGTGTTGACCAGGCCCATCAAATGCAGACATGTGGTGAACTTCCCTAAGCCCATTTATCTAGTGTACTACAACTGAGTGTGTGAGAGGTCTTAATGCCACACTTGCTGCCGATACTGAGAACTGAATTCCAGAAGACATCCTCTGGTGTTGCCGTTACAAAACCCCTTGCTGATCCCATCCTGTGGAGATCTATTCCAGATTGTTGTCATCCACTGAAGACACAGATACTCAAATTGGATCTACTGATATCCCCTTCGGCCAATATTCCTGTACCTATCCTGAGCTCAGGCCCCGCGCAAATATTCTTGGCGGGAAGTGTGCACACATCCTTTCGTTTTTGGCGCCAAACTAATTTTCATAGGCTACAGCCATTTAGACAGAACTAAACTGTTCACACGTAAAAATGCAGTTATTGTTAAGGCTTGGCACCAGGGTAGGCTGTTGCAGTATGTGGGGCATAGGAGATGGGGAGGTTAGCATTATAGTTAAGTTTGTACAGTAAGTCATTGTGCTGACCCATGACTGGTCCTTCTGCCCACCCAGTACATATACAGTAGAAATTGTGCCCCTTTATTAGATGAAGTGCCCGTTAGGTAAATTTGTCACAAGATCTTTGAATACGTTGGCAGCACATTAGTCCCAACTTCTCCTGGCCGAGTGTATGTTATATTTTCTTTGTAGTAATCTCTGCAATTTGTTTGGGATAACTATTCCAGTCCAAGTTATGAAAACCTAGTGCCCCAAAGTCATCCGGTCTTGTTCATGATCTGTGTCCCGCTGTATTCTGATAGTAACCTCTCCGGTTCACAGTTATACTATACGATGAATATGTGTAATATCCCGTGAATATACTTAGCACAGCCCTCATTTCCAATATTTACCCCAAACAACATGGTAAAACAAATATACCTATGTCCTTGGCTCGGACGGCGTCCGGTCTCCTCAACTCTGCTACAAACTTTTTAGCATCAAGTCGTACTTCAATAATATTGTTAAGCAGAGCAAAGAGCGGAGCCAAAGGAAAGGAGGCGACAAACAGCGTGACGAAGCCAAACTGGATAACTAAAGGGAATAAAATGAGAGAACAGTTATTGATAATGCACAAGAAAAAGTCAGTTCATGATAAGTAGATAAAAACTCTGACTGTAAGGCTCTGTGAATAAAGAGGAATAATATTTCTCAATAAAATACTATCTGTGGTAGTAAAGATACATGATGATTGAACTTAATGTGCAATGGAGCATCCTCTATCATCATGATAAATGTGTATTTTAGTATTCTAGAGCAGGGTCTCCAACCTTTTTTGCACCGGGGACCGGCTTCATGCAAGACCGTCCTTTCGGGGCCCGGCGGGGCGGGGCTTTGAACTTATGGGGCGGGCTATGGAGAAAGGGTGGAGTTTACTGCCTTGTTTCCTCAAAAGATGCGCTACAACTTATTTTCATATACGGTAGTATAATGCAGCGTCACAGCCCTCCACATTATATAATGCAGCCTCACAGCTCTCCATATAGTACAATGCAGCGTCACATCCCTCCATAAAGTATAATGCAACCTCATATCCTTCCATATAATATAATGCCGCATCGCATCCCTCCATATAGCATAAATTCTCCCCCCACACACACATTGTCCCCGTATAACCCCCGCACACACACACATTGCCCCCTGTATAACCCCCGCACACAGACATTGCCCCTTTTATAACCCCCCCCACACACACTGCACACACTGCCCCTTGTATAACCCCCCCACACACACACACTGCCCCTTGTATAACCCCCCAACACACACATTGCCCCTTGTATACCCCCCCCAAACACACACACATTGCCCCTTGTATATACCCCCCACACACACACACACACATTGCCCCTTGTATATACCCCTCACACACACATTGCCCCTTGTATATGCCCCTCACACACACATTGCCCCTTGTATATACCCCTCCCGCACACATTGCCCCTTGTATATACCCCTCCCACACACATTGCCCTTGTATATACCCCTCACACACACACTGCCCCTTGTATATACCCCTCACACACAGACATGCTGCCCCCAGTACAGTCCACCCCCCACACACAGGCATTGCTGAAACACACTCACACACAGATGCTCACCGCTCCTGCCGACTTCTGTCATACAGCAGCAGCTGAGGCAGAGATGTGGCTGAAGTTTTTTCATATCTCGCGCTATTTCCAAGCGCATCACGTGACGCACACATCACTGACGCGCTTGGAAATAGCGCGAGATATGAAAAAACTTCAGCCACGTCTCTGCCTCAGCTGCTGCTGTATGAGAGAAGCCATCGGCCAATAACAGTGCGGCAGGGTATGGCCGCTGCTGATTGGCCGACAGCTCCGCTCATACATATGCACGCAGCTGAGGCAGAAACCTCGGCTGCGACTCAGTGCGGCTCAGAGCGGCATACAGGAGGTGAGGGTGCGGTGGGCAGGGACACACAGGGGGCGGGGAAGCCGGCAGCTCGCCGCGGACCGGCCCGGTGGTTGGGGACCCCTGTTCTAGAGCACCCCACATAACATCAGTCTGGATGTGTAGTCTGGAGCTCCCCTATAACAGCAGTCTGGATGTGTAGTCTGTAGCCCCCCTATAACAGCAGTCAGGATGTGTAGTCTGGAGCCCCCTATAACAGCAGTCTGGATGTGTAGTCTGTAGCCCCCCTATAACAGCAGTCTGGATGTGTAGTATGTAGCCCCCCTATAACAGCAGTCTGGATGTGTAGTGTGGAGCCCCCTATAACAGCAGTCTGGATGTGTAGTCTGTAGCCCCCCTATAACAGCAGTCTGGATATGTAGTCTGGAGCCCCCTATAACAGTAGTCTGGATATGTAGTCTGGATATGTAGTCTGGAGCCCCCTATAACAGCAGTCTGGATGTGTAGTCTGGAGCCCCTATAACAGCAGTCTGGATGTGTAATCTGGAGCCCCCTATAACAGCAGTCTGGATGTGTAGTCTTGAGCCCCTTATACCAGCAGTCTGGATGTGTAGTCTGGAGGCCCCTATAACAGCAGTCTGGATGTGTAGTATGGAGCCTCCTATAACAGCAGGCTGGATGTGTAGTCTGGAGCTCCTATAACAGCAGTCTGGATGTGTAGTCTGGAGCCCCCTATAACAGCAGTCTGGATGTGTAGTCTGGAGCCCCCCCTATAACAGCAGTCTGGATGTGTAGTCTGGAGCCCCCTATAACACCAGTCTGGATGTGTAGTCTGGAGCCCCTATAACAGCAGTCTGGATGTGTAGTCTGGAGCCCCTATAACAGCAGTCTGGATGTGTAGTCTGGAGCCCCCTATAACAGCAGTCTGGATGTGTGGGCGGGGACACACAGGGGCGGGGAAGCCAGCAGCTCGCCACGGACCGGCCCGGTGGTTGGGGACCCCTGTTCTAGAGCACCCCACATAACATCAGTCTGGATGTGTAGTCTGGAGCTCCCCTATAACAGCAGTCTGGATGTGTAGTCTGTAGCCCCCCTATAACAGCAGTCTGGATGTGTAGTCTGGATCCCCCTATAACAGCAGTCTGGATGTGTAATCTGGAGCCCCCCTATAACAGCAGTCTGGATGTGTAGTATGTAGCCCCCCTATAACAGCAGTCTGGATGTGTAGTCTGGATCCCCCTATAACAGCAGTCTGGATGTGTAATCTGGAGCCCCCCTATAACAGCAGTCTGGATGTGTAGTCTGTAGCCCCCCTATAACAGCAGTCTGGATGTGTAGTCTGGATCCCCCTATAACAGCAGTCTGGATGTGTAATCTGGAGCCCCTATAACAGCAGTCTGGATGTGTAGTCTGGAGCCCCCTATAACAGCAGTCTGGATGTGTAGTCTGGAGCTCCCCTATAACAGCAGTCTGGATGTGTAGTCTAGAGCCCCCCTATAACAGCAGTCTGGATATGTAGTCTGGAGCCCCCTATAACAGCAGTCTGGATGTGTAGCCTGGAGCCCCTATAACAGCAGTCTGGATATGTAGTCTGCAGCCCCCCTATAACAGCAGTCTGGATATGTAGTCTGGAGCCCCCTATAACAGCAGTCTGGATGTGTAGTCTGGAGCCCCCCTATAACAGCAGTCTGGATGTGTAGTCTGGAGCCCCCTATAACAGCAGTCTGGATGTGTAGTCTGGAGCCCCCTATAACAGCAGCCTGGATGTGTAGTCTGGAGCCCCCTATAACAGCAGTCTGGATATGTAGTCTGCAGCCCCCCTATAACAGCAGTCTGGATATGTAGTCTGGAGCCCCCTATAACAGCAGTCTGGATGTGTAGTCTGGAGCCCCCTATAACAGCAGTCTGGATGTGTAGTCTGGAGCCCCCTATAACAGCAGCTGGATGTGTAGTCTGGAGCCCCCTATAACAGCAGTCTGGATGTGTAGTCTGGAGCCCCCTATAACACCAGTCTGGATGTGTAGTCTGGAGCCCCTATAACACAGTCTGGATGTGTAGTCTGGAGCCCCCTATAGCAGCAGTCTGGATGTGTAGTCTGGAGCCCCCTATAACAGCAGTCTGGATGTGAAGTCTGGAGCCCCTATAACAGCAGTCTGGATGTGTAGTCTGAGCCCCCCTATAACAGCAGTCTGGATGTGTAGTCTGGAGCCCCCTATAACAGCAGTCTGGATGTGTAGTCTGGAGCCCCCTATAACAGCAGTCTGGATGTGTAGTCTGGAGCCCCCTATAACAGCAGTCTGGATGTGTAGTCTGGAGCCCCCTATAACAGCAGTCTGGATGTGTAGTCTGGAGCTCCTATAACAGCAGTCTGGATGTGTAGTCTGGAGCCCCCTATAACAGCAGTCTGGATGTGTAGTCTGGAGCCCCCTATAACAGCAGTCTGGATGTGTAGTCTGGAGCCCCCCTATAACAGCAGTCTGGATGTGTAGTCTGGAGCCCCCTATAACAGCAGTCTGGATGTGTAGTTGGAGCCCCCTATAACAGCAGTCTGGATGTGTAGTCTGGAGCCCCCCTATAACATCAGTCTGGATGTGTAGTCTGGACCCCCCCTATAACAGCAGTCTGGATGTGTATTCTGGAGCCCCCTAAACAGCAGTCTGGATGTGTAGTCTGGAGCCCCCTATAACACAGTCTGGATGTGTAGTCTGGAGCCCCCTATAACAGCAGTCTGGATGTGTAGTCTGGAGCCCCTATAACAGCAGTCTGGATGTGTAGTCTGGAGCCCCCCTATAACAGCAGTCTGGATGTGTAGTCTGGAGCCCCCTATAACAGCAGTCTGGATGTGTAGTTGGAGCCCCTATAACAGCAGTCTGGATGTGTGGTCTGGAGCCCCCTATAACAGCAGTCTGGATGTGTAGTCTGGAGCCCCCCTATAACAGCAGTCTGGATGTGTAGTCTGGAGCCCCTATAACAGCAGTCTGGATGTGTAGTCTGGAGCCCCCTATAACAGCAGTCTGGATGTGTAGTCTGGAGCCCCCTAAACAGCAGTCTGGATGTGTAGTCTGGAGCCCCCTATAACAGCAGTCTGGATGTGTAGTCTGGAGCCTCCTATAACAGCAGTCTGGATGTGTAGTCTGGAGCCCCCCTATAACAGCAGTCTGGATGTGTAGTCTGGAGCCCCCTATAACAGCAGTCTGGATGTGTAGTCTGGAGCCTCCTATAACAGCAGTCTGGATGTGTGGTCTGGAGCCCCCTATAACAGCAGCTGGATGTGTAGTCTGGAGCCCCCTATAACAGCAGTCTGGATGTGTAGTCTGGAGCCTCCTATAACAGCAGTCTGGATGTGTAGTCTGGAGCCCCCCTATAACAGCAGTCTGGATGTGTAGTCTGGAGCCCCCTATAACAGCAGTCTGGATGTGTAGTCTGGAGCCCCCTATAACACCAGTCTGGATGTGTAGTCTGGAGCCCCCTATAACAGCAGTCTGGATGTGTAGTCTGGAGCCCCCTATAACAGCAGTCTGGATGTGTAGTCTGGAGCCCCCTATAACAGCAGTCTGGATGTGTAGTCTGGAGCCCCTATAACAGCAGTCTGATGTGTAGTCTGGAGCCCCTATAACAGCAGTCTGGATGTGTAGTCTGGAGCCCCCTATAACAGCAGTCTGGATGTGTAGTCTGGAGCTCCCCTATAACAGCAGTCTGGATAATATGAATTATTCTTACTACCTTTCAGAGAACGACAGTAAATCATTTTGGCACAAATGTTGGGACATGTGAGACCGAATGTCATGTGGCTCCACCAGTCTTGGCTGGCAGACGCTGAGGAATTCTCTCCATAAGGCAGTGCACTTGCGAGTGTTATGTAAACCACTTATCTTCACTTTGGGTTAACAGTGTTTTCCTAATCTGGCATCTCCCTATCCGCACACATCCTCTGAGGACGGAGCGGAGGCGTCCTGTGTGATTGCTTTATGCACTTATTAAGGCTGAGCTCCAGAGCTCAGGATGTTGGCACCGGCTCATTGTGCCAGGGGCCGCACTTGACAAGTTCACAGACTCAATAGAACAAATGCGGTTGGGCTTTAAGAATGATTTCTATATCCACCTCTGCCTTTAGTTATGGTTTTAGGTTTGTTGGTTTCTGTTACAAGTCTTGGGTTTTATGCCGAATTTTTAGACGCAAAGCACCGTCTTTCTACTAAGAAGGGTTGTCCGGGAGAGTTCCTTACGTTCATGTGTTCCAATTTTGGAAGATATTACTGAAGTCATACTGTCCAGCCAACTATATAGTTATGCTGCTAAATAATAGCGACCAAACAGTGCAAAGAATAATAGTGCTATACAGTAAACATGTAACATTGCCCAAACGGTCCTATATAGTGATAGGGGCTTCATACGGCATATCTCACATCAAGAGGGACAAGAGTTAGCGCCGAGACATACCAGGTCTTTGGCAGGTTTTATGCATGGGTCCTGCTCCAAATAATGGAAGCTAACTGCCAATAAAGAAAATTAGAGACACCTTTAAAGGGAATCTGTCAGCAGGTTTTTGCTACCTAATCTGAGATCATCATTATGTAGGCAAAGAAACCATGAATCCAACGATGTATCATATAGATTACTGGCTGCAGCCGTTCTCACACAACCAAAGCATGTATTTTAGAAATGCAGCTTAGCTGGGAGAGCTGACCCCCGCCCACACTAGGCAGTCTATAGAGATTGTCCAATCACAGCAAGGGGCATGTCGGACTGCCATGCAGGTGACAGAGTAGTCCAGTATTGGTAATCAACAGGCGATAAAGCCTTTAGTTTATGTAAACAATAGCTCAAAGCCTGATAAGAGAGACACAGTTGACTTTTCTTTTAACCCCTGCAGCATGCTGTCCTCAGCTTACATAGCAAAGACCTGCCAAAAGATTCCCTTTATTTAATTCCCAAAGCAGCCCGATTAGCGATGCATTGTCCAATAGCGGAAATCATTGGCAGTGCCCATTTAATTAGATAAATGTTGAGCACTGCAGCATTTCTTATCATTCTTTAAAGACGACTTGTCACTTGCCATAAATATGTAATATTTTTTTACCTGGTGCCAATTCCGTTCTTCTCCTAAATCCAGTGATGTTTTTCTGTTGTTCATGTGCATCTCTGTTCCTGAGATATGACCATCCCTTCATTGTATATAAATGTACTCTTATTAGCCAAGTGGGTGTAGTCCTCAATGGGTCACACCCAGTTGGCTGAACACACACATGAAAGAGGAGGCCATATCTCAGGAACGGAGAGGCGCAAAAACGAATGAAAAAAGAGCGCCGGACTCGGGGAAACAGGGCATTTACATCAGATAAAAATATTTGTGGCAAGTGACAGGTCCTTAAATATTCACAACATGTATCATTTGAGGGTACCCAATAAATTTTAAACATTTGGAAATGTCTAAGGGTACCGTCACACCTGGCGACGGCACCGCCGATTTCTTAGGCGACGTAGAGGCGCGGCCTATCGGCGCTGATATCGCCCCTGTGTCGCCTAATGTAAAGGGGCGATGTCGGCGCCTCTGAGTGCTCGCCTTGTTTCACATCAGTGATGTGAAGTCAGGCGAGCACTCCGGGGTAATGCTTACACATTGCCCCATGTAACAGGGTGACGGCGAGCTGACAGGCAATGAGAGCCATAGGCTCCCATGTTAAGGCATCGCCGCTGGGGTTTTGAGCCGCCTGGCAGATCGCCGGTGCCTCCCCGGAGGTGTCGCCGCATGTAAACATGCGACGGCGATGCTGGCGGGGCGCCAAAAAAGTGCGCGCTCCCGCCCATCGCCGCCGAAATCTCCGGCCAGGTCACCAGGTGTGACATGGCCCTAAGGCATTTCCACTAATGATGTCACATAAAAATCCTGAAAACTTGACCTTTTGGGGGAACCTGAGAATTAGAGCAGAAATTCTGCTCTAAGTACAGACCACCCTGTCTACTCTAAGCAATGGATGTCTCAAGCTGTGGACTCTTTCGACGACATCCATTAGCCCATATGGAAAGCAGTTGACATACGAGTACAACTTTTCAGAATTATTTAGAATAACCCTTTGTATTAGTCACTGCTCTGAATAATTCCACTAGAGGTATAGCATAAGAACCCCTATATAGCAGCCACATTTATATTCATAAGAGCATTTGTTTCCAATCATTGAGCCTTGGCAGGGCAGAGAAGTAGCAAATGCTTGTTCTTTATCATATGGTACGGAATTATTATACCCACATTGTGCTCCTTATATGCAAGAATATTGTTTGCATGTATTATGCATACATAGGTCTTGATTACATGCACCAGGCTAGCTCTAGCTTTGCTAGCTCATGTGTTTGTTCACCTGAATCTCTTACTCTGCTAAGTAGATTGAGCAGAGTAAGATGTGTGAAAACCAATGAGTGACTGGGCCGATTAGTGGAATCCTGCACACCGTACTGAAGACTTTTGTTTGGTGCTGGAAGCTCCAGGAGTTCAGGCTGAAGGGGACCCTGAGACTGGTAGAACAGTACTCCTTGTTTATGGAAAGTTTACACCAGGAATATAGACTGTAAACTGTTCGGCTAAGTTCACACTGGACATTTCTGATCCGTATTTGGTGCTGTGTTTTTTCTTAAACTGCACCAAGAAAGGATCAGTGAAATGTCTGCCAGCAAAGTCAACAGTCAGACGTCAGCGTTTCTGACTGCTGCGTTAGTGGTGCAGAAAGCGGATCCAGTGAACAATGATCGTCAATTTTTGTTCCGTTTCTCTGGTGTGTTTTCTGCACCACTAACATCCAATTTCTTGCCCTCCCTACCGATCCTACGGTGAGGTCTTCCTTCCGGGCATCAGCAGGACCTGTTGCTAGTTGGGTGTGGTACTTGCAGGACCTACCACCATGTGATCTAGGTCCTGTAAGTACTGTGTGGCGCCCCACTACATATGTGCCACAAAAGGGGTACTGCACCCAGAAAAGCAGTGTAGTACTCCACTGCAATTGGGACAACGGTCACAAGATGGAGCCCTAGAGCTGCACCCACACACACACTAGGGATAGTGGTGGGAGTAACCCAGGGAGGGTCTTAGCGACCTCTAGAGGGAACCATAGAGCTCAGTTAGTTAGTCAGTGAGTCAGTTAGTGAGTAGTGAGGAGGAGGTGGAAGGAGCAGGCAGCCAGCCTGAAGGAACCAAGAGGGCGATCTCGGCTGAGAGGCCCTGAAAGAGCACAGATCCCAACCAAGAGGAAAAAAGCAAGGAAGCTCAGTATTGGCAGAGTGGACTTGAGTGGGGAAGTGAGTAACGGATAGAGTTTGCCCCATAGGAAGGAACTCAGGTACCGAGGCCCGCACCTGTGAGTACTCCAAGTCTCACAGAAAATCCGCTAAACAGGGATATTACAAATATGGCCCTGACTCCCAAAGATCCCACAAGAGGGAAGCCAGAACCGCAGCGGCCACTGCGGCATTCACTAGAAGGTTAACCCGACGGGTACAAAAGGGAGAGGAGACAGAAGCTAGAATAAGCAGCAGGAGGCCAGGTCATCTACAAGAGATTCAGCTTCACACTGGGAACAGAATAGAAAGAAAAGGAAGGAACATAAAGGAGGGTTCCATCTCAAGCCAGAATCCCAATTGCAGCCTCAAAGCATTCGCCAGTATACCATCTAATGAACTGTTGAACTGTAAGCTGAATCAGAGTGTTCCAGTAAAGTTACCCAGTGAAGTGAAGTTTTGACTCTGCTGCATCCTTTCAAACATGAACTGTTTTATTACAGCATTCCTGCCCCGGTGGTCCAGTCCCGCCTGCGGGGTCTATTCCATCTAAGCCGCCATACCATTGACTACGGGAGGACTGGAGCGGCGCTGGTGATTATCAACAGACTCAGCAGGTGGCGTCACGACAAGACAACTTGTAAATAATCCCCTGTAAATAGTCCCCCTATTTAAAGCTGATCCGCAGGGACACGGCCTCGGGATGGCCACCTGTGACATCCCTGACTAGAAGAAGAGAGAGTCCCGAGAGCCGAGCACCCCACAGCCCTGAGGGCGCGTCAACTGTATTACTGTATTACTCACAGAATGGTCCTGCTGATGCTCGGAAGAAAGACATCACCGGAGCTCAGTGGTAAGAAAGTGTGTGTCTCTGTCTGTCAGTCTGTCTGTGTCCTCTGAAAACAGAGCAAAAAAATCAGCACAAACGGATGATGCATTTTTGATGCTTTTTTTGCAAAAAGAGGATCCGTTTTGAGTGCAGAAGCTGCAACAGAAACCGGTCAATAATAAACGGAGCCCAAACGCTCTGTGTGAACTTAGCCCAAACTGACATGTGAATTAACTGTTTATATGCTGTTATACATGTGCGCCCAGAAGAGGCTGTGTTGGCTGTTGAATCCCTGGGAGTTTTATTAAATCAATAAATCTGCACAGCTGTGAAGCAAACCCCCTTGCATGTGTGAACACTACCCAATGCCTACCCGAGAGCCTGAATCCCTACAATATATATATTTAGCACAGATACGACCTGTCCCCATCAGTTCTCTGCCCGTCGGGCCTGAACCAGCAATCCCCTATGAGTCATATGATACGTCCTCGTATTGTGACTCAGCCGGTAAACACCTCAGATATTTCGTTTTGGACAGGGCCATCTGAGCTTTTTCAAGGCGAGTCACGAAAGGGGCCAGGAATTGAATTGTAATGTGCCTGGAGCAGACGTACTGTACGGTTCTACTGTGACAATCGCTGTAAATATGTATCGTGTTTACAGAAGTGCTAATAATTTGTACATGTTATATGTGACAGGGGCGTAACTAAAGGGGGCGCCGAATTTGCAGCCAAAAATGACCACTGACATTTTTTATAGCTTTTCTCATAAACAAACCATTTATGACAGGTTATCTTTTCTGCAAGGAAATAAAATGACAATATACCCAAATAATAGCCCCGTCCAGTGCCCCAAATATCAGCATTATACAGCTAAATCATACCATTGTCATTTTTCGTGCTCAATAATACTAAATGCCAAAAATTGTCTACATTTCTATAGACGTCTGGGGACTAGGACAGTGTCACGTGTAGACTGGTTGCAGTCTTCTCGAACTGCAATGCTGCAATGCAGTGATTAAATATGTTTAATTCCGGTTGGTAAGCTCGGAGTTAATGTCAGAAGTTGCTGCTGTCTATGGTTTATTACAGCTCTTCAGGTGAGTGGGTGTGTCAGGTTACACAGCTGTCCATGCACCTGGCCTTTAAATAGTTCCTTCTTTCACCAGCAGATGTCGCTTATAGAGTTTAGTCTCTGCAAGGACCTACAGCTGAGAAGACCTTAAGGCCACGTCACATGTGGCGACATCGCCGCCGATTACATAGGCGATGTAGGGGCGTGGCCTATCGGTGGCGACATCGCCCCTGCGTCGCCTAATATAAAGGGGCGATGGCGACGCCTTTTACTGGCCGCCTGGTTTCAGAGCAGTGCTCTGAAACCAGGCGGCCAATCTGGGCCGATGTGTCCACATCGCCCCATGTAAACGGGCGCCGGCGAGCTAACATAGGCCCCCATTGTACTGCATCGCCGCTGGGTTTTGAGACAACCCGGCGGCGATGCCGCCTCTCAGCTCGCCGGCCCATCAACGGAGATGTCTCCCCGTGTAAACGGGGGGCGGCAATGCTAGCGGGGCGCCAAAAATGTGCGTGTCCCGCCCGTCGACGCCGACATCCCTGGGGCCGCAGCATAATGTAGAAATAGAGACCCTGATTCGAGCGATGTCTCATTTACCGAGCTGCTTGCCGTCATTTTGATAAAATGAGTGTTTTCTCTGTTGCAGATTTAGCAGTCTGTGAATATGCCAGACTACCTGGCAGCAGGCGAAGTAGACTGCTAATGATACTCTCCAGCTGATTAAACAGAGATTTATTTCAAAACTATACTGAGCAGCCCAGTAAGTGACACATCGCTGGAGTCAGAATCTCGGGTCCTATATTATGCTGTTCTCAGATTAGGTTGCAAAAACCTGGTAACAGGTTCCCTTTAAACCTTCCTGCTGTATTTTCTTGGAGTTTTCCTTCTTTTGTGGGAGTTGCTGTGCTTCCCAGACCATGGGTGGAGGTGAGCCTAGGGCTAATCAGGAGCAAAGGGCAAGGGTGGCGGCCCAGACATCCTCACCTTCAGAGGTAATTCAGGGAACAGGGTGAGCCAGGCCCCGCCAGTCCAAGGGTCAGACTAGTTCCTCTGATCACCTTTTGCCCATCATTACCATTCAGCTACCTTACTCCCTTGACCATTATATCACACCGTGACAGATAGTCTACATAGTTAAATATTCATTGCTGGAGGCCCAAGATGATGAGTACTGATTTGGATTTTCACTTTGTTCAAGTGCACTGGTAGCTCCCACTTGATCATGGGTTTGTGCAAAATTGGCCCTAAAAATTGAAATCAAGTACCTCTAGAAAGATAACCTGGTCATTTGGGCTCACATACTGCCATTATTAATTATTGCTGCTGTACTTGGGGCCAGACCATATCATTTCTGGGGTGTCAGGGTGCCATGGCCCGAGTCCGTTGTCCTGATGTGGCAAACAAAAAGGGATTAGGGGGTATTTACAAGGGAAAAATCACCGAATTGGTACATAATATATAAGAGAGAGAAAAAAAAAGGCCTCTTACAAATACCTTTGCATTTTGCAGGACACCATCAGCTACCTAGAGGCAACCCATATCTCTCAACACCGATGCTCCATCTCCTACAACCCTGACAACGGGGGCGATTGTAGCATCTGCGACCGCCGTGCCACAAGGAAGAGACAGGTGGTATCGCTGGACATGAGGTCACCACAGGGCGGCAGCCACTCCAATAGTGAAGCATAGTGTCAGAAAACAGCCTATTAATGACGCCCAGCTGTTAGATAGGGCGGGCCGCTCTGCAACAAAAATGCAACACAAGTGACTGTCGCCCCCTAGAGGACACTGATGTAAACTGCAGATAAAAAAATGCAATATCACACTATAGATGACAGTGAGGGTTTAGTTTGATATTTTGGACCAAAATAGCGTAAGCTCGTAGCCCCCGTCACGGGACCTCACACCTACGAGTACCTAGCCACATGTTTAGCACATGTATAATTTTATTTTGCAGAAAAATCACCGAATTGGTACATAATATATAAGAGAGAGAAAAAAATGCAAAGGTATTTGTAAGAGGTATTTACAAGGGAGAAGAAAGAGTTTTTCGTGATGCCACCCGTGGTATATGGTCAGGGGACGGTGATGAGCTGCAGCGTAGATGGTAAGTCCTCCACTGGTAGGGCTGGGTTCCCCCAGTGCAGGCGTAATGGATAATGGCGCGATCCAAATGCTGCACTTGTTTCTTCTAGCAGTTTCTCCAGCCAGCATGCAGGGGCAGTAAGGCGGCTCTGCAGGTGGGGATTCTTCTGCAGTTTAACAATAAACAGTCTCAGACACTTTTGAACTGACCGGGTACTATACTGTTCAAAGTTCTTAAAAGGCAGATTACAGTACAGTTCACAGTCACAGTTGTTACACTTTATCGGGGATGCGGGTGCCACTACAGCTCAGACGGTTCCTCTGTGTCCGCTCTTCCCCCTCAAAGTACCTTTCAGGCCTTTCAGTTAGTCTCTGTCCTTGCACACGGGTTTGGTCTGGTCGTCACGACCTTTGTATTGATGTCTCCCACTCTCTTTGGTCACTAGAACTAGTCCGATGGCTTTGTCATACTCTGCTGCGGTAGTTAGGTAACGGGTCATAGAGTCCCCTTACCACACTGGGATGTCTCGTGAATAGGGTTGTAAAGTCTCCCATGTCACTTCTACAGTACTGGCTCTCTGGTTGTCCTGGCCTAGCCTTCCAGTGACCCAGGTGTGATTTGGGCTCACCAATCTCCTTCTGTCTCTCCGGTTGTCAGCTCTAGGTCCTCCGGTCAGCTATATTAGTGACGGCTGCCGGGCCCATTGTTCTCCCACTATTCTTTAGTGTTCAGCTGTGGGGTGTATCTGCTTGTGGTGCTTTTCCCTCGCCTCCTTCTCTAGGACGAGCTCCCTCCTGCGTATCCTGCCTCCAGGGAACTGCTGCCTCCAGGGAACCTCTCCTCCTGGAAATCTCTGTGTGTCTTTCTGTGTACCTTAGGGATGAGCGAGTACTGCAATACTCGCTATACTCATAACGAGTAGGTCCCGATACTCGGTGCTCGTTGCAAGTATAGCAAGTCCAATGAAAGTGAATGTAGAACCGAGTACTTTCGCAGTGTATCTATATATACACTGCGGAAATTGAATAAAAGTGAATAAAAGTTGTTAAAAATAAACAAATATCATACTCACCCATCCGACGGCTGCAGCGGAGACCTGAAAGGAAGACATCCCATGTACGGCTAGGACCTGTCAGTCTGATAGCCAATCAGATGGCTGGTAGTGATATGGCCAATCAGATGGCCTGATGTCACAAACCACGTGATCATTACCAGCCACCTGATTGGCCAGATTGCCAGGTCATTGATGCCTGTTCAAGACTTAGTAATTTGGCCAATCAGGTGGCTGGTAGCGATCATGTGGTTTGTGACATCAGGCCATCTGATTGCCTATCAGATGGCTGGTAGCGATCTGGCCAATCAGACTGACGGGTACTAACTGTACATGGGATGTCTTCCTTTTGGGTGCCTGATGCAGCCGTCGGATGGGTGAGTATGATATTTTTTTGTTTTTAACAACTTTTATTCACTTTTATTCCACTTTCGCAGTGTATATAGATACACCGTGAAAGTGAATGGACTACTCGCTACTCCTAACGAGTAATCACAAGAAACTCGCGGAGTAGCCAGCAGCCCAAATATCGTTACTATTCGGCAAGTACCGGATAGTAACAATTATACTCGCGGATCCCTAGTGTACCTCCAACTTGGTGTTCCAGTGTTTTACTACTGTTCCTCCACCCCTTTGTCAGAGTCTGTCTTTCTCTCCACCCACACTTCTCTAAACTCCCGCCACCCGTTGCCCTACATAAAGTGATTGGCTCAGGGTCTGAGAGTGTCGGTGTGTGTGTTTTGAGTTGACCATCTTACCTCGTCTGGCTGCAGTTCACCCTGTGGCCGACCTGGTCGCAGGGGCGCCACACTACAACATATAAGAATTTTCATATACGTAAAGGGGATTTATCGTCAAGTCAAAAATGGCCAGCTATTCTGCCCATTGTATTTTCTCTGCTCTCCTGTGCAATCTTTTTTCTAATTTTTCTAAAAACACCATACTGTCCCAGAGATATTTTCTTTTTTGTTTAGTATTCATTTTTATAGTCTTTGAAGGGTGGGTGTGGTACACAGGGTAATTATGCAGAGCAGCCTATTGACATCGTCCCTGTCATGAAAACTGTCTTGAGAATCTCATAAATCCCTAGACATCTCTGCACATATACATTCATCAATTCTCCAACCTGGAAGCAGAGTGACATTCAGAGTAGAAACAGGATGCTTTCATCCACTATCACAGATAGTGAGATGACAAAAGTTAATTAAGTAGCCAAGGCAATTGGTCTCTGACAGAATGTAATACCTGCTGAGTCAGGAGCCTCAAAGAGAACCAGTAGTGTCACTGCCACCATAATATCATTCAGGATTCTAGAAGTACCGTATATCCAAGCCCTACACAAATTATATCCCTGGAATCATGGGGACAAGCAATACACACCTGGGTTCCAATTCTTCCTAGCACCCTAGGGTGGGGAAATATGAGGAACGGCTTGCAGAAGCCAGGTAGGGAAGCACTGTTTAGCTGGGTTTGTCTATGGCACCAGTCCATTTCCTTAGGATCCTCCAGTGGAAATTTATGACCCTCTGCAGAATTTTTTAATTTCATCTCCAGACATCAGGGCGTGAAAGTTAGAATCAGCTAGCAGGCGGGGAAGGAATGACCAACTAATGGGTTAAAAGGTTTCACTATATTTCTTTATTGCTCACTGCCAAGAAGATTATGATGTGTCACATGTTGTGAGTAACCAAGGAAGCCCTTGGCTCTATATCACCTCCTTGTGGCCACCATCAACAAGGAAATGGTACTTATGTGCATTTCACTGCATGTACCTTTTGATAACTACTACCTTTATTTTCATATCTGACTCTAATATCTGTATACCCATCCTGTAAATATTAATATTATCTAGTGTGCCATTAAGGCAAATAAATATATATTTTAATCCTGGGCTGCTCTTTTATCTCGATTTACGAATCCCACATCCCTGTCTTCAGTTTACTTGGCTGGTTTCTGGCCCGATATAACCTGTTAATGGATGGGGCTTATATATAACGAGGAACTGGTGGCAGCTCTACCGGACTGGCAGGACTCTGGTTCACTGGGACTACAAAAAGGGTCTCCCAGTCTATCAGGGTTGTGAGCGAGTGTGGTATCACACCGGAGGATTGTGGGAATCACCCTCTCTCACCCCTTGTGCCTATGTGAACAGGGCGTGTCAGTGTAAAACTGTGCCAAGCTGACCATACGTATTCCCTGGGGGTGCGGAACGTCACGTGTTGGTGGAAGTGACAAGATCGTATCGCGTGGCTCCGACTTAACAGGGACGTCAAGGCGGGGATGTGAGAGGTGCGGTTTCTCCCCCCCAAACAACCCTGTACGACACGGCTCTTTGGTAAAGAGCATAAACATTAGCACAAAATATCTCTAGGACCGGATGGTGTATTTTTAAAAGACAAAGACTGGAATACTCAGGGGAGCAGTGGAAATAACATAAGAACAAACAATGACTACGTATGTCTACTTTGGCTTTCACTAAAAAAGTACCTGTTTCGTCACATTTGAGATTTTTTAAGTATTGCTGAGGCCAAGGGTAAATTAATATTGAGGGTAAAAAAGGGTCATCCATATTAATCCAGAAACTCTTCGTATGAACCCCCCAAAATTGCAACCAGGTTAATGATGTTTTGGGCGCTGTTCCCTGTTTACATTAAATGACTCAAAGTTAAATAACTTTTAACCAGTCTTAAAAAAACATTTAAGTGGTATTTTCCCATCTTTGACACCTGGTGAGTGAAATCTCAGCCTCTCCCATACGACATGTTACCCTCTGGGCTCAAATATTAAGCTTGTTCAACCACTTGTTGGATTGACATGCTCACTTAGTCAGGTAATGACATCCGCGGACTGGAAAGAGTGTGGGACTGCCATACACAATGTTTTCTCTTTCTTTAAAGGGATTTTCTTCTATGGGTATATTTGATATTCTACTGTAGGGTTTAAAAGCCAGGAACATTAGTTAATTAAACTATTTATTGAAGGTCTAAAGAGTACATCAAATATATTGTGGGTTTTTCTTTTACAGAAAAGTAAGCATTCGTTGATGGTAAAACCTAATTGTCTAGGGTGAGTTAGCTATCAAACGCTCTTGGTGGTGGTACCACCAAAAATGAGAATAATTCCTAAATTTATGGCCATTTTTCAAAAAGGGCAATTTCACACACGCAACTACCGTAGTGCTTGTGTGAAAACTCCCCTTTTGAAAAAATTCTAAGTACATATTGTTTGTTTAGCAACTCACATGGGACTATAGGTCTAGCACTAAAAAACTGCAACTGATCCAACTGGTTCCTGTACAGACTAAGGTTCCTGACCCAATAGCCGCTGCCTGAACTGGAATAGCCCTAACCACAGACAAAGAGAAGATTAATAGGACCTGGCTGCCTGAAAGGCTGTCAAACATTTCTCATACCTCATAAGGAACCGGGCGAAAGTGCAGAGTGCAATATACCTGTCACGGGTGTGTCAGGAGGCACGGATAAGACTGTAGAGGCCACTAGCAGAAGGTAACAGCGTTTGGCCAAACTGTCCAAATCCTAAAAAAAAAGTCTCTGTCGCTTTAAGAGATATTTCCCTTTTAGTGAAAGCTGGAGGTCACTAGGACCCAGCTGATCCCTTATCTTGAGCTGTCTATATATTCCCCTTAACTCCCAGGATGTACTGCTGGTGATAGCTTGTCAGGTGTTTGGAGGAAGCTTCTCATCTCAGCAGTGTATCCTGGAGTTTCTGTTGAATTGCTATGTGGATCTTCTCAAGCTATCATCAGCGATCATCTCGCTGACGACATTGACGGTGTGACACCCCTTAAGTGTTTCTTCCTTTCCCTCTTTGTTTGTTTCCCTTGTGGTTATCTTTAGTTGGCAGCCGGGCTGACTAGTGTTCACCCTCTCTGATCCTTATTTAGCAGTAGTTCAGGATCAGTAAGGGAATAGGTATCCAGGCAGCGACAGTATAGGAAACTGTATAGGGACATTAGGGGAGCCAAGTGCTAGCAGTAATTTATCTAGAGGTCACCATCTCCCCTTTTGCCCTTAGCGTTAGGGTGTGCTCCCTACTCTCCCTGTTGTCAACCAGCACTGGGTGTCTCCCAACACCCAGCGTGCCAATACCTAAATAGGAAGGAGTGCTGAGATAGAAAAGATCTCAACGTGAGTTAAAACACTCACGAATGCAAATTGGAAAGATAAGTTACTGCTAGAAGGGAATGCCACCTACTTCCTCACTACAAGAAAAAGAAAGGAGCAGGTGGAAAGCAATAACAACAGAGAAAATAACTCTAGCTGATGATGGCATAAACACTCGTCAATATAGCTGGAACTCCAAGCAGGATCCAGTTTAGAATATCACCAGCAAGAAAGGCCAGAAAGGGAAAGGTATAAGTAGCCACGGCCAAAATGTGATTAAGCAGAAGAAATAAATAATTGGAAACACCTGTTACCTTAAAAAGACTAAAGTAAATGTAATAAGCAATAGTGAACCACCTGTGGCTCAGCGGATAGGGAAGCCAACACAAAACACAGGCTCATTGGAACAAATCCGACACATATATTTGGTATTTATTCTCATTTTTGCCTGCTGTAATCATGGTTTTTGCCTCATTTAAGAAACCGTCTGAAGGTGGGAACTAACCCATGGGTCAAACAATGAAGGGAATGAAGATTGGACAATCAACTAGTAGATTTTCTTGTCCTGGGATAATTATCAAAGTCAACACTAAAATATAGCATTGGCCTCTTCTTCTCTATGTACAACCTTATAATTTTTTAATTAGGTGATGTGTACAGGTTCTTCTTCAAAGGGAAATTAAAACTTTCGAGACTATTTAGGGACTGGGGTAGAGGATAATCGGCAAGTAAGAACAGAACGTTCCACCTATATATTTTGCAGTCATTACCTACAGTATCTACAGCGTAATCCACATAAAACAATATTTGTCATAATATCGTGTGCCCTCACAGTTGCTGTTGATATTTGTGTACTGCTGCAATTGTCCTGATGAAGGGTGAAGGACGACGGCCGCCTCCTCAAAGCTGTTCAATGGGAAATGTTACTCCACTAAAAAGCAATTTCAGACAACAGATGCTGCTGTAACTTTTCCTTTCTTTGTTGACTCAGTGGATACAAGAGTCATCCATCAACATCGGTGTCAGTCAACGCAGAGAACGAAAACCACATTCTGTTCTGCCAGACTCTGAGAACTTCGGGGCAGCTCCTACAACCTTAGCACTTACCTGAAATAACAAGATCACTTAACATGAAAAGAAAAATATTTGACATTACTTATTTACAGGGAGGGTTGAATAAGTGGAATATTTCATAACTCCAACATGGTCCGGAAAAGAATCTATCCGTAAAGATTGAACTAACTCAACGGCTTCAAACGTGGCATTCACACGGTCCGATATGCAGTGTTAATGAACCGCAGACTGGCAACGTTGCTTCAATTCCTGTTTATACAGGTAGACAACTCTACATCAGCACTGAGCGGTCTATAATGGATCACTTAGTAACCATTGGCTACTGTTGTTAGTCCTCTTTACACAGGTCAACCTGCTGTCGAGGATGTTGATAGACAGAACGAAAAATCATTTCACCCAACCAACAACCATTTTGCTCATATATGTGTGGCACCCCAGAGTCCGGTTCCGAGTACACCATGGTCCCCGCCAGGATTTTCAACTTTTGGACAGAACTAAAAATCATTTCACCCTACAAACGAGAAAATTTTGGCCTGCAATATAATCTCAAAACGATGATTCTTGTCGCAATCTCTGTCTTTCGGTTCCACTGAAGTGGCTGTTATTGGCAAAATTAATTGGCAAGCAGTATTCAGTAAAGTGAGAGTAGTTTTGTTAGCAGCTCTACACTTTGGTATTTGAGGGGATTCCTCAATAGACATTTAAGGGGTTGTTCATGTGGCACCCCACTTGTCGGGACGCCACGTAGCGGTACTGCACCCATATAAGAGTGTGTAGTATTCCTGTGACTAGGGAATTGGGATGCTGTACAAAGGACCCTCACACAAAACATCCACACACACCCTAGGTAGGGGACCATGGGTGGACTCGCTTCAGGGAGGACCCGTCCCATGGGAGGGGCTTAGGAGGGTAGAAAAGTGTGTAGGTAAGACGAGAGTTAGAACAGAACAGCAAGACAGTGAGTCTGAGGTGAGCTCCATTGGAGAGTGAGGAGTGCAGGACGGCGGAGAAGCCGTCAGGACAGAAGGAGATCCTAAGGACACCAGGTAGTGCGGTGCGCCTGAATCCGGACCCAGTACATCTACCGACTGGAGGGATCTTTCCCAGAACAGAGGACCGGCTCTGAGCACGGTGCAGGAGTCTATCCCCAAGCCGTCAAACCGGAGACCCGAGCTTCTAGTGGACGTTGCGACCGAACGCTCGGCGCATCCTGAAAAGGAACCTTATAGGGTCTGGGGGACCTGGAAAGGAGTCCTCCAGAGAGGATTCGTGGGAGCTGGCTCGAGGTTCTAAGCGCGGGAGTGCTGAAGAAGACAGGGGAGAGCGTAGTGACGGACTGGATAGGAACAGCAGGCATACCACCGAGGTTTCTGAATAAAGCATCCTGGTTCCCCAGTGACTATCCAGGCCAGGCAGACCCAAAAACACTGTGTTTTCTGTCAACCTACTTTAAAGAACTGCCAGTAAACCCATACAGAGTGCAAAGACTGTGTGACATACTTTATTATCTCCACGGGATGAGCTGCCGACTGCAGCAGGGAGAAGACAGGTGACAAGGCCTGGAGTAAACTGCATCCCTGTGTGAAATCATAACTTCCACTACTGCCCGGGGGATCCCGCTCCACCTGCAGGGAGCGTAACGATCTTGCTGCTCTACCATCACCCCGGAGGTCTGTCCAGAAGTGCCGATAACATTACTGGAACCGTAGGTGGCATCACGAAACACTTTTATTTCATTTTTATTGACTATTTTAAGTGACAACCAGGGCCACGGGACCGGGCAATAGGCCCCGTGACATTCCTCCGTGAACTAGTGAACTACAACGCCCGGGACTGGGTACCCCAAGGCCCTGGGGCGGGTCATTCAAACACTGTGTCTTTGCTTTTTTGCCTTGCTTTTTTCATGAGTAAAGTGCATTTTACAGTAGCAGCAAAGTGATGGAGTTTTCTGAAAACTCATGTACAAGCTACTTATTTTTAACTTGTGGATTTGCACAGTGTTTTTCGACCATCAAATCTACTTTTTTCCCAATTTTTGCAGCACTTTCACCCACCCATTCATATACTGCAAATGGGGAATTATAAAAGGTCTAATGTATAATACCCCAGCCCCACATGCTTGGTGCCTCGGGATCATCCTCGACTCTGACCTCTCCTTCAAGCCACATATCCAAGCCCTTGCCACCTCTTGCCGACTCCAACCCCAAAATATTTCCCAGATCCGTACATTCCTTGACCAAGAAACTGCAGGAACACTAGTGCATGCCCTCATCATCTCCTGCCTTGACTACTGCAACCTCCTGTTCTATCACCTCCCCTCTAACACTCTTTCACCTTCCAATCTATCCTAAAATCTGTTGCCCGACTAATCCACCTGTCTCCCTACTATTCCTCATCCTCTCCTCTCTGTCAATTCCTTCACTGGCTCCGTACTGTCCAGAAGCTCCAGTTCAAATCCCTAACCATAACATGCAAAGTCATCGCCAACTTGTCTCCTCCATCCATCTGTGACCTAGACTCCGGCTACTTACTTTCACACAACCTCCGATCCTAACAAGATCTCCTTTTCTCCTACCCTCTTATCTCCTCTTCCCATAATCGCATACAAGATTTCTCCCATGCTTTTCTATACTCTGGATCTCTCTGCTCCAACACATCAGACTCTTGTCTACCCTGGAAATCTACAAAATTAAACTGAAGACTCCACCAAGAAGCCTACAACCTACAGTGATCATCAGTCCACTAAACCACCGCACAACCAGCTCTTCCCTCTCCTACTGTATCCTCACCCATCCCTTGTATACTTTGAGCCCTCGTGGGCCGGGTCCTCTCCTCACCTGCTGTATCCTCAACCATCCCTCGTAGACTGAGTCCTCGTTGGCAGGGTCCTCTCTCCTCACCTTCTGTATCCTCATTCATTCCTTGTAGACTGTGAGCCATTATGGCCAGGGTCCTCTCTCCTCACGTACTGTATCCTCAACCATCCCTTTTATACAGTGAGCCCTCGCAGGCAGGGTCCTCGCTCCTCCCCTACTGTATCCTCACCCATCCCTCTGTAGACTGAGCCCTCGTGGGCAGGGTCCTCTCTCCTCACCTACTGAATATTATAATTTTCTGGCAAATATTATAGTTTTCAAGAAAGGCATCCAGGCCCTTCTTAAATGTTAGTAGTGAGTCACTCATTACGACATCATGTGGCAGAGAGTTCCATAGTCTCACTGCTCTTACCTAGCCCATCTCTTGTAGGCTGTGAGTCCATGTGGGCAGGGTCCTTTCTCCTCACTTACTGGATTCTCACCCATTCCTAGTAGACTATGTGCCCTTGTGGGCAGGGTCCTCTCGCCTTACCTACTATAACCTCACCCATCCCTTGTAGATTGTGAGCTCTCATGGGCAGGCTCCTCTCTCCTCACTTACTGTATTCTCACCCATTCTTTGTATACTGTAAACTCTCGTGGGCAGGGTCATCTATCCTCACCTACTGTATCCTGACTCATCCCTGGTAGACTTTGAGCCCTCATGGGCAGGATCCTCTCTCCTCACCTAATGTATCCTCACTCATCCCTTTTAGACAGTGAGCCCTCATTGGCAGGGTTCTCTCTCCTCACATACTGTATCCTCCCCCATCCCTTGTAGACTGTGAGCCCTCATGGACAAAGTCCTCTCTCCTCATTTACTGTATTCTCACCCATCCCTTTTAGACTGTGAGCTTTTGTGGGCAGAGTCTTCTCTCCTCACCTACTGTAATTTCAACCATCCCTAGACTGTGAGCCTTGCAGCAGGTCCTCTCTCCTCATCTACTATATCCACCGACATCCCTTGTAGACTTTGAGCCCTCTTGGGCAGGTCCTCTCTCCTCACCTACTGTATCCTCACCCATCCCTTTTAGACTGTGAGCCCTTGCAGGCAGGGTCCTCTCTCCTCATCTACTATATCCTCTGCCATCCCTTGTAGACTGTGAACCCTTGCAGGTAGGGTCCTCTCTCCTTCTGTAACTGTATGTGCCTTGCATTGCTCATAATTATTGTACTTATCTATGTATGCCCCTTTTTCACATGTAAAGCGCCGTAGAATAAATGGTGCTATAATAAATAATAATAATAATAAAACCATGTAAAAATACAGCGGATCTTAATAACAAATTTGCTGCAAATACTCAATGTGTGCACTGAACCTAAATGCCTCCTCCAAATTTTCTAAGAAAGTCCAACCCACGTGGAGTTTAAATAAACTCTGTCCAAGATCAGCCCAGACTTAAATCCTGGACAATTGGCAAGAACAGGACTTCAGGAGACACCCTTCTCTGTATGATCCATATATCATAATAGGTCATGAGTAGTGATCTTTGAGTGTGCTAGCTGCTGCTTAATACTCGACCAGCATTGGGGTGTTTGGGTACGCTTGGTACTCGGCCGAGTATAACGAGTGCTCAGATGTATGGTGAAAGACTCGACACTAAGAACCGACTTCCTTTAGTGAACGATGGGAGCCGGCACCCCAGTGAGAGCCCCTTGCAATCTATGAATAGATCTAAGTGGGGGTGAAATCAATGTGTCCAGAGGCTGTGTGCAAAAAAAAAAAAACCTACCACCCTCCGTGGAAATTTTCTGCTTATGGCTAGGGTCACACCTGCGTTTTAATTTTACAATCCTGATCCGGTTTTGAGCTTTTAAAAAGCTCAAAACCTGAGCAGGAAACGGTCCCCATAGGAGCCTATTTTAGTAACCAGATTGCTTTACAAGCAATCCGGTTACCTGCTGCGGAACTGCAGCCTGCGTGAAAAATCATGCAGGCTGCAGTCTTCGCAGCGGTTCTGTGCCCCGCAATGCGGTAACCGCATTGCTCAGGATATGTAATCCTGAGCAATACGGTTACTGTACAGTTTGCTCATCCCTGCTGCCGCAGGGATGAGAAAACTGTTAACTCTGTTAAAAAAGATAGCATATTAATAATAATTGCGTGAAACATGTCTCTAGGGGGTGCCCACCCCCCCTAGAGACATGCTGCCCACTCAGGTGGGCATGTCATATGTTAAAACCTCCTGTACAGTAAGCCGGCTCCTGGTGGCTCTGTACAATTTCATGAATGAAGCCGCCTGCTCCTCTGACAGCTGCACGCATACTATATGTACATTACGTATAGTATGTGCGCTGTCTGAGGTCCTGTAACCATTAACATTAGGTCTATGGGCTGCGCAGCCCATAGATCTACTGTAAATGCCTACAGTACCTCGGACAGCGCACATACTATAGGTACATTACGTGTAGTATGCGCACAACTGTCAGAGGAGCAGGCAGCTTCATTCATAAAATTGTACAGAGCCACCAGGAGCCGGCTTACTGTACAGGAGGTTTTAACATATGAGATGCCCAACTGAGTGGTCAGCATGTCTCTAGGGGGGGTGCCCACCCCCCCTAGGGACATGTTTCACGCAATTACTATTAATATGTTATCTTTTTTAACAGATTGCTCATCCCTGCGGCAGCAGGGATGAGCAAACTATACAGTTACCGCATTGCTCAGGATTACACATCCGGAGCAATCCGGTAACCGCATTGCAGTTTACCACACACATTTTGCAAGCAAAATGTGTGTGATGGCAATTGCGGTTACCGCATCCAAATCTGGATGCGGTAACCGCAATTACTATTCCGAATGTGACCCTAGCCTATGTCTGGCTGTGTGTGGGCGGAGAGCTGCGCTGTCAAATGATTAACTTCCATTATACTCATTACTTGAGTCGACCCGGTCAGAACATTGAACCTCTTTGACTCAAGTATAGAGCCCTCGAGCATTTTAGTGTTTGCTCATCACTACTCATTGCGAGTACATAGCATGGTAGCACTGAGGAAAAGTGTAACTTGGGACCCCAATACAAAATCAGTTATCAGGAACCATTCTTCAGCAATTCATCTATTCATTCTATTATGATACTGATGTATTTCTATATGGCAGACAGATTGGGGAACCAGCCTCTGCCCCACAACCAGAGACATGTGCTACCACTGCACCCCTATAACTAGACCTCTGAAAAATTACATTATTTAAAAAAAAAAAAAAAAAACAACAAACATTCAGCGTCAAACATTTCCCTGGTTTAAAGTGTGAAGATCCAGAATGGAATGTGTCTCATATATTAATAAGTCTTTGTTGTGATTATTGTCTTTTGTTTCCTTTTATGTCATCTTGAGTTGAGGATGCAATAAAGTTCGGTCAGAAAACAATCTCTCCATTATTCCTGTTAATACTTTAATTGCCGTTTAATATAAAATTCTGCGGTATGACGGGACTGATGAAAGGATCTCTTGTAGTTCTGAAAAAAACTTTGTGGATCATTTTTATAATATGACTAATTAGTATTTAATTGCCTTAAGTGTCTGAAGATGAAGTTTTATACTTTATATAACATTCATATTTTCTCCGGTGGTGTGTCTGTATCGACTGAAAATACCAGCCATATATCGCTATATTTAATAGTTTTCATTATCTTACATGATAAGGACAAATTAAGGATGATCTGCCTCTTGCTATTACTTTCATTTTTTACCTGAATCCGGGGATGTTTTTCTTTTGTTTCAGTGTCTCTCTATTCCTGAGATATGACCTCTTCTTCCAGTTATATAAATCAAGTATTTATAGCCAAGGTGTGCTCCTTAAAACTTATTGGAGTCTTGTTAATGGCCACGCCCACTTGAATATCAAGCCAATGTTACGGTCTCATAGCAACTGTCATGGGTGTATCAGGAGACATGGCAGAGGCTGTTGGGGCCACTCGCAGAAGGTCACAGTGTCTGGCCAAACAGGCAAAGTCCTGAATTGTGGTTCTGTCCCTTAAAGGGGCATTTCTCTGCTCGGTGATATCTGGAGGTAACGTGGACACAGCTGGTCTCCTAACCTGCCTACCTTTCAGCTGTCTCTATTTATACCCCTTGGCTCCCATGATGCATTGCTGGTGATAGTGTGTTTGGAGTTGGTGGTGCTTCCTGGCTCAGCAGTGCTTTGTGGACATTCTCTGTAGTTTGCTGTCTTTGTGTTTCACCCTCTCCCCTTTGTTTCCCTGGGGTTTTCCATTAATTGTTAGCTGGATTAACCAGTGTCCACCCAGTCTGATCCCTAAGTAGTCTTAGTTGAGGGACAGAGAGGGAAGAGGTATCCTGATCGGCGACAGTTGCACAGACTATATAGGGTTGTTAGGGGAACCATGTGCCAGCGCTAGCGATTCTAGGGGTCACCATCTCCCATTTGCCATTAGCGTCAGGACTCCTTTTCCCCCTTCCCCTCATCGTCCTGTGCTGGGTGTATTCCTACGCCCAGCGTGATAGCAACTCACACGAAAAATATCAACTCACCCTGCTGGTTCCTATACACACCTGAAATCCAACCCCACATTCCCTAGTAACTGAAGGTCTCCAGAGAAAGCAGGCAAGGCAGGTAAATATGAATCCATGATTAAGACTTGTTAAGTCGAAACGCATGGGATTTCCTCTCCTTCCTACTGAGGAACTCATTGCCTGCATCACAATGTTTTCATCAGTGAAATAAAGAATATTAGTTTAATGCTTACCTGCCTTGCCTATTCTCACTGGAAACCTTCAGTTGCTTTGGATTTCTATCCGGCAGGAACAGGGTATCTTTGTGGGATGGTGTGGACCATGTCTACCTAGGACGCTTAGGGTTAAGATAAACTTTCTTTACTACACATTCTCTAGTGCAGAGGTAGGGAACTCCAGGCCTCAAGAGCCATCAACAATGCAGGTTTTTAGGCTTTCCTTAGTATTTCACAGGGGTTGGATGATAAATTATCACCTGTGCAATACTAAGTAAATCCTGAAAACATGACCTGTCTGCGGCTCTCTTGTCCTGGAATTCCCTACCCCTGCTCTAGTTGTTCCTGAATGAGCAGGGATAGTCCTGACTACAGACTACACGATGGCAACTTGGACCTATTTTGCCTGATCGACCATCAAGCGCTTTACATTCCTCCTAAAGAACTGGAGGGCAGAGCAGAGTGCAATTTATCTACAGAAGAGAAGGTGTGCTGAGGTGGAAGGTATTTCCAGAGTAACTAAAACAACAAAACACGAGAGAAAGTATTTACCGTAATGCTAAAAAATATGCTGCCTACTTCCTAACAACAAATAGAAGATAGGTGCAGAGTACACAGAACATAAACAGCAGAGAGATGAATCCTAGCTGGTCTTCCACTGAGTGACATAAACATGGACATCCACTTGAGAATATCTCCAGCAGTATATGTCAGCAGGAGGAAAGTATTTAAAGACACACCCGAAAGATGATTGGATAGACAAATGAATAAATGAATACACCTGTAACCCTATTGTACTTAAAGCAAGGATAAGGGAAACTAAATATCTGGAGAAAAGGTGTATCTACTGTGGTTTGGTGGATAGAGAAACCAAGCACAGATTCATGGGTTTGAATACAGATACATGAAAGGCAAAATGCAGGAAGGAGGGAGCCATATCTCAGGAACGGAGAGGAGCAGGAACAAAAGAAAAACATTGCCGGATTCAGGAGAAAAGCAGCATTTATATCATATACTGTACATGCCTAGTCACAGGTCCAACTTAAAAGGAACCAACCACGAGGATTTAGTGCTGCAGGTAAATGATGGGTGCAGACTTTTTGGGGAAATCATATACAAATGATTGTCCAGGACAAGCTCTTATTTGCTACAAATACCCTCCCCCAAAGCGATAATAACTGACTGTGGCGCCATGACTAGTGAGGTGGCCATGTGTGCTCGGGCACTCGCCAGTCACTTAAGCTGGGTCACACGCGGCGATCTGGCCTGCGATGTCGGAAGCGATGCGCAGGTGCCCGCTCGCTTCGACATCGCAGGCCAGCTGTCACACGGCACGACGTTGCCGGTGACGCGGCAGCGATGTGGGCGGAGCCATCGCTCGCTGGGCTGGGCTAAGCCCAGCGAGCGGATAGCTCAGTTACGCTGTGATATAGGCTGGATCGCGCCGCCAACAGTGTCAGACGGCGCGATCCAGCCTAATCGCTGGTCACAGGTTGACAGGTTTATGAACATGTTCATAAACCTGTCAACCTGCGACCACATAATTTGCAGTTGCGTCGCGCTGTCACACAGCGCGACGCACTTGCAATATCGCCCGCGACTTCGCTGTGACGTCACTTTGCGGCGATGTCGCGGGCGAGATCGCCGCGTGTGACCCCACCTTTATATGTGGTTCTGACATTTTCCAAACAAGCTAATTTGGTTATTTTTCTAACTGCTTTACATCATTGTATATATGCTCACGGCACACCTACCTGCATCTACACTATTAGACATTTATGGCCTAGGGAAATACCCAAAAAATCTAAAATTGAGAATAAATCTTTAAAAAGGACCTGTCATGATATAAACATGTGGTATTTGCTCCTAGTGTAACCGCTGCTGTTCTCCTGAATCCGGCAACGTCTTCCTTTTGTTCCTGCCCTCTCCATTACTGAGACAAGGCCCCCTCTTTCCTGTATGGAAATCTATTCTTGTTACAAGTGGGGGTTGTCTTTATATCTTCTTTATAGGTGTCTTAATGAGCTCGCCCAGTTGGCTAACAAGATTACATTTATGTGCAGAAAAGAAGTGGCCACATCCCAGGAATGGAGAGGAACAAAAGAAAAACAACCCCGAATTCAGGAGAATTGCATATACACCAGGTAAAGAATGACATATTTCCAGAAAGGACTTCTTTAAAGTTGTCTCATGAAGATATTTAGTACTTTATTAATAAAAATGAACATCGCTGAGGGCTGTTCTCCTCTCAGAACTCTTAAAAAATAGTATATACTAATTTGCTAATTTTGCAAAAATAATAAATTCCAAGATGTAGAAGACTAGCAACCCGATGAGTTGATACTATCAAGACAACAGCAGAAAAGATCCTGGTGGAGCTATCTAGACTTGGAGAAGACCCTGGTGGGACTATCTAGGCTTGGAGAAGACCCTGGTGGACCAGTTTAGGCTTGGAGAAGACCCTGATGGGACTATCTAGGCTTGGAGAAGACCCTGGTGGACCAGTTTAGGCTTGGAGAAGAGCCTGTTGAGCCTATCTAGGCTTGGAGAAGACCTTGGCGGTCCTATCTTTGCTTGGAAAAGACCCTAGTGAACCTATCTAAGCTTGGAGTGTACCCCAGTGGACCTCTCTAAGCTTGGAAAAGACCCTGGTGGACCTATCTAAGCTTGGACAATACCCTGATGGATCTATCAATGCTTGGAGAAGACTCGAGTAGTCCTATCAAAGCTTGCAAAAGATGGACCTATCTAGGATAGGGGCCAATCTTGGTGGACCTATCTAGGCTTGGAGACCCTGGTGGACCTAACTAGGCTTGCAGAAGACCCTGGTGGAGATATCTAGACTTGGAGAAGACCCTGGTGTAGCTATCTAAGCTTGGAAAAGACCATGGTGAAGCTATCTAGGCTTGGAAAGGACCCTGGTGGACCTATTTAGGCTTGGAAATGATCCTGGTGGACCTATCCAAGCTTGCAGAAGACCCTGGTGGACCTATCTAGGCTGTAGAAGATCAATCATCCTACAGAACGTTCATCCATATAGTTCCCGTGGCTCGAGATTGAGCTGAAGGCTGGTGAATAATAACAAAATATATTCCAGATCTGATAAATGACTTGTCAAAGTATTGCATGTGTTTGCTGATAATCTGTCATGAACATTATACATTGTACTATCTGTAAGTCCGGAAAGTCCTCTCTCATCATCACTTATAAATAACGCTGACAAAGGCCTCATTATATGTGACATGTGACCCCCACAATGCTAATACTCCAGCTAATTAACAGACATTGACATAATATAACACTCTTTGTGTTTGATTTTGCACGGGGCACCAATACAATATACCCCCTGAGCGTCGGGAGCTTACTCATAGGTCAAGCTGTATTTAAAGCTACAGCTGATGTCACTGATTCAGCTGCTGGTAATCCAAAATCATCACTATAAAATAAAAAAAAACACAAAAAATTCTCCCAGTATAATGCGGAACAAAAAAAAGGCTGTCCTTTCAATCATGCAGAGCACAATACACCTGTGCCCCACTCCGACGTGGTTTATGGGTTTAAAGTAAAATAGGTACTAATATCCCGGGAACATGAAATATGCTCCTATTATTCCATACTATCACATTTGGAAATTATTTTCTCTGACCCAAAGATCAAGTCATGCAAGATGGATGTGACCATTTATTGGAAATTATTACGGTAGTATTTCTCCTTAAATACACAATTTGACACAGATTAATAATGGTCAATGATGAAATAGTGCTCACTCATAATCATCAGCTTCCGGTAGTGCGAAAGGGTCTAAACTCTTCAGAAAATAAAGTCAAAACTGATTGAAGGCTATTTTCTAATATTTTATATGATTTATTATAAATCTCCTGAATTTTGTTTGCAATGAGGACGTTATCATAATAAAAAGATTGTCCACATACAACACTGAGGGTTGGGGACACCATCCGGCAAGCGGCGCGGACAGTGTCCCCGACAGCGAGTGCCTCTCCCTCCGACAATTGCTTGGGTGCCCCGGGTGGTGACACTGACTCTGTCCATTTCCACCCAGAAGACAGTTGCATTACATATCGGGGTTTTATCACTCAGATCATCTCTTGTTTGACATCTCCGGAGTCTTCTCTTTCTAAGGCTGCTTTCACACTGCCATTTTTAAAACGTACAGCCACGGATCCGATTTGGTCCCTATGGGCAACGGATCGGATCGGATTGGCCCTTAATGGCATCCGATTTGTGTCGGATCTGATTGTGTCTGATTTTTTGCTGTACCCAAAATCAGAGACTGCTCCTATTTTGGGCACAGCGGACCAAATAGGACACAATCTAATCCGACACGATCCGCAGCTATTAACATGGGAGACTATGGAGCACGGGTCCAAGAAAACACAGGATCATTTCTTGGACCCGATTTTAGTGTACTGAGCATGCTCAGTACACTAAAACTGCTCTTTTTCATCTAATTACACTTCCGCAATGTACCGTATATACTCGCGTATAAGCCGAGTTTTTCAGCCCAAAAATTGGGCTGAAAAGTCCCCCCCTCGGCTTATACGCGAGTCACTGTATACTGTATACACTGTATACAGTATACAGGCCGCCCACCCCCATCAGTATACAGGGCCCCCCCCCCTTGCTGCAGCAATCCTGTAAAGGAATACATTATTATACTTATCCCTGCCGCTGTCCCGCCGCCGCTATTGCGCTCCTCAGGCTTCATCCGGCTTCTTCCGGCTTCCTCCTCCGGTGGCCGCATGCAATGACTTCATTGTCTGTGCGCCAGAGGAGGAAGCCGGAAGAAGTCGGATGAAGCCAGAGGAGCGCAATAGCGGCGGCGGGACAGCGGCAGGGATAAGTATAATAATGTATTCCTTTACAGGATTGCTGCAGCAAGGGGGGGGCCCTGTATACTGATGGGGGGGCTGCTGTATATACCTCTGGGGCTGCTGTATACTACCACTGGGGCTGCTGTATATACCTCTGGGGCTGCTGCATACTACCACTGGGGCTGCTGCTGTATACTACCACTGGGGCTGCTGTATATACCTCTGGGGCTGCTGTATACTACCACTGGGGCTGCTGCTGTATATACCACTGGGCTGCTGCTGTATATACCACTGGGGCTGCTGCTGTATACTACCACTAGGGAGGCTGCTGTATACCACACTGCTGGGGGCTGTATACCTGTGCTGGGGTCCACCCTCGGCTTATACACGAGTCAATAGGTTTTCCCAGGTTTTGGGGACAAAAGTATGGGGGTTGGCTTAAACACGGGTCGGCTTATACACGAGTATATACGGTATATACATACTGTATATACTCACGTATAAGCCGAGTTTTTTCAGCCCAAAAATTGGGCTGAAAAGTCCCCCCTAGGCTTATACGCGAGTCAATACGGTCCCCCTCAAAGTTTGGCGCCCCCACCTAACTTGCTGGGCCCCCCCGCATGCAGCGCTGCGCTCATACATTAACTGTCTTGCAGCTGTCACCCTCCGGTGGCGGATCGCGGCTCCCGGCTCCGGCTTCCATCTTCCTCTCTGTCTTCCTGCTTGTCACGTGACCGGCCGGCTTCGCGATGACGTCATCGCGATGAGCCCCGGCCACAAAGCAGGAAGACAGAGATGAATATGGAAGCTAGAGCCGGGAGCCGCGATCCGCCACCGGAGGGTGACAGCTGCTAGACAGGTAATGTATGAGCGCAGCGCTGCATGCGGGGGGGCCCAGCAAGGTAGGTGGGGGTGCCAAACTATGAGGGGGGCCCTGCTGGGGCCCTATATACTACCACTGGGGCTGTATATACTACTGGGGCTGCTGGATACTACCACTGGGGCTGCTATATACTACCACTGGGGCTGTATGTATACTACCACTGGGGCTGCTATATACTACCACTGGGGCTGTATGTATACTACCACTGGGGCTGTATATACTACTGGGGCTGCTGGATACTACCACTGGGGCTGTATATACTACTGGGGCTGCTGGGGATGCTATATACTACCACTGGGGCTGCTATATACTACCACTGGGGCTGTCTATACCATTGGGGCTGTATGTATACTACCACTGGGGCTGTATATACTACTGGGGCTGCTGGATACTACCACTGGGCTGTATATACTACTGGGGCTGCTGGGGATGCTATATACTACCACTGGGGCTGCTATATACTACCACTGGGGGTGTCTATACCACTGGGGCTGTATGTATACTACCACTGGGGCTGTATATACTACTGGGGCTGCTGGATACTACCACTGGGGCTGTATATACTACTGGGGCTGCTGGATACTACCACTGGGGCTGTATATACTACTGGGGCTGCTGGGGATGCTATATACTACCACTGCGGCTGCTATATACTACCACTGGGGCTGTATATACCACTGGGGCTGTATGTATACTACCACTGGGGCTGTATATACTACTGGGGCTGCTGGATACTACCACTGGGGCTGTATATACTACTGGGGCTGCTGGATACTACCACTGGGGCTGTATATACTACTGGGGCTGTTGGGGATGCTATATACTACCACTGGGGCTGCTATATACTACCACTGGGGCTGTATATACCACTGGGGCTGTATGTATACTACCACTGGGGCTGTATATACTACTGGGGCTGCTGGATACTACCACTGGGGCTGTATATACTACTGGGGCTGCTGGATACTACCACTGGGGCTGTATATACTACTGGGGCTGTATATACCTCTGGGGCTGCTGTATACTGATGGGGGGGCTGTATACTACCTCTGGGGCTGCTGGATACTACCACTGGGGCTGTATATACCACTGGGGCTGCTGTATACTACCACTGGGGCTGTATATACCTCTGGGGCTGTATATACTACTGGGGCTGCGTGTATACTACCACTGGGGCTGTATATACCACTGGGGCTGTATATACTACTGGAGTTGCGTGTATACTACCACTGGGGCTGTATATACTACTGGGGCTGCTGGATACAACCACTGGGGCTGTATATACTACTGGGGCTGTATATACCTCTGGGGCTGCTGTATACTGATGGGGGGGCTGTATACTACCTCTGGGGCTGCTGGATACTACCACTGGGGCTGTATATACCACTGGGGCTGCTGTATACTACCACTGGGGCTGTATATACCTCTGGGGCTGTATATACTACTGGGGCTGCGTGTATACTACCACTGGGGCTGTATATACTACTGGGGCTGCGTGTATACTACCACTGGGGCTGCTGCTGTATACTACCACTTGGGCTGCTGTATATACCTCTGGGGCTGCTGTATACTACCACTGGGGCTGCTGCTGTATATACCACTGGGACTGCTGCTGTAACACTGCTGGGGCCTGTATATACCACTGGGGGGGCCTGTATACCACACTGCTGGGGGCTGTATACCTGTGCTGGGGTTCACCCTCGGCTTATACACGAGTCAATAGATTTTCCCAAGTTTTGGGGGCAAAAGTAGGGGGGTCGGCTTATACACGGGTCGGCTTATACACGAGTATATACGGTACATTGCGGAAGTGAAATTAAGGAAAAGCAAGTGTTAAAAATGAAAAATATATATGCTCACCTCTCCAGCGAGTCCCCCGATGTTCGGCATCTATCTCCCGATGGTTGAAGGACCTGTGGAGGCAGGGCTACCCGATCAGCTGATTGGTCAGATGACTGGTTACTGCGGTAACTGCGGTCATGTGACCAATCAGCTGATCGGGTAGCCCGCCTCTCCAGGTCCTTCAGCTATCGTGAGATAGATGCCAAACATTGGGGGACTCGCTGGAGAGGTGAGGATATATATTTTTTATTTTTAACAATTGCTTTTCCTTAATTTCACTTCCGCAATGTATATACATACATACATTGCGGAAGTGAAATTAAGGAAAAGCAATTGTTAAAAATAAAAAATATATAAGTGAAAGTATCCCGCTTGCCTCCTCCCAGCTCTTTCTGTGTCCGGACACGTGAAAATTACAGCTCCCGACACAGAAATAGCATCCTGAGGTCACATCCGATGCTTTCCTTTCCTGTCCGTTGGGTCCTGCAAAAAGTAGGACCCCACGGACAGGAAAAAAATCGCGATGTGAAACCAGCCTTAGGAGTTTTGGAGAAGACATTACCAGCGGTTTATAGTTGACTGTATTTCCCACCATGACATATAAACTGGTGGGAAATGCATCTTGGAGTAGACTGAAGTTACCTTTTTGGTTAACTCCATATCTGGATTTTTTTCATTGCATTTAGTATTATGTAACCAAAAATGTCACTCTATAAAGTAAAAAAGGTTAAATTAAATTATGAAAGTCAACTTTTGTGAACAATTGGCCCATAAATGGTAAAGACCCTTTTTGGGAATCCAACAAAAAACAACTTGCTGTATGTTTTAAGATTTATGTTTCACGGGTCTCTGAAAAATGCCCACAGGCAACCTGATCTCTAACACTTAACCCCTACCCTTGACCCCCAACCCTAACACCTAACACCGATCCCTAACATCTAACCTCTAAGCCTAACCCTCACCCTAACTCCTAACCCTAATGGTACCTTTACACGCCGCTACCGAAGGTTAGAAACCACCAGGTGTCATACGTGCAAGCGCGCGTTTCAACGGTTCCTAACGGTACCTGATACCGCAATTACACGGCGCTACAAGGTGCTCCACAGAAGGTATTTTCGATCCCCGGAAGTACCGACGGGTGCCACTGGTTACCTTCTGTGGAGCACCTTCCCTCATTCACACGCCACTACCACAAAGGAATCTGGGTGGACCTGGGGCAGCAGGGACAACACATAGGCGTGACAGAGTTGTGGATTACGAGACGCTTGTACGGTGATTGGACAAAGCAATAACATCATGATTGTCCAGCCAGCGCAGGGAGGCTGGCTAATACATGACGCTATAGCAAATGTGTAGTGTGACTGGTCAGCTCGTTAAATATGCCGCCCTGTACAGGGACAGCCAATGGGTACACAGTACTCCCCACCAATGATAGCTGATGAGGTGTGGTATACATGACGCTTTAGCACGCCCCAGGTAACTCAAATACCGTACCTGTTCCTCGATTACACGCTGCCACCATAGGGATTATACCTACTTGTTTTTGAGCACGGCAGAAAGACAGGTATCGACAGAGACCGGTGACAACAACCTGAATTACACGCCGCTACCTCGCAGTGTTTTGAAGGTACAAGTTACAATTGTCTCCGACACCCGGTGGTTTCTAACCTTCGGTAGCGGCGTGTAAAGGTATCATAACACCTAACCCCTAAACCTAACGTAAACATCTAACCCCTAATCCTAACACCTAACCCTAACACCTAACCCTAATACTTAACCCTAATATCTAACCCTAACCCTAACCTTAACAACTAACCCTAACACCTAACCCCTAAACTTAACCCTAACATCTAACCCTCACCCTAACCCCTAACCCTAATACTTAACCCTAACATCAAACCCTCACCCTAACATCTAACCCTAACCCAACCCTGTGGGCATTTTTCTTTTCTAATCTTTTTCCTTTAGTGACATTGCTTTTGAGAAAATTGGGAATAAGTAAACATGGTACTTACTCATCTCCATGTACTCTGGGGTTAGTCCCGTAAATGGTTCTAGAGTGTGATCTCGGTCCCATTGTTGAGGTTCTCTGGAACTGTTGAGGTTGCTCTCCCCCGGCTCTTCCCTGTCATCCTTCAGCTTCCGAAAGAGTTTCTTAAGCTTTCTGTAAATAGAATAGTAAAGTATTAAAAAAAAATCACTGGCTTTGTGCCCTATCAATTATAGCTTTTTTTTTTTTTTTTACATTACTACTGTTGTTAAAATGGACAAAGTACTGAGGCTGATAAGCCCAAATGTAATAATGTTTTATTGAAAGACGAAAGCAGCGCTTCACAAAATCCATAAAACAAGATAACGACTCATATCCTGATAGCACGAAGAGGAATAACCACAGTTCAAGATGATTTCATACATTCAAAGATAGAGTAGAAATATTATTACTTCCGAAGCAGCCTCATCTTAAAGGTTTTCTGGTTTGACAAGTATCGCCTATTCCTTCCCTGACACTTGTATTGCTTCCAACTTATTCAAGTTGATATGGCTTATATGTGAGCTGTGACATGTTCTCTTCCAACATTATAAATGGCGCACATTCCCTCTTTCTTGCTGCTATATACAGGATTTGTAATTATGTGAATTGATTAATCTGGACTTGAATCACTTGAACATGTGCTCTATGATCAACTGTGTCAGCTGAGCTAGTGAGACATAGCAGATATACATGGCGACCTGGTGCCGGTTGGGCTCCAGAGCAGCTGGTTCAGCATAGGGAGGAGCGGGGGGTGCAGTGAGGAGCCGGGCAGTCACAGATGAGGAGCGGGTGGGGAAGCTGGCTGTAGCTACTGGGCTGCGCCAGGTCCAGGAATAATGAGGCAGAGGGGCGGGATAGCCCACAGGGGACAGGGAGTTTCCCCGCGGCAGCACCTCGCATTCACCTGCACGGCCCCCAGGCACGGTGAAGAGGCGGAGGGCCCCCACACAGGGCCTTAGGGCCCCTAGCTGGTGGTACCTACTGAGGGATGCAAGGCTCCGCAACTCGGTAGTCTGCCGCATGAAGACTCCATTCCCTTTGGTTTTAGTTCTATCTTTTTTAATTATTAACGGTAAATAGGTATGATGAATTTACTCAATGAATTTTGGGCGGTTTAAAACTTTTCCCCTGCTGGTACTTTACCACTGGTATAGTTTTCATGTGGATTCCAGCAGACTTTAGCTTATCTGGTCAATGAAAGACCAGTTAGGATCATCTCTGCTATAAGTTCCAGTTCTTCTGCACCTATCTTTTCTTTATGCTTAGGGAAGTAGCAACGTATTCTTTGGCAGTTATACCTTTCTGTTGTGTTGCCTCCAGTTTGCGATCACTTCTGCCTCAGTACACCTCCCCTTCGAAAATTGTATTCTGCTATGGCTATTGGTTCCTATAGGAAAAATATAAAGCACTCGATGGCTTGACAGGTAAAATTTCCAAGTTGACTCATTTAGCCCTGTCGTCAGGGTTACCCCTAGTATGCACGGAACATAAGGATAGGGATTGGGCTTCTAAGTCTAGTCAGGAACCGGCCGCGTGGGGTCAAGTGCTGTTTTTAGATTTGCTATTCACGAGTGACGCTACCAACCTATATGAGTCTTCTCTGGATAATTGACCTTCGTTTGTGTAAAAAATTTACCAACTTATTTGAATTGGGCAATTTAATATGCATTTCGTTTGAATCCAAAGGGTTAAGTGAACCAGAATATGATCTCCTCCGATGATCTATCTTTACCTATGAATGCTTTGAAATCTTAGGGATTTGGAGAACATTTTAATACTGGTTCTGAAAGCCGAATGATTCACCATTGCTGGTGTCATCATTGGGAAGGTGGTCAGAGTCCAGACCCTTCTGACATGCAAGAATGTACACTGGTGAATGAAATCCTGGTTTCCATCACTAGCATAAAACCTTCACACTATGTTTTATTATATCATTTATTTTGGGGGGAATAGTATGCAATTCCATCAGTCCATCGTTCTGCGAAAGCTTAAAATGTCAGAGTCAAGAACTCAAACAATGTCCAAGATATCGGACCTAGGTGTCTTACATGAGAAAAGGGTTCCACAGCAACAGATTTACATGCCTCTTCCCTTTTGAAATTTGGCTGTCCACCCACTTTCCACAATCCTGAGGTCAAGCTTACTCAAGCCCTTGGAAAGGTCGCATATTTTGTAGACTAATACGTTACATGCATTAGAATTAGGGGTAATAGTGATCCATCGAAGGCCATCCAAACCACAAGACTCTTAAAGGGGTTTGACCACTAAAGACAGAAACAAACTCTTAAAATGTAAAACCAATAACTCAAGTATACTACCTAAACTTCACTACCTACTTCCTAACATTTTTTAGGATCCAACAGTCTTGTACTTCCTGTTTTGGTCCGAAACCGTACTATCGCCTGATTGGCTGAAGGTAGTCACATGACCGTCCAGACAGTGGCGAAGTCCACAGATTGAACAGTACTTCCCCTGTTTGATCTAGAAGGACGACAATCACTAAAGTCTGAAGAGCACAGAACGTCCAGACCGGTTGTCCGGTACATGGTATAAGATTCTGGAGGTTTCTCTGGACTTGTCAGTGTCACTAGGTTTAAGGCATTCAAGGCAGAAGGATGAGTGCACACAGATCCAATTTGAAAGGGATATTTTAGCGATCACGATGCACGACCAGATCCTACATATCATTCAGGATCACTGGTGAGGTCACAGGGCAGACTCCACAGCGATCAATGGACGTCGAAACCGTGGACTATTTAAATATCGATTTCCACGATGTCGTTCACAACGCTGCCAGGCTGCGGATTAGCGAGCACTGGTCTCCAAGGTAACTGTGGGTATCTCGGCAGGGACGTAGTTACCGGCTGTGTACCGAATCCAGCCGAGTGAGCGAGAAGCTGGTAACCAGTATAATCGGGTAACTAGCATCAGCGAACCTAGTTCGCAGTTTAACTTGATACCGTGCTTCCGAGGTGCAGGAGGTCCAGCGGACTGAGCTGGGCTTATCGTACCCGGTGTCAGCGCCATAATGCGCATGTCCACGTCGACCGACGATTGATTTGGACTGGACCTCCAATCAAACTATAACAATCCCAACTGATCGGTATCGTTTGTAGTGGTCACACGCACATGTCGTTCGACATGCGTTCAAGCATCAAGAACAAGTGACTTTGGAACGATATCGGCAACGATATTTGTTACGTTTACTAACCTATAGACAGTCGTTAGTAGATTTTTCATCTACTACTCATGATGTGTGGCGTCCAGCAACGTGCGCACAGGAGGGTATTGCAGCCACAATGCAGCGCAATATCCTCATGACTCGCAAGATCGGTTAAATGAAGATCACCCAAATGCACACCTAGAACAGGGACCAATCATATGGGGCGGAATGACTTAGGGTAGTGTAGAGAACAATAATCTAGGAATAGACAGTATGAGTTGGAACAGAGCAAGACTAGAACACAGAACTTGGAGAGAGCGGGCTGGCACCTAGGCGGCCCTGGCGTCACGGGCGGGGTCAGCACCTGGGCCTTAACCACCGGGATGGGCTATCAACGGGTTCCCAAAGACTCCCGTCCCATGCAACTACCGGTTCCACTCCGTCCAGCTGGACAGTCACCTCTGCCGCGATACCAGAAGTGGAGGATCAGCTTTACAGGAGCACACCACCAACCAGCAGTTTCCAGTCGTCTAAACCGCGTGTACCTACTGAGGGATCCAAGGCTCACCAAAGCATCGGACATAACCATGGATGCAAGTGAGCAGCTCCCGTACCCCCCTGGTATTCCTGGCGACGCTGGCCAAACGGAACTAAATAGGTAAATGGAGGAAGCTGCAAGGATCTACTGAGGACAACGACACTGACTGAGGACACCCGCTGTACACCAACCACTATATACAATCTATTGCCTTGTTCAGTAAAGACCCTGTATAGAGACCTCTGTGCCGTGCTTCCTTTGAACTATCCTCGATACATAACGCGTAACGCAGCTGCCGCCAACATCTTGAGCACATCTACCAGCCCCCGGGGTCACCGCTCAGCCTGGGGGAGCGTAACATCTTGCGCTGTCCATCCCCGGGGGACCCGCAGCGTCGGTAGCCCTTACCGAATCTTCTCATAGGTGGGGTCACGAATAAAACAAATTAAACCCTTTTTAATCTGTTCCACGAGGACGTCTTCACTTTTGATCTGCACTACACCGGGCCCCACTACCGGCAGGCGCGGTCCACCCGTGACAAGGAGGGAAGAAGAATCGCCTGTCTAAACCGGAGTCAGCCGGCCGCGGTGAGTCAGAAAATGGCGTCACGAACAGGATACGAGCAGGCCCGTTACCCAACGGGTATATTGTGCTTAAACTGGACTTTATTGTCTACAATTGGACTTTGTTCGTCCCTAAAAGAACTTTCCCGCCTTTTCACCATTGGGTCAAGATGGCGCCCAAGATGGCGTTCCCGCCACAAGAAGCCGCCACGTGCAAGCCCAGGAGTGAGTCAACCCCCCCCTCATCGTGGGAGGGCTAAAGACAAAAGGCGCCAAACTCTTTGTCCGCCCTGATTGCTCGAATCAAGCATGGGGGCGGACCCCAAAGACTTTTCCCACCATTGGACTACAAAAGCCCAGAGGAAATGGGAGTGTCACAGACAGTCAGCCGGACTTCTTCACCAGCTCTACCAGAACGTCTTACCGGTTGAACGGGTGTGGTTTCCCTCCAAAAGAGAATGGCCAGCACGAGACTCCAAGACCTAATGCGGGAGGTCGAGGCGGAGGCCAGAGCAGCCATAGGCCAACCGGGTCCGGATCCTGCCCTTACCGTAGACGGCAGCCCCGACTTCTGGCTAGAGGCTCTACAAGACCTCCGGGTGCGGTTACTTGAGACAGTGGAATGGACGATTCGCAGCTGGAGCGCGACCCTAGGCAGAAGACTCCATCATGCGATGCAGCAGAGCCGACCGGGTACAGCTTCTCCAAGCCCAGACGACATCGCCAGCTTTTCAACTACCTCACCGTCGCCCACCACCTGTCCTGCTTCGTCACCGGAGCCCATAGACTGTATCATTCCTGTGAGGACCACAGCTCGACCCGTTCCAGCGGACGAAACCGCAGCCGACCCCGTTCCAGAGCCGGAGCTTCCAATATGCTCCCACGAAGAAGCTGACATCTACCTGGTTCCACCTGCGGAACCCGCGACTAGTTTCCACACTACCGAGACTGTCCGCCTGTTTCTCCCCTGAACCGGAGGCCTCCTCTGCAACTACAGAGGCCTACCTGGTGACCGGGATTGAAACACCACTTCCCGCTGCTACAGAAGAAGAGGCAGGCAGCCTGGAAGTCCTGCACAACGACCCCGAGGAGAACCTTGCTGCACAGCCACCCACTGACCAGAGGATTTCATCCCATCGTCTTCGCCAGCCTGAGCAGCCCGACATAGTCATCGAGGAGGTCGAGGAGGATGACGAGGAGACCTACAGTCCAGCTGAGGATCTCTACACCGGGTTCGCCTGGGGAGACACAAGGAAACCCTTCTGCCGGGCGATCAGCTCGGGTGCACTGGTCGGGTGCCGCCGCAACAGCATCTTCTCCGGTTCCGTTGAACCGGGCTCCACTCCAGACTGCCCACCAATCTCGAGCGGTTCAACAACCAGCACGCCGTAGTGACTTTATCCACACGCCGCATCACACCGACGAAGAGGTACGTCGTATCCGGAGAGACGAGTGGCACACTCGACTGCAAGCCAACATGCAGGCTCGCGCCGAGGCCCGCCGTCAATCTCCATTACCTGAACAATTCCGGAAAACCGGGTGGGTAAGCACATTTAACTTGTCCACCGGGTGGGGATTCGTAAGGGAGGAGGGTGTGAGTACCGAAGTGTTTGTGGGGCGCCGTGATGTGGAATCGCACCTACCGCGAGGTCATCCAAGCCGAGACTTGTATAGAGGGGACATAGTAACCTATGAGCGCCATATATGCCGAGATGGGTGGTTCGCTATACGAGTCCGGAACACTGCTATCCATCAGTGACTTGAGTTGTTGTTTGAACTTTGCTATTAAACGAGACTTCTTCCTGTTTGCACTGTAACACCGCGACTTGGCGGCTACAGCCTGAACTTTTATTCTAAGGACAGCCGAACGCACGCCGGGTCCGCGCAATGTGTTAACCTGTTTATTTACCTTTTCACTTTTATGCATACATGACTTGTCATTAATAAAAGTGTATTACCTGTTATAAAATATAAAAACCTCTGTAATGTGAGTAGTGGTGACGCTTGGGGACAAGCGTATTCAACCAAGGGGGAGTGTGGCGCCCTGCAACGAGTGCGTCACAGGAGGGTATTGCAGCCACAAATGCAGCCGCAATATCCTCTGACTCAGCAATGATCCGGTTAAATTGGAGATCCAACCCAACATGCAACACCTAGAGCAGGGGACCAATCATAGGTCCTGGGGGGTGGAGTGTTAGGGTAGTGTAGTAGAACACAATAATCTAGAACAGAACAGTAGAGTCTGGAACCTAGAGCAGAGCTAGAACACAGAACTTGGAGAGGAGCGGGGGCTCCGCACTCCGTGCGGGCCCCTGGGCCGTCACCGGTCGGGTGTCAGCACCTGAGGCCTTAACCACCGGGATTGGGCATATCTACACGGGTTCCCAAAAGACTCCCGTGCCCACAACTCACAGCCGGTTCACTGGTACCGAAGCTGGCAGCAGTTCACCTCTGCCACACGAACCAGAAGAGTGGAGGATCAGCTTTACAGGAGCACCCCACCACCAGCCAGTTTCCAGTCGTCTAACCAGCGGTGTACCTCCTGAGGGATCCAAGGCTCCCCAAAGCATCCAGGACGTACATCATGGATAGGGCATTGAAGCAGCCTCCCCATACCCGACCTGGTATTCCTGGGCGACGCTGGCAAAAGGAACTAAATAGGTAGAATGGAGGAACACTGCGGATCTCTGAGGGACACCGTCACTGCTGAGTCCACCCGGTCTACTACTCAACCACTGTATACCATGTATTGCCTGCTGGTTACAGTAAAGACCCGTTATAGAGACTATCTGTGTCCGTGCTTCCTTATGAACTATCCGTCCGCACAATAAGGTAACCGCAGCTGCCGCACAACATCTTGAGCAGCTCCAGCCCCCGGGGATCACCGCTCAGCCTGTGGGGAGCGTAACATCTTGCTGCTGTCCATCCCCCGGGGGACCCGCAGCGTCAGTAGCCCTTACCGAATCTTCTCATAGGTGGCGTCACGAATAAAACAAATTAAACCCCTTTTTAATCTGTTCCACGAGGACGTCTTCACTTTTGATCTGCACTACACCGGGCCCCACTACCGGCAGGCGCGGTCCACCCGTGACAAGGAGGGAAGAAGAATCGCCTGTCTAAAACCGGAGTCAGCCGGCCGCGGTGAGTCAGATGTATCTTAGATGTTAAGATGGAGTTTGTGTTTGACATGCGGAGAAGAGAGAGACTCCAACCAGTATGGAGATTGCTCTGCTGTGAAAAGGAGCCTCTGTGCGAGGTCCTTAGAACTGCTGACAGGAGTCAATGTGTGAACGTTGCCCAAACCTAGAAAGGTAAATAATCTGAAATCCGTATGTCTACTGACTGGAGTCAATGAGTGGAGTCTGAGGGTGCCCACAGGGACATTTCTGGAGAAGTGTATCTAAAACTATATGGAAGGACCCGCCGTGAGTTAACCGTGTATGGACATTTATGTTTCTGTAAAGCCCAAAGGAAGCCTTATGTTTATGTTCTGGAGATGCAGTTTTAAAATATTGAATAAACCAAATGAATAAGTGATTCCTTTCACTACGTTGATGACCAGCAATCGAGTGAGTAATCCCTATTATAGTGAATTTAACAGCTTATTCATGAGCAGCTAAGAAAATATTCATAGTTATACCAGTTACGACCTGTAGAGGTCATTAGTTGCCTGTCTACGTTGTCTAGATGTTAAACATGATCTAGCAGAGCTCTTAGTCTGTCCCCTTTAAGAATAGTGTGTACCAAGGGACTGCTTCCCTCCTTCCTCCGGGTGAAAGAGATCCTTGTAGTCAGTTTCCCAGTTCTTCAATGAGAAGATAAGACGTGTGTTTCTGGCTCTCCATTCCTTACAACTGTCCTCTCGTCAGATGATTCCAGTAAGAGCAGTGCAGTTACATGTTATTGTGTAGAATCTGTGTGAACAGGTTATAATCCAGCCGTTAGTACAGAGAGAACAGTGTGATAGAAGATGTGTTATACCTGTAATTCTTCATACTAGCATGTTTGCATTGTATGCAGATAAAGGTATTTCTGTGTAGAATACTGTAAAGTGAAGTGTATTGTGCTCTGAGATACACTATTTGAGTTAATGCCTTTTGCACTATATGCAGATAGATAGATGCATTCTGTATAGAATAGAGCCTGCTGCAGTGACCTTTACCCTAGTTACTCATGTTGACTGTAACCGGTGTTATCACTGTGTTAGGCTGCCTTCAGAGCGCACAAATCACACACTCTCGCCCGCACCAGGGACGCAACATCTCGCGTCCCTGGTGCGGACGAGAGTGTGTGATCTGTAAGCAGGCATCCGCCTGCGTACAGATCACTAATGGCGGGCAATGAGAGCGCACGGCGGTCTGCAAGCATCTGCAGACCGCTGTGCGCTCCATTATAAACATAGGGGCCGCAGTCTGAATGCAGATACTTGCAGATGCCTCCGCAAAACGCTGCAGAGGCATCTGCAAGTCTGAAGGCAGCCTTAGTGCTAGTTTCTTTAATGCACCCGTACTGACTGTGATTATTCTGTACTTGTATTATAGTTTTTTACCACACATAATCATTCACGAAATCAAGTTCATCACCTCAATAAATATAGACTCCAGAAATCCTATAGTCTGTTCCTTGGGGAAGTGAACGAGGGTTAAGCTGTATGCTAGATATCCACAGCTCCTTATGTGGAAGAAGGCAGAACAAACTCTCACAACACATACAAAAGTGAATCAGTGTATACAGACACTTTTCAACAATGAATTAAAAAAATCTGAACTTTTAAGCTCTATTTTGGCACTGCCTCCTCCCCAAATGGGCACTTTTGATGCAAATTTGCATAACCCATGCATTTTGCATCACAATTTACGGGTTAGGTGTATGTAGAATGTAATTTGTATAATGCACTGTTTTCCCATGAGAGCTTGTTAAAGTTTTTAAGCGGAAAATCACCTCGGGTATGAGGATTATCTACATTAGATATGAAGGGGTCAGGAGGGTCTTTCAGTAGTAAATGCGGTAAGATCCATATTTAGAAAAATTCTGCACTTGAAATTCTAATTATTGAGGTGGAAAATTAATTTCTTCAAAGGAATCTGTCAGCTGGTATTTGCCTTGAATTTTGAGAGACAGTAGAAACAGAGACCCTGATTCCAGCGATGTGTCACTTCCTGGGCTGCTTGATTTAGTTTTGATAAAATCACTTGAGGACTAGTATACCTGCTTCCGAGTAGTCGTTAATATTTATTACCTCCGTATAACCCCGTCCCCACCATTGATTGACATCTTTCTGCCTATGCACAGTATACACATAAATCTGCCAATCAGTGTTGTGGGCGGGGTTATACACAGCTCAGCATTCAGAGCACTGCCAGATTTGTAGCAGATTACAGAGAGATGTCACCCAAACTACGGCAAGTAGCCCATTAAGTGATACATCATTGGAATCAGGGTCTCTGTCTCCACATTATGCTGCTTTTAGATGGGGTGAAACCTTTACCCCTCCCTCCCTGGATCCCCACACAATTGAAAATGTTATGCAACTGGATGCGCACGGATCAGTGATAATACCGGTGCGGGTGCACCCTGCGGCATCCGGTTGATTACCTTTTGTAACTTGATCTGGTTGTAAATTACACGGCCCCTAGTGGGAGTGTCATTTAAAACTGAGTTCTGGGCGTTCCCTGCTATAGAACCTGCATCCGGCATCCGGATCCAGAGGGATCCGGATTCCGCCAGATCGGGGTTCCATAGAGCCACATTCTAATTTAACCCATAGTGCCCCGGGTGTTCACGGTTTGAAGCGGTCACCAAAATTGCTCCAAACTGCATTTTTGTTCTCAGTGAAAAAAACGAGGACACCCGGATCATGGGAACGGGACAGAACTGGATGCACCCACAAGTTCCTGCAGCCCCATTTAAAGTCAATGGGGCCAAAAACTGATACGGGTGCACCCAAGTCACACTGATAGTGTAAAGCGGTAGTGTGAAACCTGCCTGAGCACCAGGCTTTTACCCTGTACTGATGGTATGGTGCTCATGGGCAGCGTTCTGCTAATTCTTCTCTGGCACTAGCAAATGTTCAGATGTTCTGCTAAAACTGCAGACTATTAACCATGACGGAAAACGTATTGTTTGCTGTTTACGCCATTCTGTTCTTTAATGGCCCGAGGAATGATTTTGTACAACATGTTCTGCACTGTTCTGATGCAGGGGATTTTATATTGATAAGTAAATTTACTTTTATTCTTTATTGTTCCATGGTCACAGACGAAAAACATTGAAAAAACAATATAAATCAGCCTAGAGATGCCCTATGTGACATACCGGTGGTGTGTTTCATGCAAAGTATTTGTTTAGATGGATCCTCAAGTAATTAGTTCTATAGGGGACTCAGGTAACAAATACGGTACTTTAAGTAACTGTATTGCCCCTGCAGGGCAATTTAGGATTACGTGGCGCCCTTCCGGACTGGTCACCACTAGAAGGCACAGCAATCGGGAACGGTAAGTTCAGTCACCCCAAACACACACCCAACACAATCCCGATCCCAAAACTAGGGACTCTATGACCAGCAAAGAGGAGGAAACAACTGGAGGGTGGAAAATTAGACATGTCACGGTCAGGGGAGGAAACAAAACCAGAAAACACCACAGGAAGTTGAGCAGTCAGTCAAGTCAAGTCCAGGAGACAAGTTCAGTCAGGAGGACTGGAGAGAGCACCATCACTACACGAGACTGAGAGGTCACGGACTCGTCGGCCTGTACCACATGAGGCTTGTCCAGGTCCCGGTCTGCAGACTATAGAGAGAAACAGAAGGAGCCCTAGGGACACAGATAGCAATCCATTTGTGTACCCAAATTGGCATGAAAGCTGAAGGACTGGGGCAGAAACCAGGGTGCCGGCTCTGAGGTGGCCAGGACGCTCCACAATCCAACCACAAAACCCGGTGGGGTGCGGGGTCTTTATGTTTTGCCACCCAACCTCCAGCGCATCAAAGTGAAGGCCGCCGTACTAGGGCTAGGGGACCAGGCAGGTCACCCACCAAAAGCCCGTGGTTGCTGGATCATAGCTTTGCGTGCAGAAGAGACTGACAGAGAGGCCCATGAAAGAAACACAAAAGGGGTGATCTGAACAGCAATCCTGGCTGCTAAGAGACTACCGGAGCCGCCACTGCACTGTCTTGTAAACTGAACATCTGCCGAGAAAGTGAAGTAAACCGGGTTGAAGCTCAGCACTGTGTGAGACTGTCATTTCTGCTCCTGCAGAGAGGTAGACTGATTCTCCGAGCCGGCAGCAGGAGTCTGCCCAAGAGTGTCCCTGAACCCTGCCAGCAGCTAGCTCAGCCCTGCTGGTCTCCCATTCCCCAAATCATCTCTACAGACTGTACAGTTGCCTTGGGGACCATGTTCTTCCCGTGGAGAGCTAAACCATCCTAGCTGCTACTCCCATCATCCCCAGAGGTCCCGAGTGCAAACAGCGCCTATACTGGCCACGTCCCATGGGTGGCGTCACGACAAAAACTTTTATTTTTCTTATTTTTATTTTTCTTTCATCTCTTTTTCAACTCCCCCTTTTTACTGATCGCCCGACGAGGGGATCACAAACTGGGTCACGCCATCGTGACATCCTGCAGCCCAGTCCGAGTACCTCACGGTCCCCGCCAGGGGTGAGTAAATTATACATTTCCTATTCAAATCAAATGGCTATCCCTATGCTTGAGATAGGCTGGGTCCACCCGAGGTGGACAGATGTTGCCAATGTCTATTTTGTCTAAAAGATGTATACACTAGGCTGGGGGCTATGTACCAGGTTAGAGGGATCATATACACAGTACCAGAAAGGGGCCAACATTTGACCAACACGAGCACGGGGAAGAAGGGGAGGGGGAGATGAGCAACATGTGCGTGGAGGGGTGGCAACATATCCAGAAGGGAGGGCCAGGTCCAAATTTCGCACTGGGGCTCATCAGACTCTAGTTGTGCCACTGGTGACACTAGAGGTCAGGTCCTCATCCTCTTTGAAGAGACAATTTGCATATTTTATTTCCCAAGGAGCATTGTGGTTTTAAGTCTCCTCATACCGGCATGTCACTCTCCACAAGGTGAAAAGCTTACCCTTCCAACAACAGAAGAATATGAACAAACATTGCCAGAAAAATTAAAAAAAATACATAAAATAAACTTATAAATAATTTTTCATTGTAATGTGGACAATCTCTCGAAATGCTAATATACAGTCATATGAAAAAGTTTGGGCACCCCTCTTAATCTTACTCATTTTTTTTGTTTAAAATTAGGTTTTTACATTTTGCTATTTCAGTGTGATATATGTAATAACTGATGGACACAGTAATATTTCAGGATTGAAATGAGGTTTATTGTAATAACCGAAAATGTGAAATATGCATTCTTTCAAAAATTGACAGGAGCAAAAGTATGGGCACCTCAACAGAAAAGTGACATTAATATTTAGTAGATCCACCTTTTGCCTCTAGTCGCTTCCTGTAGCTGTTAATGAGTTCCTGGATCCTGGATAAAGGTATTTTTGACCATTCCTCTTGTGAGGTAGCAACCGGGGAACCCGCTTGCTTAACGACAACAACACGTGTTTATAAGTTAACCAATGTCTACCCGTTTATTTTCACATATTAATAACATAACCCGGTAGTAGTTAATATCACATTGATTATAAACACTTTACATGAATACATCATACATTACATAGAACATTGCACATATACAACCCGGGACTTGTACCCACCTCTCTCCCCATTGGAGCTCTAACACCTGCTCCCTGGTAGCTACGGCCTCCGGCCTACTTACACTATACATCAATACATACGTTACATTACAACGATGACCCCTCCGGGTTCATAACAGGGATTGAACAACCTGAGTACCGAGTATGTCATGTATCCCCAAGGGGCTCCTTCCTGGACGTGTTTCACCCCACGTCCAGGTCAGCGCCCACCTGGTTCAACCATGGTGTCCCCACCCTAGGAGCCCTTTTTAACCCCTGCTTCTGACCTTCGTTACATACGCCTCAACGGGCCCTGTGGGTCCCAATGGCGGTACCTGCCGCCTGGCTTTAGTCACCCAGCATGATGATATACCATTAACCCGTAGTCAGGATTCCTGCCTGACCGGGTCCTTACATACCGTATGTGATCCATCATTCAAACGTCCATGGATCACACGCATCCTTCCACACGCTCACAGCCCATCATCCATGGACTGTGGCTCTCCTGAGTCCATTACAGGGATTGGCAAACCTTAGTACCCGGGAAACTCATCCGTTACCTACTAGGAGCCCTATTACCCCTGTGTCTGGCACCACAGGCACACCCACACCATTAGAGGTCGTGGTTGAGGGACGGGTACCCTCTGCAAGCAGCAGGGCAAGCCTCCCTCTTGTCCCACAGGGACGGATCGCCTCCAATGCATCATCCACACTGGCTGGGTCACTCTCCCCCACAACATTATACGTGGCTGTTACACATAGCCATCGTCTTTCATTCAGGCACTGTTACCTAAGCCCGTGGGGATGCCTGGTGGAACCTGTGACACAGGTAGCGAGACCCGATCCGTGCCCGGCAAGACAGCAGTCCCGTGTGACGGAGTGAGCTGTGTGTAAATCATGCCAGGCGAGCGTAGCCGCCATTAGGTCCAGTGAAGGACCTGTTGACCCTTATAAGTATTGTATGGCTTTTAAAAAGACCCAGACCCTATAGGGGCAGATGTATGAAGCGTGCCAGGCAGGCATAGACCACCCTTGGGACCAACTCAGAGCAGTCAGTTAAAGGTCCTGATTAACCGGAATGTGTGTGGCCCTTCAGGAGGCGATTGTATGTGACCCTTCGGGAGGCGAATCTGTGTAGCCTTTTGGGAGGCGATTTTATGAAGTGTGCCAGGCGGGCATAGACCGCATTTGGGTCCGACTCAGAGTAGTCAGTTAAAGGACCTGATGAACCGGAACGTATGTATGTACTAGAGGTCAGATGCAATGGTTAATAGAGCTCCTATAGTAGGGTAACGGATGGTTGTCCCGGATACTAAGGTTTGACAATCCCTGTTCTGAGCCCAGATGTGCCACAGTCCAAGGATGTCTAAATGATGGGCTGTGAGCGAGTGAAAGGACGTGTGTGGTCCATGGTGGCTTATAGGATGGATCACATATTGTATGTAAGAACCCGGTCAGGCTGGAGTCCTGACCCCGGGTAATATGAAGCTGGGGAAATAAAGCCAGGCGGCTGGTTCCGCCATTGGGACCCATAGGGCCCATTGATATGGTAACTGATGTATTGTTAAATGTATGTGAAATGTAGATAGGCCGGAGGCCGTAGCCACCACGGGAGTGGTTGTTAGAGCTCCAATGGGGACAGAGAGGTGGTTAAAGGTCCCGGGTAACTATAAGATGTTATGTGCAGTATAAGTGTTATGTAATGTTATATGTAAATGTATGGTGTATTTATGTATGGTGTTTATAATCAATGTCTCAAACATGCTACCCGGGTTATGTTATTATATGTGAAAAATAAACGGGTAGACATTGGTTAAACTTATAAACACGTGTTAAATTATAAACACGTGTTCTTGTCATTATGCAAGTGGGTGCTACCTCACACTCTGCATGAATGCCTGAGTAGATTTGGAGCGGTGTTTTGGATCATTGTCTTGCTGAAAGATCCATCCCCGGCGTAACTTCAACTTTGACACTGATTCTTGAACATTATTCTCAAGAATCTGCTGATACTGAGTGGAATCCATGCGACCCTCAACTTTAACAAGATTCCCGGTGCCGTCATTGGCCACACAGCCCCAAAGCATGATGGGCCCTCCCCCAAATTTGACAGTGGGTAGCAAGTGTTTTTCTTGGAATGCTGTGTTTTTGTGGTGCTATGCATAACGCCTTGTTGTATGACCAAACAACTCAATCTTTGTTTCATCAGTCCACAGGACCTTCTTCCAAAATGAAACTGGCTTTTGCATACCTCAGGCGACTCTGTTTGTGGCATGCATGCAGAAACGGCTTCTTTCGCATCACTCTCCCATACAGCTTCTCCTTGTGCAGTGTGCGCTGTATTGTTGACCGATGCACAGTGACACCATCTGCAGCAAGATGATGCTGCAGGTCTTTGGAGGTGGTCTGTGGATTGTTCTTGACTGTTCTCACCATTCTTCTTCTCTGCCTTTCTGATATTTTTGTTGGCCTTCCACTTCTGGCCTTTACAAGAACTGTCCCTGTGGTCTTCCATTTCCTTACTATGTTCCTCACAGTGGAAACTGACAGGTTAAATCTCTGAGACAACTTTTTGTATCCTTCCCCTGAACAACTATGTTGAACAATCTTTTTTTTCACATCATTTGAGAGCTGTTTTGAGGAGCCCATGATGCCACTCCTCAGAGAAGATGCAACTAGGAGAACAACTTGCAAGTGGACACCTGAAATAGCTTTTCTCATGATTGGATACACCGGGCTATGAAGTACAAAGTACAAAGCTCAATGAGGTTACCAAACCAACTTAGTGCTTCAGTAAGTCAGTAAAAAGTAGTTAGGAGTATTCAAATCATGAAAATCAGAAGGCTGCCCATACTTTTGCACCTGTCAAATTTTGAAATAATGCATATTTCACATTTTCGGTTAGTGCAATAAACCTCATTTCAAACCTGAAATATTACTGTGTCCATCAGTTATTACATATATCACACTGAAATGTTGCTAAAAAAAAATTTTAAACAAAAAAAGGAGTAAGATTAAGAGGGGTGCCCAAACTTTTTCATATTACTGTATGAACTAATCAATGATACCATTCTTTTAGTTTTAATAAATCTTTAATAATTAATTTTTATAGGGTTTTCATGGATTAAACTTTCCATTTAAAGTTATATTAGTGTTTTGAGCCTCAGACTGTAAATTTGTGAATGGAGAAGGCAGAGGAGCGTTGTACTGTAGTAGCATTCTTCTGTAAATGCTATAATTAAAGAACAGGAAAAAGTATGTTCCTTTCCCAAGTCCTGACCTGCCATGAAATATCTGCCTCGTCTGAGCAATTACAGCTTGATATGACTTGAAAAATATGTTAATTTTGGTGAGTCTGGACCCCTGGGTGTAAATTGTATTAAAAAAAATAATTAAATGTCATTAAAGATTAAAAAAAGGAAGAAATGACACATACTGCAGGCTAAAAATTCTAGGTCGGTAGGTTTTATTGCATGATCATTGTTTTAATTTGCCGCTCCACCCATTACAGAGGAGATTCGAATGCACAACCTTAGGGTGGATCTGCAGACTTGTCCATTCTTTTTGGTAAGAAGTATCATTTCTGATAATAAAAGTTCAATACATTATCCTGATATTCAAAACAGGCTGCAGTTCACATTCTAACCACTGGGTGGCCAGATATGGACATATATTATAAACATCTCCTAGCAGAGTACTGTAAAATAACGTCTTTTCTCAAAGCTCGTCATATTGTGTCTTTTATCTCAGGTTAGGTAGAGCCAAGTAGAAAGGCAAGGAAGGACACATTTACAAGACATGGTCCACATTTATCTATCCAGGGTATTTGTAAACACGTTCTTAAAGAGATAATGTGGCGCCACACGTAGTCAGGTGTCACAGAGGGCTATTGCAACCCTTAAAAGAGGTGTAATTTCCCCAGCTGCAAGTGGATCCTAGGTTGATGGGTGGGACCCATTCCTGCACTCCCACATTAAAATAGGAGTGGGAGGTTACCCGGGAGAGAGATATATTCACCTCAAGGGGAACAAAGGAGGTCAGTCAGGAGAAAGAATAGTATATCTAGTCGGTGAGAGAAGAGAGAGTCGGGACAGTCGGAGGAGGAGGAAGGAGAAAGAGTGTGGAAAGAGGTGGAAGCGTTTTACCCGGACGGCTTCTACGCTGATTCGGAGGAAAGGAGAGAGAGGGTCTTCAGGAGATCCTGAAAGAGGGCACCCAATGTGCGGAGTCTAGGCCCTAGAGAGAAAGGGGGAACCCCAGCGTGGAGCGACCATACTCCAGGGGATTCTCCAGTCCACCACGGGAATTCCGGGCCCGAGGATCTGGCCAAGGTCTATCTTTGCAGTAGGCAACCAGCTGCTGTGGTCCGTTTATCGCCACAGCACCCTGCCAGACGGAGTGGTCTGCCAGCTTCCTCACCACGAGGGAGGGGACCCCCAAGTCTACCTACACAGAGCCATTAGGTATAGACTCATCCTAGGTGGGGAAGAAAGGGCACGGGTTTGTCAACTAAGATTTACCACAGGACCCACCATACCACCTGGGATCCACTTGCAGCCACCCGTAGAGCTACCTGTTACTTTAACAACTGATGCTGAACTGTGGACTCTGTATTCTGCTGCTGAACGTTTACAGTAAAGTACCTGGGAGAAAGTGACTTTACCTTTGTATGGTTATCTCCATCAACCTGTTCCCTTTCAGGAACGCTGTCCCGGAGGACCAGCTCCACCTGTAGGGAGCTTTGTCATCCCAGCCACATTACCATCGACCTCCGGAGGACTGTGGCGGCGCTGGTGACCCATCACCGGGTACTACAGGTGGCGTCACATGACAAACTCTAATCCCCTGTACATACACCCCTTTTTGAAGTGTCACCCAGGCCACAGGCTCAGGCGCTGCCACCCGTGACACCCCCTCCCCCCCCGTGAAAACACCCACCGAGCCTGATACTCGAGTACCCTAGGGCCTGGGGCTCGACAATACCATCATCCCTTCTGACATTTCTATTTTAATATCCCCATGAAATCACAATTGTGTCTCATCTTTTCTTATAAATCTGTATTGTGCTGTTCCCTTGATATTCTTCCTAAAAATCTACAACTAAATTGGCAACTGGGTGTTACCAGTTAATTGGTTCAAGTCTTTATTCTAATAAACAATTTTTTCCAATATGTGTGTGTTTTTACTGTACACTTACCTGGTTAGTAATGGGGGTTTCTGATAGACAACTCTCCATTACTAATCCCTGAGCTTGATGCCAGCTGTCAATTCACAGCTGACATCAACCCCAAAAATATTACACCGATTGCAGTCTGGAAGAGCCAGAACAAAGAGTTAGATTTGGCACTTCTAATGGATGTGCCACTTCTAGGGCGGCTGCAGGCTGCTATTTTTAGGATAGTAAGGGCTATTAATAATGGGAATTCCCAGCCTTCTAATACCAGCATTTACCTGCCTGCTTTACCTTGACTGGTTATGAAAAATAGGAGGACCCCGTGCTGTTTTTTTTAATTATTTATTTATTCAATATTCACGTTTGTTTACAGGGAAATTGTTCCATGATTATCTCCACCACTTGCTTCCTTTTGCAGCCCCCTAGCCCTAACTATGACCATTTTACAGCACAAAAGTTTTACTTCTATGGAGTTTGGGGTCAAGGTTCAAGTACCGAAACAAACTTTTAAAAGGGTTGTCTGGGTTTCATGGATAATTTCTATGTGTATCCAGGGTGCAAAATGTTGACAGTTTGTAATATACATCCTGTCAACATTTTGCATTGTCACCCAGATATCACCTATTTGCGTCTGCCAGAGAATGACTAGGGGGCATATTTGTGTTGAAGCCTGCATGTGAATAGATAACTGGTCATTTATGCCCAGATTCCTCAAAACACACCCCCTCTCCCAGTCTACAGTATGCCCAGCCACCTCCATATTGCTACAGGCCTGCCTCAACCCCTAATGTGACCCCTATCCCCATTGCACACTCCTCTACAGACACAATGTGCTGAATCCGCAGCTGTGAAGGAGATTCAGCATACTGTCAGTAGAGGAGGGGACTGCTGAATGCAATATAGTGTGTGCGCTCACCCTGTGACCCTGAATTATGATGTGTGCACTCACCCTGTAGCCCTGTAATACAGGGCTACAGGGTGAGCGCACACACTATATTGCATTCAGCGGTCCACTCCTCCACTGACAGTGTGCCGAATCTCCTTCACAGCTGTGCATTCGGCACACCGTGTCAGTGGATGAGGGGACCGCTGTATGCAATGGGGGTGGGTGGTCACATTAGAGGTTGGGGAGGGCCTGTAGGAGCTTGGGGGTGGCTGGGCATACTGTAGACTGGGGGGCAGGTTTGGAGGAGTCTGGGAGTAAACGACCAGTTCTGTATTTATATGTAGGCTCCAACACAAACACGCCCCCTGGACTTTCTCTGTCTGCTGCAAATCAGTGATATCTGGATGACAATGCAAAATGTTGACAGGATGTACAGTATATTACAAACTGTCAATATTTTGCAGCCTGGATACACATAGAAATTATCCAAAAAGCCCAGACAGCTCCTATAACTAAGGTTCAGCCGAACCCGGCAAACTCGAACATCCCTAGCGTTTACTAATACAGACACATTGGGAGAGATTACAGTACCCCTTTAAGAAACAAATCCTTGAAGACAATAACAAAAATGGCTTTACTTGAAGCTTGTGCTCTCTAATGTAAACGTTTTAATGGGGCGCCAACTTTTATATTATTGGTGTTCTCATAGAGGCTCCCTACACTCCAGGGCATGGCTGCAACTGCAACCCAACACTCACAATTGTTACTCCCCTCGCTCCAAAATCATCAAAACATTGTTGTCTTCTGCTAGAACTTTGGAGTCCTTTATTGTGCCAAAACTGAGCCCATCGGGGGATCTTCTAGTTGGCCAATCTGACCTTAGAAGACAATTTTCTGCAGGAAATTCCTTCAAATAAAGAATATTTTAGCTAATATCGACCTCATGTTGTAAGACTTTCAGTGTTACTGAGATCAAAGGCTTGTAATTTAGACTACTACAGAGCACCCCGAACATAAGCCTTCCCTACCAAACTCCTCCGGTATCTAAAATTCTTGACTGCCAACAGGAAAGACAGAGCATCTGGAAGCAAATCAGCCTCTGTCCTAAGTGAGACATATTGATCAAAGCTCCAGTATTTGGGAATATAAGTTGTTCTGGAGGCTTTAACACTTATTCCGCTCATTTTCTCTGTGTTATCCCCGTGACGTTAAAATTCCCTAACGGAGACGAAATTCTGATGTTCAAACTCAACAAACAGCAGGACGAGAACATCAAAGCGGCCAATGTCAAGAGCGAGAGCCTAAAGTTTGCAACCTCCAAATGAAATGTTGCTGTATGAAGCTCGCGATAAATATAATGAGATAATTACACAAGACCGCCAGCTGACTCAGGTCTGTGTTCCTTTAAGAAATCTGGGGCTTATTTGATGCTAGTAAAAGCTATAGAATTCTAAAAGAAATATGGAAATTGTAGGTTTCAGTGTTCACTGTACGTCAATTAGCTATAATAAAGCCTGTTAGGCTTAATGTTCTCTAGCATGTTTATGTGGAAAGGTCTTGTAAGATTTTAATTAGAAATGGAGAGCATTGATCCAGTATGATAATGCTCTCCCTGAAAAAGTATGTCAATTTGTGAAATTTTTCGTATGTTTTTGGCACACTTGTGTCACGTGTAGACTGCTCTGGGTTTATTTCTGTTGGTGCCTTTGGGGTTAATGTCAGTAGTCTTAGCGGTATTTTCTGTCCACGTTCTGCCTGTCGCTCTCCAGTAGTAGGTGGCTGCTGGTGGATGAGTCACATGACCACTCCCCCGGCCTTTAAATATTCCCATTACCCCTCAGCTGTTACGGTGAAAGAGTTCATTCTCTGCAAAGACCGTGTGCTGTGCTAAAGCCTTCGCTTGTAGATTCGTGGAGTTTGCCATCTTACTGGAGTTGCTGTGCTTTTCCTGGTCCCTGGGTAGAGGTGAGGGGGTTATAGTCTAAGACTGGATGGGAGCAGAGCAAGGGTGATGGCCCAGACATCCTCACCTTTAGAGATGATTCTGAGAACAGGGTCAGCCAGGGAACCCCAGTTTACAGAGTCAGACTAGCTTCCCAGTTTCCCTTACCCTTCACTGCCATCCTGCTCCCTAACCCCTTAGTCCAGTCCTTTATAACCACACATTACAACTTGCCAACTTTTTCCGAAATGTCCAGAAGGCTTCCAGAACAAAAGAGACAAATCCTGGATCGCAAATGAAGAAAGAGGCACTCACCCGGTGGTAGCTGATCATCAATGGACGACTTTAATCAGCATTAGGATACCAGGTGCTGGGAAGGGGGTGTCAGAGGTGCAGACGACGGCACAGTTTCGGAGTTGATCCGAAACGGTGCCGTCATCAGCACCTCCGACACCCCCTCCCCAGCACCCTTCAACGCTGATTAAAGTCGTCCATTGATGATCAACTACCACCGGGTGAGTGCCTCTTTCTTCATTTGCGATTATACCTCTCAGGCTCTTAAAAGATTGTGCACCCCTGCTTCTGCCGCAGTTGACACTGCTGATACCGTGACTTTGGATCTTAAGTGATCGGTGCCCGCTATTCTGCCTTTTAAAGACAAATCCTGGATTCCTGGAAGCCAAAAAATCCCTATGGCCTTGATGAAACTGTCCAAAATCCTCTGGAAATCATCTCAGAAGGATTCTTATATCCTGGTATTCGACTGCACATGTTTATGTCTAAAGGTTTTCCAAGAATGTAATTAGCAATGGAGGACGCGTTGTATTAAATTTTAACGTTTTGGAAACTTTTAAAAATATTTTTTGATCTACTTGTCATTTCATACAGAACTCCTGGGAAAAAAGGGAAAGGAGAGACTTCCTGGGCTTCGCGAAGAGTCGAGAAATCTCCTGGCTTTCACTGAACCCCCCCCCCCCCAAAAGTGAGCAATTTCTTCTGCTTTCTTCTGCTTCTAATCAAACATTATTACAATTGAAGACTAAAGTGACGATGAATGGGTCTACAGTGTTGTCTTTAACAGAGGCTTGGCTACTAATGATGGAGAATCGATTTGCAAGAGTCTATTGGCCAGGTCTGTGACCCCAGAATAGGAGACCTGAGAATCTCCTAACTCCTCTGCTGCATTCCCGGTCTTCTTTTGGTTAGCCGGGCTGGTGCAATGTCATCTATGAATCATGGCGCAATGATGAGGTCACCTTAGCATTTATGAGGGCTGGGGATCCTGGGAGGTAAGCTGAGATTCACAGACCCGCCATCCAGCGATCACAGATTATTGAACAGGCTGATGAAGAATCTTGAGTATCAATTACTCCATCTCTAATGGCTAGCGCTGGAGTCTTCTAATCATGCACAAAGCACACCATAAAAGCATTGGTGTCCCTTGTAACATCCTGAAAATTTGAGGTTTGGCAATTAAGGCCCCAATTGGACACAAGATGGTTCCTTGACCTCCTTGTAAATGCACTTACGAAACCCCTACTCTGTTATGGGAGTGTTTGTCCCACATATAGACTACCAATCTATGCTACTACTGCTCCATTCACACAGAATTTTGAGATCCTCGATCTCAGGAACAAAGGGGATCCCAGCAGTCGGACCATAAATGGTAATGCATTTGTAATATAACCTGACATATGATAACAATAACATAATATACTTGTTCTATATTTAACCTTGAAAATATTTATTGTAACCCTTATGGTACCTTTACACGCCGCTACCGAAGGTTAGAAACCACCGGGTGTCGCAAGTGCACACGCGCGTTCCAACGGTTGCTATCTGCTAACGGTACCTGATACCGCAATTACACGCCACTACAAGGTGCTCCACAGAACGTTTTTTCATTCCCCGGAAGTGCCGACGGGTGCCGCAGGTTACCTTCTGTAGAGCACCTTCCCTCATTTACATGCCGCTACCACAAGGGAATATGGGAGGACCTGGTGCAGCAGGGACAACACATAGGCGTGCCAGAGTTGTGGATTACGAGACGCTCATACGGTGATTGGACAAAGCAATAACATCATGATTGGCCAGCCAGCGCAGGGAGGCTGGGTAATACATGACGCTATAGCAAATGTGTAGTGACTGGTCAGATCGTTAAATATGCCACCCTGTGCAGGGACAACCAATGGGTACACAGTACTCCCCACCAATGATAGCTGATGGGGCGTGGTATACATGACGCTCAAGCACGTCCCATATAACTCAAATACCTTCCTCTTCCTCGATTACACGCCGCTACCTTAGGGTTTATACCTACTTGTTTTTGAGCACGGCTGGGAAACAGTATCCAAAGTGACCGGTGGCAACAACCTGATTTACACGCCGCTACCTCGCGGTGTTTTGAAGGTACAAGTTACAATTGTCTCCGACACCCGGTGGTTTCTAACCTTCGGTAGTGGCGTGTAAAGGTACCATTACACCTTCAACGTCTTCTGGTGATAGAGAATGGAAACCTTAAAGAAATGTCCTAGGCTTGTTTACGTATCTGTTTGGGATGTTACTCACTGCAGCATTGACAAGTTTGCAAGAAAAAACAAGCAAGTTCTAAACCCCAACCAAATTCTCCGTAAACAAGTCTTTGTTGAAGGCTTGGAAGACTAGGGTGGGCCATACATCTATTGTAACCCCCACACCTTCACTCTTTTCCAGCTTTGGATAATAGAAACAAAATGTTTAACAAACCGGGTTGAGCTTATTTGTGTATCAGAGTGGTAATGGAATGCAATGGAAACCAAGCAAGTCATAAACGTTTACCAAAACCTCAACGAAGGTTTGGAAGATCAAGGTTGTCCATACACATTAAATGGCTGTCCACCATCTTCTCAGTTGACACTTCCATAAACAGAAGGGCTAGCTCCTGTCCTCTATGAGAAAGTTGACAACTGACACATTGGCCGGTGACTTATCTCAGGGAGAACAATGTGATTGTCAGTCCGAAATTGGACACGTGCCATTGACATCATTTGACTGGAGTCCCCATACATATTAGACCGTCAGCTAAATTTCTCGATATTGGCAGGTTCAGCCTAATGTGTGGGGACCTTAACCACTAAGAAAATGGCACCTTTCAGTTTCAAAAGCACTTTAGGAGGAGACTGCAGCATTTTCTTCTCATTCAGCTGATTTAGCTTCCCTTTACTGAATCATAGATGGAACAATGAACATCATATGGATGGGAGCATAAATACAAGTTCAGATGATGTATCGCTATCCATGACCTGAGGCTGAAACCTTCAAATCCTTCAGGCTTTTCTATCTACTTATCAAAGCTTACAGCCCAATGACTAAAATATTAGGAATGCTTTGTATTGTCCGGCGCTCGTGTCCAGATTTCATTACTTATTTAAATCCACATTTGGGTTACTAATCCCTTTCTAGGAAATGATCTTCATGGCTTAATTGCTCATCTACACAGAGAATGTATACAATGTGATGAATGATTTGATATGGTGCCGGTGTGAAAGCTATGTCATGCTTTCCAGTGTAGGTGTTGTGTATGCAATAATGCACCGGTGAGGAACCCTTGGCTTCCACTAGTTGGGAAACTATAACTTCCTGTAATTGCTAGAAAGTGAGATTTCCCAACTGCTGGTAAGACAAAGGTTTCTATCCAATGGAGGCCTAAGTAATGTCATTGGTTTCCAAAGATTTCATAGGCTAAATTTCATTGATGCCACTGGTTTTAATGATGTAATAGGCTGCATGTTTGGTGCCCCACTGGTCGAGACGCCACGAGGGGTACTGTACCCGAAGCAGTGAGTGCGGTACCCCTGTGCCAGGGGGTTGGGATGTTAATCTGGGGCCCTCATCACACACATTCATACACCTAGAGCCAGGGGATCAATTGGTTAACCCATTACTAGTGAATCGATCCCGGTGGGTGGAGTTTAGGTGGTAGTGAAGAGCGGGAAGAAAAGTTAGTCAGATCGTGAAGATATCTGAAGAAGAGGGGACCCTGCAAGTGGTGCAGTGGAGGGCACCTAAAGAGAGCTGGCCCAGATAGAAAGGGGATCCCCGGGTGTCAGTTGACACCCTAATCTGGACTGGTACGATACCCCGCCTGGAGGGACCCAGACCAACAACAAAAGACTGGCTCCGAGAGAGGTGCAGGAGTTCATCTGCCAAACCAGAGGGACACGAGCTGCCCTAGGGGGTCGCGACCAATCCCTGCATATATCCCCAAAAGCTCCGTATAGGATCAAGGAGCCCTGCAATTAGGAAAACCCCGTCAGGATACGTGGGGACCAGCGAAGGGCTCTGTGCAGGGAAGCTATAGGAAGGTACAGGAGCAGAGAGCGCAGGACGAGGACAGATGGAGGAACCGGCAGGAACCCCACTGAGGGCCCCGAGGAGACATCCCATCCTTTGGTGACTACACAGGCCAGCTACCCATGACTGTATAATACCTGAAAGCTGCCTAAAGTTACCAGTAAATCCGTGCAGAGCCTAAACAGTGTGTGGTGTCTCATTTACATCTTGCCGGAGGAACTACATTCAAGTCTCCTCAGCATAGACTGCATCAGCGTCCCGCCTGCAGAGCTGTCTTCCTGTGTGAGTTCTCCATCTACATCACTGCCCCAGGGATTCTGCTCCACTTACGGGGAACGTAATCTAGCTGCAACATCACCATTCCCGGAGGTCTGCGGCAGCGCCAGTATAATTACTGGGTACTGTGGTGGCATCACAAACATTGTGCTTTATTCTTTTATTTTATTTTTACACATTTTTCAGCGACCACCAGGCCACAGGCCCGGGCACCAGCCACCAGTGATAGTTCCATTAAAAACGCCCGGGATCCGAATACCCCAAGGGCCTTGGGGTGGATCACATGCTCAATGATGTCACTGGTTTCTAATGATGTCATAAGCTGCATACTCAGTGATGTCACTGGTCTTTAATAATTTCATAGGCTGCATGTTCAGTGATTTCACTGGATTTTAATGATTTCATAGGCTGCATTCTCAGTGATGTCACTGGTTTCTAATGATGTCATAGGTTGCATGCTATGTGATCTCACTGGTTGTTAATGATTTCATAGGCTGCATGTTCAGTGATGTCACTGGTTTATAACGATTTTATAGGCTCCATTCTCAGTGATGTCACTGGTTTCTACTAATTTTATAGGCTCCTTTCTTTGTTATGTCAATATTAGTGAAAAGCAAACCTGAACTGTAAAGTTTGGGGTTCGTACCGAACACCTAGAATCACACGGACACTGAACATGGACTTCCTTGAGAAGCCAGTTTTACTGTCCGGGTTTGGGTTCAGCTAGGGGGGCTGCAAACTGAAGCAACATGATGATTAACTAGTTAAACCATACTTACTGAGAACTGCTCCTTGTAACACTACTTCCAGGATCACTCATTAAGCCTCATACATATTCCCCTGCCTCCCGTGCCTGCCATATATAATTGGTTGCAGTCAGACATCCTCTGTGCACACACACGCACACACACACACATGCACACACACACAGATGTAAAAATAAATAAATAACAGCTAAGAATTGACAGCTGTCATCAAGCTCTGGATTGTGATGTTTAGGTCCCTAAAGTCCCACATTACCATAGTGTACCACTATGCTACATAGTAAATAGTTAAAAACAAAGATAGAGTCAGTCATCTATTAAAATAAAACACACAGACACTTTCTTTTACCTATTTATTAGCTTCCAAACATACCCAACTTCGATGATAATCCACCACATGATAGCAAAGCTTCCCAGCTCTGCTACAATCATGGTGAGCGATTACATTACACTGACCACTCACCGCGAGGACCGCTCTTACACTGATGGGTCTGACAGCCGCAAATGTAATATTAGTGACATCAGCAAGGTACACACCTATGATCTCAGATAAACTCAGGTGGCATCACTGCTATCACAGCTGTGGCTCCGTCAGTCCGTCAGTGTAAAAGTGCTGCTCGCAGTGAACAGTCACTTTAATGTCACCGCTCACCGCAATGTGGCAGAGCTGGGAAGCCTCACTGGACATCGTGCTGTGGATTTACCGTTGGAGTTGGGTATGTTTGAAGCTAATAAATGGATAAAATAGGGTGTCTGTGTGTTTATTTCAAATAAAGGATTTTTCTGTGTAAATGTGTTTTCTAACTACTCACCAATCCAGAACTTGATAACATCTGTCAATTCTTAGCTATCATTATCCCCTTATATTACCCTGATTGCCACCGCACCAGGGTAAGCAGGAAAAACTGGATAAAGTGCCAAGGTTTGGCACATGTAATAATTGCACCAAATTCTGGGGTGGCAGTGGGTGCTACTCTTAGCCTGTGGGAGCCCAATAACTATGTGCCTCCCAGGGTGAGAATGCCAACTCCCAGCTGACTGCTTTATCTTGGCTGAGTATAAAATTGGGGGGAACCCATTGTCTTTTTTAAAAATTATTTATTTAAATAATTTTTAAAAAAGTGTGGGGTCCTCCTTGATTCTCAGCCAATATAAAGTGTACAGCTGTGGGCTGCAGTCTGCAGCTGTCCACTTTATCTGTGCCGAGAATCAAAAAAATAGGGGACCCCATGCTTTTTATTCAATTATTTATTTACACATATGACAGCAGGTACGTTGCCATACACTAATGTGTATGGCAAAAAATCACAGACACCGGCACTATGGGTGGGGGCGCAGTCTGACTGCAACAGCCAATGACAGACGCAGTCACAGAAAGTGGGCATGGAAAGCAGGGGAATATGTATGTGGCTTAATGAGCAGACCCGGAAGCAAGTGTGACTGCAGCGGAAGACTGGTAAGTATAATTGTCCTGCTTTAATCACCAGTTTTTTACAGTCCCCAGTCCCTACTCCCATGATTTTACAGCACTAAAGTTGGGTCCCCATAGACTTATATGGGGTTCAGGGTTGGTCTCAAGTTTGAGTGAAGTCTGGTTCCGAATTCAGACGTTTTTAAAGTCCAGCCGGATCCACCGTCCCTGAACATCTTCCGGTTTGCCCACGTTTAGTCACTGGTTTCTACTAATTTCATAGGTGGCCCTCTCAATGATGTCATAGCTTTCTAATGATCTCCTAAGTAAAATCTCACTAGTTTTGAGTATTCAACTGCCCAGAAATTCCTAACAAATCTCATATCTAAATGTTGGAATTTAAGACGTGTTTCTCATCTAATGCTTGGAATAAAGAGTATATTAGAGATGAGACAAACAACTTGATATAGGTAAAATCTCAGAGAAGTCCATATATAGGATGACAAAGATAGGAGGTTACCCTAGTGACAACACCATAAATTAGGTTATGTTCAGTTGAGCTTGATGCTATTATATATTTTAATTATGTTGGTTTTCACATTTTTATTCCTACTGTACTTGGCACCTTTATATAGAGAGGAGACCATCTGCATACAAATTATAAGGACTTTCTGAATTTCAGTAGATGATTGCCATCTAGTGGAGGGTTACTGTGACCCTAACGGAAAGGTGGCTGCATTGAGAATTAATCAGATCCTCTTTATCATAGCCCTAAGTTGAGTCTCTACGTAAAAAAAGAGTTTTATTCTTTGGGTATCTTTTGTATGAGATTTGGGATTTCTATACTGCTTTATCAAATACATTAGTAAATAAGACCTTCAGTTCCTACACTTAAAGGGATTGTCGTATTAAGAGAACGGGTTTTGCGTTTCGGGTGCCTTAGTTATAGTTTAAACCATGACTATGGCACCGCCGAAACACGTCTGTTTTTTCGGGGGGGAGGCTACGTTTTTTCTTGGGTGTTTTCAAGTCTAAACCAGGGCTGTAGAGTCGGAGTTGGAGTCAAGGAGTCGGATTCAGGGAAATTGATGAGTCGGAGTCGGATGTTTGGCCTACGGAATTCACAGCCATGGTTGTGGAGTGGAGTCGGAGTCAGAGTCTGTGTCCATTTTGGGGGAGTTGAATTCAGGGAAATTGATGAGGCGAGTCGGAGGTTTTGGCTTACTGACTCCACAGCCTTGCCCTACTCAATGATTTTTACTTGAATTCAATAAAGAAGCGGGTGGACTTTGCTTCCTCTGAATTCAGTCAAATGGCGGTTAGCTGGGCTTTACCTTGTCTCTAACTGTAGAGAACTGGTAGACGGGTAAAAAAGCGATACTTCCCTCGCCGTCACCTATTCACCACCGTCTGTCGTACACTTATCTGCACACTCCGGCCTCTTCTTCCTGCCTTCCTCTTCTTTCCGACATCCTTTTCCAGTCTGGGCCTTGTGGTACAGAGTAGGGATGAGCACGTTATGACATATTGTGTGACCTCACGACATGCAACGCACCGTCTGAGACCTAGTCAGCACCGAAGACTCCAACACAGAGTTAAGAGGGACAAAACGGATGTTGGAAAGAAGAGGAAGTTGAATAGAAGAGACCGAAATGCGTGACGGATGGGACGGCAAGATAGGTGAGTGGTGAGGTGAGTGGTGAGGTGAGTGGTGAGGTGAGTGGTGAGGTGAGTATTACATCTTTTGTTCAATGATTTCCAGTATTTTCATTTATGCCCTGGGTCTGGTGTATATGAAACACATTTTCTTACCAAATTCTATCAATTTGCCAAATTTGAATCTTGGCAGACTCACAAAATATATGTTTAAAAATATATATCTACAGTCTACATACATTTGAGACCAGACGTTTACATCCACTATGTAAAAGGACACATATGGATGTTTTTCTCACTATCTGACATGAAATCAGAATAAACCTTTCTCGTTTTAGGTAAATTAGGAATTATCATAATTATTAATATTTGCTAAATGCCAGAATAATGAGAGAAAAAAAATGTAAGGATTTTGTATCACTTTCTGCATAGTCATACGTTTACATATGACTAGCCCAGGGGCCTATGGGGACTCGCGTGTCTGGGCCCTGCTGTGGTTGGGATGTCACTGGTGGCCTGCCCAGACCTGTGGCCCCGGTGGTCAACTTAAAAGAGTTGGGGAATGGTAGTAAAGAGGATAAAAGTTTGTCGTAACGCCACCTGCAGATTCTGGTGATAGGCACCAGCGTCGCTTCAGACCTCCAGGGAAGATGGTACTGCAGCTTGGATGGAGCAGCTCCCTGCAGGTGGAGCTGAGTCCCCGGGGCAGACCAGCACTGATGGTGGTGATGCTGGATGTGGATATGATCTATGGAGCAGTGCAGCAGATGAACAGATACACGGAGACTTTGTCGCTCTACACAGGTACTTTACTCTGTAAACCAGTTCATATGGCAGTTCAGGTTACAGCACAAACAGTCTATAATCAGGTTTCCCTTCTTCTCCCTCTCTCTCTCTCTGAAGGGGCTCGACCTTTGGTGGATGATCCTGGCGAGGCTGCACTTTCTAGACAGGATGTCAGGGTTGATGAACTGACCTGTGACGACTGGTGTGGACGACTCAGGGGCTGAACACCCTGCACCGTTTCCTCGGAGCCGGTACTACATTAGATGGACCAGGGTTCCCCCAGAGTATGGGCGTTCCGATATGGGGTCCCCTCTTTCTTTTCCCGGGGCTGCCTCATCTCTAGACCCCCTCCCTGGGAGTCTCCTTCTCTCGCTCGAAGGCTCCCCTCTTCATCGCTCCTCAGTGCAAACTAGAGCTTCACTGTAAGATTTCCCTCCTCCCCTAACTTTGCCCAATGGGAATGGGACTACCCGTATACCCGGGGTTAAGTGTGGGAGTGCTGGGAAAGGGAACCACTTGCAAACCTTACTCTCCCCTGTGACAGAAATAACTGCACACTCATTTGTGGGTGCAAGTACCCCTGATGTGGCGCACTGACCAGTGGGGTGTGACACATACACTAAGATGACTAGCCTTTAAACAATTTGGGACAGCCCATATGATGATGTCATGTGTTTGGAAGCTTCTGATAGGTTTATTGGCAACATCTGTGTTAATTAGAGACACACCTGTGGATGTATTTTAATGGACACCTGAAAAACACTGCTTGTTTGTATAGCATAATGGGAAAATCTAAAGAACTCAGCCAAGATATCAGGACGAGAATTGTCTGATCTGATTTGAGTGGCCATCACAAAGTCCTGATCTCAATCCTATTGAGAAAATTTGGGCAAAGCTGAAAAGGCTGATGGCCGCTTTACATGTCCCGATATCGTTGTCCAACTCCGATAAAAAGTCACGTGGTTCATGCGTTGGCGCCGATATCGTTCATGCGTTGTGTGGTGTAAATCAGAGGTCCCCAACTCCAGGCCTCAAGGCCCACCAACAGTGCAGGTTTTCAGGATCTCCTTAGTATTGCACAGGGCTTGAAATCATTACCTGTGCAGATGATCACATTAGCACCTGTGCAATACTAAGGAGATCCTGAAAACCTGCACTGTTGGCGGGCCTTGAGGCCTGGAGTTGGGGACCTCTGGTGTAAATGACCAATTCGATGCAAGAACGATGCCAAAACGATATCGGGGAAGAATTGTGCAGGCTCTCCAACTGGCCGATATTGGATGGACGATCTGGCAGGATCGTGCTGTGTGACAGCCCAACAACGATGTGGAGCACAACTTCCCCTATTCTCTTCCATGTTAAATGGTCGTTCCCTGGTTCGCTCGTATAAGGGGGCGTATACATCGCAGTTGTGTTGCCTGCCGATATCTCCCTGTGTGACAGCTCCTATGCGATCTTGGATTCCTGCCAAAAATGTGTGCACTCCCGTTCCGTTGCATACAATATCGGGACGATATCGGGACGTGTAAAGAGGCCATGAGAGCAAGGCGACCTACAAACATGGCTCACTTCAATTCTGTCAGGAGGAATGGGCCCAAATTCCTACCAACTATTGTGAGAAGCTTGTGGAGGGATATCCAAAATGTTTCACTTAAGTCATGCAGTTTAAGGGCAATGGTACCAAATACTAATAAAATGTATGTACCCTTGTGACTTTGCAGAAAGTAATAAAAATGACTTACACCAGCCTCTCTCTCATTATTCTGGCATTTCACAAATAATAATTATGGTAATCCTACTTGACCTAAAACGGGAAAAAATTATTCTGATTTCACTTCCAAAGTCTTCTCCTGTAACCACTATGGAATGTGAGTCAGGATAAGGGACAGTGACACACATTAAGTAGCGCAATTATTGTCCGATGATGTCAACCACTATTACAATGTCTTGGGATTTGATCGCGGCACTTGACGTTTCGCAACTGTGCAAAATTTAGTAAACAAATCAAAGACGAAGGACAACTGTGAGGACTGTCCTGATCTACACAAGTGATCCTCACCACCTGACCACCCCAATAAATCCTGCCTGGTATCGTTCCTAAAAATCCTAAAACGGAAGATCAAACAGAAAGAGATAATTCTGACGTCGTGTGTTTGCATATTTCACTGTCTTTGTCATAATGATATAACTCATTCCACTTGTGACTCATTTCATCACTAAGTCTCCCCTTATCTGGAATCCTGGTGCCAGAGAAGCATCTACATGTTGCTTACAGTATCCTAATCCAAGAACGTATAAACATGAAGCCAAAAGGGACGGTTGCAGAAGATTTCATGCAAATATGCTCTCGGAATGGAGGAAACAATCCCGAAAGTATCACCTAGAAAGCTGCTACCCTACAAGTCAATGTTTGACAAGCCATAATAAAGACCAGGGGTAAAGGCTGCTTCTTTCATCCACGAAAGGTAATTTGAATACTTTTCTCCTATGAAGCAATTACTGGAAGACTCTTTACTTAATGGGTCACTTTAAGGAGAACTTATACTTCCCCAGGAAATTACACTGATCTCGAGTCCATCAATGCATTGCAATTGGATGGAGGAAATACCTGGTCAACCAGTCTGTGTCCTCCATACATCTGTGACATGGTCTCCCAGTAGTTACCCACACACAACTCCGACTCTCAGAAGACCTCTTATCTCTTTTTCCCACAATTGCATACAAATTTTTCTTGTGCATCTGCTATACTCTGTAACTCTCTGCCCCAACACATCAGACTCTCGTCTACCCTAGAAACCTTCAAAAGGAACCTGAAGACCCACCTATTCTGACAAGTCTACAACCTGCAGTGATCCCCAGTCCTTTGTACCACCACATGACCAGCTCTACTCTCCCCTACTGTATCCTCACCCATCCCTTGTAGACTGCGATCCCTCATGGGAAGGCTCCTCTCTCCTCACCTACTGTATCCTCACCCATCCCTTGTAGACTGTGAGCACACGTGGGCATGGTCCTCTCCCCTCACCTACTGTATCCTCACCCATCCCTTGTAGACTGTGAGCACATGGGCATGGTCCTCTCTCCTCACCTACTGTATCCTCACCCATCCATTGTAGACTGTGAGACCTCGTGGACAGGGTCCTCTCTCCTCACCTACTGTATCCTCACCTATCCCTTGTAGACTGTGAGCCCTCGTGGGCAGGGTCCTCTCCCCTCACCTACTGTATCCTCACCCATCCATTGTAGACTGTGAGACCGCATGGGCAGGGTCCGCTCTCCTCACCTACTGTATCCTCACCCATCCCTTGTAGACTGTGAGTTCTCATGGGCAGGATCCTCTCTCCTCACCTACTGTATCCTCACCCATCCCTTGTAGACTGTGAGCCCTCGTGGGCAGGGTCCTCTCCCCTCACCTACTGTATCTTCACCCATCCCTTGTAGACTGTGAGCCCTCATGGCAGGGCCCTCTCTCCTCACCTACTATATCCTCACCCATCCCTTGTAGACTGTGAGCTTTCACAGACAGGGTCCTCTCTCCTCATCTACTGTATCCTCACACATCTCTTGTAAACTGTGAGCCCTCGTGGGTAGGGTTCATGGTCATCATACTTGTTATTATGTATACCCTTTTTCACATGTAAAGCCCCATGGAATAAATGGCGCTATAATAATAATTAATAATAATAACATGCACATTCTTTTCATTTATATCTAAAAATGTATTCGAGCTTACATATCTAGTGTATACATATATTCACGTTTACCAGCAACCTTACTGGCCTCACTTTTCTCCATGTTTGGAAGCTAAGTGATATTTAGTCTAGTCCTATCCTGCATTGGAGACCATTTTGGAGATACCTGGCTGTTGGGTTTACCATTTTTGATCTGATTTTGGTTCTTAGGTCACATATGGATGTACACTTTATAAATATTAGTTCAGAAATAATAGGCTTGGTATACAAGTTTTGTTCAATCTTTTCAATTATTTCTACAGGTGGGTTCCAGTGTACATAACTGGTGTATTCAGTGGGGAAAAATAATATTTAGTCAGCCACCAATTGTGCTGGTTCTCCCACATATAAAGATGAGCTGACTCCAGCTGTGGTATCCAGTAATTGGATGCTTCAAATCCACTGGGGCGGATGGTGATGCAGCAGAGATGTTACAGCTCTCCACGGGTAGAGCGGGACCCCAGGGCAGTTATAAGATCTATTGGATGATGGTAACTGGGCACAGGGCAGGTGACACAGTAAATAATATGAGGACACAGCAGAGTGCACTCTTCACATTTTACTCACAGTTCTGACAGTTCTCCAAGTTTTTAACAACCAGCCGAGTGCTGTGTCCTCGGGTCAGGGATCCAGCCAACTCTCGGATAACTTAGGTGCATTTTACCAGGACTCCCTTCTGGTGTACCTTCCCGGGTCATCTCTCTGCGCTGGCTCTCACCCTCCTTCTCTGCGCCTCACACTCAGTGTCCCAATCCAGCAGTCTCAGGTCCTGTCAGGCGACGTCTTCCTAGTCCCCTTGACCCTCTGCAGCTGCATTTTCAGCGGTTAAGTGTGGATTTGGCAGCTGCACTTGAAGATACCGCAGCCTCCAGTTATCTAGCTAAGTCCTACAGTCTCTCCACTAGTCTGGGGCCAATCTCCTCTGCAGCCCAGTCCCTCCTCCCGACTCTGATCTCAGTCGGCCTGGATACGGGCGCCACGGGGGGATTCCTCATTTCCCGTGCCCCTGGGACTCCTTCAATCTCTTTAGATCCCCTCACTGGCTCATCCATCTGTCTTCTCCTTTCCTTGTCCTGGGACGAGCTCCAACCGGCTGCAGTCCCCAGGACCACTCTCTCTGTCACACCACTTGTGACCAACTCCTGTCACCAACTCTCCCTAACTGTCTTCTTTTCGACTTTTCTACATGTCCTACCAAAGTAAGTCATGTTTTCCACATCCCCAATGTACGTCCTCTGTTGTCACTACTTCCTCACCACTTCCTAGTGTGCTCCCCTTATCTACTTCCTCCACCCACACCCTCTATCTAGTTCCCCTTTCAACCTAGGATGGGACCCTCCCTCAATACGGACTGCCCAGATCCCCTGGACTGGAGAGGTGTGGTGTTGGGTGCTGGTGGAGTGGGTACTGGTTAGTGTCCCCTCCTTACCTGAGAGTGGGGTACCACACTTTTGGCTGAGGTACAGTACCTCTGTGGCGACTGGACCCTCAGGGGTGCCACATTTTTTGTAAGTCTTCCCAAGGTTGGCACAAACTGTTGCTGGTATGTTGGCCCATTCCTGCATGCAGATCTCCTCTAGACCAGTGATGTTTTGGGGCTGTCATTGGGCAACATGGTCTTTCAACTACCTCCAAAGGTTTTCTATAGGGTTTAGATCTGACTAGGCCACTCCAGGACCTTGAAATGCTTCTTATGAAGCCACTCCTTCGTTGCCCTGGCGGTGTGCTTGGGATCATTGTCATGCTGAAAGACCCAGCTACGTTTCATCTTCAGTACGCTTGCTGATGGAAAGAGGTTTTCACTCAAAATCTCAGGATACATGGCCCCATTATTTCATGTACACAGATTAGTTGTCCTGGTCCCTTGGCAGAGTAAACGCTCCAAAGAATGATGTTGCAACCCCGATACTTCACAGTAGGTATGGTGTTCTTTGGATGCAATTCAGCATTCTTTCTCCTCCAAAATTGACAAGTTGTGTTTCTACCAAACAGTTCTTCTTTGCATTCATGTGACCATATGACATTATCCCAATACTCTTTTGGATCATCCAAATGCTCTCTAGCAAACTTCAGACATGTTATGGCTTATGCGGGGGACATGTCTGTGGCACTACAGGATCTGAGTCCCTGGCGGTGTAGTGTGTTACTGATGGTAGCCTGTGTAACTTTGGTTCCAGCTCCCTGCAAGTCATTCACTATGTCCTCCCATGTGGCTCTGGGATTTTTGCTCACCGTTCTTGAGATCATTTTGACCCCACGGGTTGAGATCTTGCATGGAGCCCCAGATGGAGGGAGATTATCAGTGGTCTTGTATGTCGTCCATTTTCTAATTATTATATATGTAGTCCTGTATAGGTCTCTTTTAACTGTTTTTAATGTTGCAGTGTCTTGTTTTGCTCATGGTATTTATAATAAAGTTTCATGATTATAATATATCTGTGATCGCCTATTTATACTGGTTAGCTTTCTTCTCTTAATTTAACATTTTCTAATTATTGCTCCCACAGTTGATTTCTTCACACCAAGCTTCTTGCCTATTGCAGATTCAGTCTTCCCAGCCTGGTGCAGGGCTACAATTTTGTTTCTGGTATGTTTCGCCAGCTCTTTGGTCTTCACCATAGTGGAGTTTGGAGTGTGACTGTTTGAGGTTACGGACAGGTGTCTTTTATACTGATAACGAGTTCAAACAAGCCAGTATTATGGTGGGTTTACACACACCAATTTATCTGTTCAATATCTGAACAGATCTCTGGTTGCAGTGAAATCATGGACACATTGTATCATTTGTACACAGCAACAAAATGGAACTATGTGTCCATGATTTCACTGCAACCAGAGATCTGCGAACAATATCTGCACAGATAAATTGGTGTGTGTAAACCCACCATTACAGGTAATGAGTGGAGGACAGAGGAGCCTCTTATAGAAGAAGTTACAGGGCTGCGAGAGCCAGAAATCCTGCTTGTTTGTAGGTTTGAAAAAAATTCTTTCCAAATCAGACAATGTGATTTTCAGGATTTGTTTTCTCGTTTTCTCTCTCATAGTTGAGGTCGACCTCATCGTTTTAAGTGGGAGAACTTGCACAATTGGGGGCTGACTTCATACTTTTTTCCCCTCTGTACATATGATGGAGGTTCAGCTCGCTCGGCCGTGGGTCGAGGTAATCAGTTTTCTTTTAAACTTCATCTGAATTATTTAGGGTTCATATGTCCAGCATATTAGAACAAACAGAATTCAACAGTAGAGATGGGCGACCCCGCAATTGTTGGAGGAGTTCAGCAGATACGGATGAACTTTTTTTAAAGTCCGGGTTCGGAATTAAACTTGACCTGAACATGAGCCGGACCCTAAACCAAATATAAGTCTATGGGGACACAAACTTTTCAGTTATAAAATGGTGGCAGTAAAGGTTGGGGGGGCTGCGAGAGGAATAAAAATGCGTTATGACATGCTAGCCAAATGACCAATCAGTGCCGGTTGCCTTCTCCCCACATTCCAATGCTCAAGTTGTTAGCAGGAAGTGAACATTGCGGCTGGCTGCTCACTTCCCGCTGAGCACTCCTGTGTAAAAAGACTGGAAGAAGGAAGCCAGCGGTGATTGGTCAAGGGGCTCACATGTCAAAACAATGTCAAGTGGGACCCAAAACCAGGAATTCTGACATCACTGGGATGGTGTCATCACCGGTGAGTATAGGTTTTCTTTATTTTAATGGGTACGCACCTGGGGAATGAGAAAAGGTTGTCCAAGTAGTGGACAAGTCCTGTAAACCTTTCATGAATTACATAGATGTCCCTTCATCTGCCCGCCCCCCATGCAATATTACATTTCCCTGCAGTGGTCACTTCACTAGCCATGACTAGCCAACCAGATCAGTTGTTTGACATGGCTGCCAATAGCAGAACCCCATTTACCAGAATTTGCATTGTGATAACACAACTTATTAAAAGAAACACGACTTAATTCAAAAGTGACCAATTTTCCACTTATTCTATTAATGCTCCTCCCCTGAGAATTACCGTATATACTCGTGTATAAGCCGATCCGTGTATAAGCCGACCCCCCTACTTTTGCCCCAAAAATCTGGAAAAACCTATTGACTCGTGTATAAGCCGAGGGTGGACCCCAGCACAGGTATACAGCCCCCAGCAGTGTGGTATACAGCAGCCCCAGAGGTATATACAGCAGCCCCAGTGGTAGTATACAGCAGCCCCAGTGGTAGTATCCAGCAGCCCCAGAGGTATATACAGCCCCAGTGGTACTATACAGCAGCCCCAGAGGTATATACAGCCCCAGTGGTAGTATACAGCAGTCCCAGAGGTATATACAGCCCCGGTGGTAGTATACAGCAGCCCCAGAGGTATATACAGCCCCAGTGTAGTATACAGCAGCCCCAGAGGTATATACAGCCCCAGTGGTAGTATACAGCAGCCCCACAGGTATATACAGCCCCAGTGGTAGTATACAGCAGCCCCACAGGTATATAGAGCCACAGTGGTAGTATACAGCAGCCCCACAGGTATATAGAGCCCCAGTGGTAGTATACAGCAGCCCCACAGGTATATACAGCCCCAGTGGTAGTATACAGCAGCCCCACAGGTAAATACAGCCCCAGTGGTAGTACACAGCAGCCTCACAGGTAAATATAGCCCCAGTGGTAGTATACAGCAGCCCCACAGGTAGATATAGCCCCAGTGGTAGTATACAGCAGCCCCACAGGTATATACAGCCCCAGTGGTAGTATACAGCAGCCCCACAGGTAAATATAACCCCAGTGGTAGTATACAGCAGCCCCAGTGGTAGTATACAGCAGCCCCAGAGGTATATACAGCCCCAGTGGTAGTATTATTATTATTATTATTATTTATTTATATAGCGCCATTGGGTTCCATGGCGCTTTACATGAGGATGAGGGAGACAAGAACAAGTACACTAAATCTAGGCGATCAGGACGTACAGGTACAGGAGGGGCAGGGACCCTGTCCACGAGGGCTCACAGTCTATGAGGGGTGGGTTAGGATACAGTAGGATGGGGGAATGTCAGGTATGGGGCGTTCGCCTGGGTCTCATGGCAGGTTGTAGGCTTGACGGAACAGGTGAGTCTTCAGGTGACACTTGAAGTTACTCAGGGTAGGAGAGTGTCTGACGTGTTCGGGTAGGGAGTTCCAGAGTAAGGCAGATGCCCGGGAGAAGTCCTGGACTCGGTTGTGTGAAGAGGTGATGAGGGGGGAGCAGAGGAGGAGTTCTTGGGAGGAGCGGAGGTTGCGTGAGGGTAGGTATCGGGAGACCAGGTCGGAGATGTATGGTGGGGCCAGGTTGTGTATGGCTTTGTACGTCATGGTCAGTGTTTTGAATTGGGATCTCTTGGAGACGAGGAGCCAGTGAAGGGCTTGGCAGAGGGGGGAGACAGGGGAGTAGCGGGAGGACATATAGATGAGTCGGGCAGCGGAGTTGAGGATAGACTGGAGAGGTGTGAGGGAGTTAGCCGAGAGGCCATTGAGAAGGAGGTTGCAGTAGTCAAGGCGGGAGATGATAAGAGCATGGATGAGTGTTTTAGCGGTGTCATGGGTGAGGAAGGAGCGGATCCGTGAGATGTTCTTGAGCTGGAGCCGGAGGGATGTGGTGAGGGCCTCGATGTGGGGTTTGAAGGATAGGGAGGAGTCGAGGATTACCCCGAGGCACTTGGCTTGGGGGACTGGGGAGAGGGCACAGTCGTTGATGCAGATGGATAGGTTGGGAGGTGGGGTGGAATTTCTTGGGGGGAAGACTATGAATTCAGTTTTGTCCATGTTGAGTTTAAGGAAGCGGGCAGAGAAGAAGGATGAGATGGCGGAAAGGCATTGAGGGATTTTCGAGAGTAGGGAGGTGATGTCAGGGCCGGACAGGTAGATTTGGGTGTCGTCGGCGTAGAGGTGGTACTGGAGGCCGTGGGACTCGATGAGTTGCCCTAGGCCGAGAGTGTAAATGGAGAAAAGTAGGGGTCCCAGGACCGAACCTTGGGGACTCCGACAGAAAGGGGGTAGGGTGAGGAGGAGGTGTGGGAGTGGGAGACGCTGAAGGTCCGGTCTGCTAGGTATGAGGAGATCCAGGAAAGGGCAAGGTGGGTGATGCCAAGGGATTCCAGGATCCGGAGAAGAAGGGAGTGGTCAACCGTGTCGAAAGCGGCAGACAGGTCAAGGAGTAGCAGGATGGAGTAGTGGTGTTTGTTCTTGGCGGTCAGTAGGTCGTTGGTGACTTTGGTCAGGGCTGTTTCGGTGGAATGGAGGGGTCGGAAGCCGGACTGTAGGCGGTCGAAGAGGGAGGACGAGGAGAGGTGAGAGGACAGTTTGGAGTGGACGTGTTGTTCAAGTAGCTTAGAGGCGAATGGGAGAAGAGATATGGGGCGATAGTTAGAGACAGAGGTAGGGTCAAGTGAGGGTTTTTTTAGGATGGGCGTGATTAGGGCGTGTTTGAAGGCCGAGGGGAAGGTACCAGTGCTAAGTGAAAGGTTAAAGAGGTGGGTGAGGGCTGGGATGAAAATGGAGGTGTGGTTGGGAATGAGGTGGGATGGGAGCGGGTCGTGGGCGCTGGTGGTGAGGTGTGATTTTGACAGGAGGGAGGAGAGTTGGTCTTCAGTTATGGGGGGGAAGTGGCTGATGGAGGAGGAGGGCAGTGTAGGTGGGAAGGGGAGTTGTGGGGATAGTGGACCGAAGCTGCTTCTGATCTTGTCGATCTTCTCCTTGAAGAAGGTCGCAAAGTCTTCAGCAGAGATGAGGGGAGAAGGGGGAGGAGCAGGTGGGCGAAGTAAGGAGTTGAAAGTTTTGAAGAGCTGTTTGGGGTTGCGGGACAGAGAGGTTATAAGGGATGAGAAGAACACTTGCTTGGCGGTAGCGAGTGCCGTCTTGAAGTCAGTGATGGATTGCTTGAACAGAGCAAAGTGCTCGGGGGTGTGAGACTTTTTCCATCTCCTCTCGGCGACTCTGGACGCCCGTCTCAGGTTTTTAGTGAGGGTGGTGTGCCAGGGTTGCCTGTTAATGCGTGGAGCATGGAGAGTGAGGGGGGCGGCTAGGTCGAGAGCGTTCATTATGGTGGTGTTGTATAGGGTGGTGGCAATGTCAATGTCGTCAGCGCAGGGTAGGTCGGTGAGAGGGAGGAGTGATTCAGAGAATAAAGGAAGATCAAGATCTTTTAGGTTTCGGCGAGGGTGATCAAGTTTGCGGAGAGGGGGTAGTGTGGCAGGGGAGGAGAGGGCGGAGAAGGTCAAGAGATGGTGGTCGGACAGTGTGAGTACCGAGGTTGTGAGGTTAGAGAGGGAGCAAAGGCGGGTAAAGATGAGGTCAAGCGTGTGGCCTTGTTCGTGGGTGGGAGAGGAGGACCATTGGGAGAGCCCTAGGGAAGTGGTCAAGGAAAGAAGGTTGGAGGCGGCTGGACGGGGAGTGTCAATGGGGATATTGAAGTCGCCCATGATGATGGAGGGGATGTCAGTGGAGAGGAAGTGAAGTAGCCAGGTGGTGAAGTGGTCAAGGAAGGAGGCGGTGGGTCCGGGGGGGCGGTAGATGATGGCTATTTGGAGGTTGCAGGGGGAGAAGATTCGGACTGAGTGGGCTTCGAAGGAGGGGACAGTGACGGATGGGGGCTGGGGGATGGGGCTGAAGGTGCAGGAGTTGGACAGCAGTATGCCGACTCCACCGCCGTGCTTGCCAGAGGGACGGGGGGTGTGGGACAGGCTGAGGCCGCCGTAGGATAGTGCGGCAGGGGAGGCCGTGTCGGAAGGGGTGAGCCAGGTCTCGGTGAGGCCAAGGAATGACAGTTTCCTGGAGATAAAGAGATCATGGATGTCGGGGAGTTTGTTGCACACTGAGCGGGCATTCCAGAGTGCGCCGGGTAGAGCGGTAGGTGGGGCATGGGTTGGGGGAATGGGTCTGATGTTGGTGGGGTTGCGAGAGCTAGTGGTGGTGAGGTTGCGAGGGTTGGCGGTGGGTCGCGGGATGAAGGTTGTTGTGGGGATGTTGCGGGGGGGGCCAGGATTGGGGGAGATGTCACCGGCAAGGAGGAGGAGTAGGCCGAGGGTTAGCAGGTGGGAGCATGAGAGCTTGCGAGGCGGGCGTGCTTGTTTGGTGATTGAGGATTGAAAGTGAATGAAAAGGTCGGTAAAGTGGGTGAGGTGGTTCGGCAGGATGGAGGGTGAGAGCAGTATTTTGTTGCTGGGAGGGGGGATAAGTGGGGGTAGTAGGAAGTGGAGAAGGATGGGAGTGAGAGTGAGGAGTAGCGGGAACATTGCATACGGAGAACAGGGAGTGAGTGTGGCAGCAGGGGTCAGAAGCAGAGTGGGGAAAGTTGTTGTAGTGGGTGAATGGTCATCAGTGGGGAGCGGTCACGGGATGAGGTGATGATCAGGGGATGAGATGTAAGGTGGGGGGTCAGATGGGGAAGTTGGGGGATCAGTCGAGGCGGTCGGGGGTTGACAGAGGCGATTGCTGGGTTGGCTGATGGAGCAGACGTGGGACAGGTGAGGCATCCAGGGGTCAGTCCGGGGTGGGATGCCACCAAGGTATGAGCTACAGTCCAGGGGAGATGTGGATGGGGAAGAGATCTAGCAGTCCTGGACAGGATGGTGGAGCCGAGGACAAGGTGATGCAGTCAGTATGGGGAGAAATACTAGTCAAGAGGAGGTCAGATGGCTGGGGAGGAAGGGTGGACTGATGACTAGTTCCTTACTTGTGGAAGGGAAGTAGTAAGGGTGGTAGAGATTAGAATGGAAACATTGTGGGGGATTTATGTTTCTTTATCTACCAGTCTCTTCCAGTCCATTTCTAGTCTAGTATCCAGCAGCCCCAGGGGCTGTATACAGCAGCAGCCCCAGGGGCTGTATACAGCAGCAGCCCCAGGGGCTCTATACAGCAGCAGCCCCAGGGGCTCTATACAGCAGCAGCCCCAGGGGCTCTATACAGCAGCAGCCCCAGGGGCTCTATACAGCAGCAGCCCCGGAGGTATACAGGCCCCCCCATCAAGCTCCACGGACCCCCCCCCCCTTGCGCGGCAGCCTGTAAGGGAAAATCATACTTATCAGTGTCCCGCGCTGTCCCGCCGCTTGCCGACACACGATCCCGGGCTTCAATCCGCGACTTCCGGCTTCCGGCGGTCGCGGGCAATGACGTCATTCCCGCGACCACAGGAAGTGCGGAAGACGCGGAATGAAGCCCGGAATCGTGATGTCGGCAGCGGCGGGACAGCGCGGGACACTGATAAGTATGATTTTCCCTTACAGGCTGCCGCGCAAGGGGGGGGGGGTCCGTGGAGCTTGATGGGGGGGGCCTGTATACCTCCGGGGGCTGCTGCTGCACATACGGTAGATTACCGTATATACTCGCATATAAGCCGAGGGGGACTTTTCAGCCCAAAATTTGGGCTGAAAAACTCGGCTTATACGCGAGTATATACGGTACATTTATTTTATTAAAATCTGCCATATGGTTCATGGGCCTTTTTGTTCAGCACTAAATTTTCATGGTCTTTATCAAGGAGGCGTGGCTCATGGGGTAAATATAGACCCGCCCCTGAGGATTCTGTGAAACAAAAAAATCTGAATTCTCAGGGAAACAACGTGAATAAACTGAACACTTGTAAACTGTAACAGCTTCTTTTTAATTACAATTCTGGAACGAGGAAATTAATGTTAAGTTGGAAGTTGGAAGTACTCACGGTATTCCGATCTCAAACAGGTTGTTCTGAATCAGTTGCTTCCCCAACATAATGATACTAAGCTGAATACATAGCTCCATTAGACATCCCCCTGGGGCACACTGTCAAGAAAACGGGAGCAGGTCATTCTCTTATTCATGCTATAAAGTTTGCACACAAGCCAGTATTAGATGCTACTTGATAGATTTCATAGATTTGCGTAACTTGAAGCTCATGGGCCCTGATGCAAACGTTCCAGCGTGGCCCCTAATTATTGCAAATCTTTAAGAACAATAGTCTTTTTCTATAGGCCAAAGGGAATTTTGGGGTCCCCTAGGCTCCAGACAGTGGCGTAACTTGAAGCTCATGGGCCCTGATGTGAAAGGTGCAACAGGGCCCCCAATTATTTGATAATTTTTAATAGCATTAGTCTCTTTCTATATGCCTATGGGACTTTTGGGGCCCCCTAGGCTCCAGGGCCCGGGTGTAATTGCAACCACTGCACTTATTGTAGTTATGCCTCTGTTTTGCACCATTGTAGCTGGATGCCCAGTTAGACACAAACTAATGTAATATGCCCCAATGGCCATAAGGCTACTTAGGCTATGTGCACATCTGACGTTTGTGCATCTCTGCAGTCCGTCCAAAAACCTGTTTTTTTTTAGCAGAAACTGAGTTTTCTGTGCTCAGCAGTGTCCCTCGTTTTTTGCTCGTTTTCCGCCCGGTTTTACAGCGTTTTTCTCAGCGGTTTTCTCGGCGGTTTTGAAAACTGAGTTTTTTGTGCACTTGATCAGCTGAAACCGCTGGAAAAACGGAGGAAAGAAGTCACTTGCTCTATTTTTGGAAAACCGGTGGAAAAACTCAGTTTTGACTGAGAAAACTCAGTTTTGACTGAAAACGACCAGAAGAAAACCGTTCTAGTGAAGACAGAGTTTTCTAAAATCCATTGACTAGCATGTTAATCCAACCGGAGGGTAGGATTAACATAAATTAACATAAAACTGAGCGGAAAACGCCGACGGAAAACGTCCAAAAGCAGCCCACAAAACGACTGATGTGCACATACCCTAAAGGGTGAGGTGTGAAATTCAACCATGAAAATTAATCCATCGGGACAGCTGACCACCCACATTTCTGTACCATAAAAATAATAAATGAACATATATTTTTGGACACTGGACACTGTAATTGCATAATGTTTAGCATATCTTCCTACTGACTGTGCAATGTTCATGTGTCTAATCAGTATGTTGATATGATGCACCTGTGGGGTGCAGGGATTATCTGGACAAAGGATAAATGATCACATGGTAGATTATTACTAAAGTGTTGTGTTCAGTTCATTTGTGACAATGTTGAAAGATAATTAAAAACGGGAATTTATTATCTTTCAGTTTTCACATTGGCTACTGGGGTTATTTTAGACTCATAATTCTTGTTTTTTCAGAAAGCATTTACAGCAATGTCATTATTATCAGATGCATGGTTACAATGACTGATAACCCCTCTATATACAGTAGATAACACAGGATCCACCATTCACAATAGGTGATATCACAGCTCACCTCCTCCTCCTGTACAATGATTGATAACACCTCTATATACAGTAGATAACACAGGATCCACCATTCACAATAGGTAATATCACAGCTCACCTCCTCCTCCTGTACAATGACTGATAACACCTCTATATACAGTAGATAACACAGGATCCACCATTCACAATAGGTGATATCACAGCTCACCTCCTCCTCCTGTACAATGATTGATAACACCTCTATATACAGTAGATAACTCAGGATCCACCATTCACAATAGGTGATATCACAGCTCACCTCCTCCTGTACAATGACTGATAACACCTCTATATATAGTAGATAACAAAGGATCCACCATTCACATTAGGTGATGTCACAGCTCATCTCCTCCTCCTGTACAATGACTGATAACACCTCTATATACAGTAGATAACACTGGATCCACCATTCACAATAGATGATATCACAGCTCACCTCCTCCTCCTGTACAATTACTGATAACACCGCTATATACAGTAGATAACACTGGATCCACCATTCACAATAGGTGATGTCACAGCTCATCTCCTCCTCCTGTACAATGACTAATAACACCTCTATATACAGTAGATAACACAGGATCCACCATTCACATTAGGTGATGTCACAGCTCACCTACTCCTCCTTTACAATAACTGATAACTCCTCTATATACAGTAGATAACACAGGATCCACCATTCACATTAGGTGATGTCACAGCTCACCTCCTCCTCCTGTACAATGACTGAAAACTCCTCTATACTGTATAGAGTAAATATCACAGGAACTACCAATCTTAATAAGTTATATCACTGCTGACCCTGCTTCTCCTCCCTCCACAATGACATTTGCACACACTCATTAGATGTATCAGTATTAAAGATTGGGTCAGGATATGACCATTGTAGCTATGTACATGTATTGTTTCCTGAAACAACAGGAAGGGTACCTTTACACGTCGCAACATTGCATGCAATTTCACTTGCAACCTATTGTTCCATTTGTACCCGGCAACAAAATAGAACAATGTGTCCATGATTTCACTGCAACCAGTAGGTTGCAAGTGAAATTGCATGCAATGTTGTGATGTGTAAAGCGGCCCGAAGAGTCTAAATACTGGCCAGTGTGAAAACTACAAGACATCTTATTTGCATTATCATTTGAAGAAAAGAACATTGAGAAAATGTGTATAAAAAAATGCAAAAATTGATTTTAACAATAGATAATTTTCCAATGACACATTTCTTTTTAGTCTACATCTGTACAGTTTACAATTGAAAAATTAGGGCTCCGTCACACGGGGCGACGGGGCTGGGGATGTCGGTGGCAAATGGCGGGGATGCACACGCTCTTGCCGCCCATGCCAGCATCGCTGTCCCCCGTTTAGATGGGGCGACACCTCCAGCCCCGCGCCGGCAATCTGTCAGGCGGCATCGCCGCCAGGGTGTCTGGAAACCCCAGCAGCAATGCAGGACAATGGGGGCCTATGGCTCCCATCGCCTGACAGGTGTGTGCACATCGCCCCATGATGGTCGCCTGGTTTCAGAGCACTGCTCTGAAACCAGGCGACCTCCAGGCACCGGCGACATCGCCTCTTCACATGAGCCGATGTAGGGGCAATGACGCTGGTGATAGGCCACGCCCCCACGTCGCCTCTGTTATGTGCGGCGATGTCGACCCATGTAACGGGGCCCTTAATTTCATTATTTTTTCATTACGTCAATAAAAGTATTTACTATGATTTTTCTCACCTCTTCAACTCTGTAATCATGGAATATGTAGGCATAGCTTCCAGGTCTTCCAACAAACCTTAGGGAGTAAAATGAGAAATTTAGCAAAAATATCAAGGAATCTTACTCAACATGTAAAATGTGTTTTATTAGTAATCTAAGTAATGTCCTATAAAGGGACTGTGTCAGGTCATTTTTCAGTATGATACTAATGGTACCCTTAAATAGTGTTCGGGCATTCCTTTCAGAATATGTGAAAATTGTTACTGTGTCCTTTGTTGTTCTCTTGCTATAAGCACCTTCACACCCAGCAGGCAGCTGCTTCAGCAGTAAAAGTAATTGACTAATTGAGCAATGGACTAGTGAATAGTCCGCTGCATGTAAATGTTCATATATTATTCACTATGTCTCTAGCAGCTCTCCCCTCACTCCCCCTGTGCTCTGCTTCACTTACAGTTTCATTTTTATTTTTGCTGTCCTGCATGGTGCTTCTGAAGAGGAGAGGGAGAGATGGGAAGAAGAGGGAGGGAGGGAAGAAGAGTTAGAGGTACATATCAGATAGCTCATCTAGGTAAGGCAATCTCCTCCATTTGTTACTTTGAGCAGGAGCCGTGCTGTCTGTGAGAGATTCTATGTGTTTACTTGAACATTTGTTTTGGTGCATATAAGGAGAGCAGATAGAAGGATACACCCCCATGTGAGTGATTTCTACTAAATTTTATTTAGTGCAGTGATGTTACTACATAGTAACATAGTAACATAGTTTTTAAGGTTGAAGGAAGACTTTAAGTCCATCTAGTTCAACCCATAGCCTAACATGTTGATCCAGAGGAAGGCAAAAAAAAACCATGTGGCAACACTAAGCTCCACATTGGCGAAAAAAATTCCTTCCTGACTCCAGATACGGCAATCAGACTAATTCCCTGCATCAACTCCCTATTAAAGAATCTAGTATGTATAACTGGTAATATTATAGTTTTCAAGAAAGGCATCCAGGCCCTTCTTAAATGTTAGTAGTGAGTCACTCATTACCACATCATGTGGCAGAGAGTTCCATAGTCTCACTGCTCTTACAGTAAAGAATCCACGTCTGTGAACATGAATATTCATTCCCAGGGGAGTGTGCAGCAGAGAACTAAGTGATCACTCACTGTGATTGACAGATAAAATGAATATCTTTATTTGCAGTTTACAGGTGATAGGGGGGAGGGAGTATAAAAAAAGAAATACATGAATAGAAAGAATTAGAACATGATATAGGTTACATATGGATTTTTGACCTGACAGATTCCAATTAAGTTAGTTTGTTTGTATTTTCAATGCAAAAATGTCAAAAAAAGATTTACAATGTTTAAAGGTGTTGCATGAAAGGGGTTCAGAGGAGTTGTCATAAGAAAATATTTTCCTTTGGATATAAAGTTCAAATAAAATTTGCCATCTAAATACAGTAAAGTGCTCACTTGTTTCTTTTTTTAAGTTATTTTTTTTCACTGTTTTATTATTTTACTAAAACAATTCAAAATGGCCGTAAGGTCCAAACTCAGTTCTTTGTTAGACCCAAGATCAACCTATAGACTCGTGAATATTGATATTTTCTTATGGGCATAAGGACCAGGGGAGACATAATTACTGTCTCGAGGATCACCTCTATTCAGAAGGGCTCTCAGAGGGGAGTTTAAAGGGTTTGTCCAGGTTTTCATTTCACATAAACAGATTTGTGAATCCTCACTGTGCGCACGGTACAAGCTGTCAGGATTCCCTAACTGTAAGTATGCAATTTACATACATGCAGTCATGTGCCAACTAGACATGTGCGGCCTCGCTCAATAGAAGTGAACTGACCAAGGCTAGACATATCTAATGAGAGTGAGACCGGAAGTATGCTAACTGGATACTCATGGTCACTTGACTGCCTTCCCCATCACCGGTGATAAAAGAGGGCCCCTGTGCAAGAACAGTGATTGGGCCCTTTAAGTCCAATATGTCATTATAATACACAATTTTACCTACTATAGAGGTGGAAATGGGCCCCCTTAACTCTTGTGTTCACCGGTTGCACCAATGATATGTCCGGCCCTGGGTGAATCCTAACAGTGCACACTGTGCGCACTGTGAATATTCACTTCAGTCCCAAGCCTGAACAACACCTAGGTACCAGCAAATGTTGGTTGAATAAAAAAAATAGTTCAGGTAGACCAAGGAAATGAGGAGCAGACACCACGGATGAAGCCGAGAATAAAATATGTAATTATTTTGGCAGGGGAAGGTGTAGCAAGACCTACATGATACATGGTCGCCCATGTAATACATAGAGTGAAAAAGTCTATCGGAGCTGGAGTTTATCTCCTCTTGCTCATTATGGGGTGGGAGCCTTTTGTGGGCATTCATCTCTTATATTCTATATAATATATATAGTCTGTAAAAGGAATCGGGGGGTGGAAATAGAGTTACCTTTGTAGGACAACACTTTTGGGCAAGTCCCATGTAACACTTTTTGGAACTTTTTAAAATATTTTTGCACCAAGAAGCCAAAAAAAAAACAAATAAAGGACATTACTTGCACTTTTGCTTTGAGGTACAACTTACCTTCCTTTGAAAAAGGCCACGTAGAATATTGAGGCGTAGGAGTTCACAAACTTCAGAAGGAACGCCTTCATTATCAACCGTTCCTCAAATGTTTTCTCAGTTTTGGGCACCTCTGTATAGGATAAAATATGGAAATAAGCTTTGTTCATTGAAAAGTGTCATAGAAAATCAATAATGTATTGGGCATTTAATGGAAATGTGGTCCATAGTTAGTTTTGCTTTTGATCAACAATGTAGACATTAACCTGCAGCAGAGACAAGTTCCTGGACTTCAATGCAGAATGTGTGACTGGGTCCTCACCTAAAATCTGCTATTTTTGGTATAATACTGCAGTATGGGGTCTTTGGCTTTGGGGCTGTAAGAAGGTGGAAAGGCCTTCCCAAAGACAATAAATGTATTTATGTAATGTTTATATTTCTGCAATGTTTTCCTGTGGTAACAAATGTTCATTTCCCTGTGGTCTGCAGTACTAACCACCGGCAAGAAGAGGTCACTGTCGTCCTTTTTGCTCTTGTATTGACTCTTGTTTGTATAGAACTATGTGAAAGGTTAAGTCTGCCCAGCAACAGACAGCAGGGATAGAAATAGTTAACGCTGGGTCAAGCCCACTGTTAGAGGAGTGATAGAGACAAGTGTGAGACAGTTTCTGGTTCAGGAGGGAGTTGTTGGTGAGCAAGGAAGCTGTGAAGACACCTTTTGAGAGAAAAGACAAGACTTGGGTGTGTGTGTCAAGAAAGTAAGTCCTTTAATGGTGACAGAAAACTAGGATTCAGGCAAGTGCTTGATACTTGTTACAAAGAGACTTTTGTGGGAGTGAGTCCAGTGTTGGCCAGCTGTAAGGGGGACCTCAGGAAGTAAAAAGATCTGCCCAGCTAAAAACACAAGAAGGAAGCAATTCTTGGAGCAGTCCTTGTTAGGGATCACGGCAAGTAGTCTAGTTGCAGGTTTCACAGTGTAACACATTGACCCGTGTAACCCTGTATCAGGAAGTTGAAGGTGCACAACATCTCTTCTGCCTGTGTTACAATCCCAAGTAAAACGCCATCACCTGAGACCACTATGTGTGTGCTCCTGTATTATGCAGAGAGTGTCAAGAGTACTACTTGCTCACATTTGCATATAAGTTTATTCTCCAGTGGAGAGAACTCTGTTTTCATCAACTTGTCTGGCTTCCTCATCTTGGGGACAAAGTGTCTGATTCTGCACTCAATGTGATAGGGCTGTACAGGAAGGCTTCCACAGAAGTAACAGTACCACGACACACACACACACAGGATCCCCAATTTTCTGTAGCATGCACCGCCTTGTTAAAGGAGATGAACTAATCCATGGCTAACACCCCGTGGCACATTACCGGAACACTTAGACGCCAAGATTTGCGGTTGATTGACATCTCTACTCTTATTCTAGTCTTGACTTCCAGGTTACACAAATGTGGGTCCCATGGTCATGCCCAGTTTTTCTGTTAAGGTATACAATATGCCAGAGCCATCTACACAGAGATTGTAAAGTAACATATATACTAAAGAGCTGTAGGCCAATGGACAATGAATGGTGGAAGTAATGGTTATTGAGGTGAATAGCTCCATAATATAATATCGGATAGACCCTGCCACAGATTTTCTTTCTGTCCAATTTCCAATGAATCCAACAGAAATCTAAAAAAAAACCATAAAACTTTGTGCGTCTACAGTCGGAGAGGTGTAGGATGGCAGCATTATGGCTTAGCTTGTTGCCCTTTTCTTTAAAGATGAGATACAATCCCTTATTTTTGACCCGTGTTTCCATCTTGGCCTCCTAATATTCCTTATATCAGCTACTTGACAAACCTGTTGACAACGGCCAAGGAGCATGGGACGGCTTTAGAAAAAAAAACACACCGCCGGCAATGTTGTATTAATAAAAGGGGCACAAATGTTACATTCATGTTTTCAATAGGGAAAAAAAAGGAGAACAAAGACTCTAAGGTCAAAATATTCCTTCCCTTTGTGAGTCCCACCTTCCCATAAAAGCTGAAAGTTAGGAAACTTGATGGATATATCTACTTAAAATAAATATTTTACCCCAAGACCTGATCAATGAACGTGATAAACATTTTAAATTTTTAAGATTTTTAACTACTTTAATTTGTTTAATATCAAGAAATCCCTACTTTTACTATTGACATAATTTTGTAATGTCATTAAAAATCTAGTTTTTAATAGGTTCTTGGTTTTGACTCCTTTTTATATGCCCCATCAAGATGTCCTGATTTAGAGGAAGGGGTTTGACTCCAAATCTTTGGCTGATTGCATCATAATCCATCCTCATCTTAAAAACATGGAGCATGATCCACAAGAATATCAAGCCCAATGGGGTCGAGAACTTATCTAGATTTCCTTAGAGGGAGGTTGTCCAATCATGATTCTCCCATCAGCCAGGGGATCCATCAATTGCAGCTCTTAGCTTTGAAAGACCTCTATTACCTATATATCTACCAGTTTTATAAATACAAACAATTTCATTTTTCCCCCTGGTGTTCACAGGTGATAGCATAGCAGGAGCACATATGGTCAGGTGGACTAAGACGGACCAACAAACCCAATAAGTTAGATATGAGTATAGAAGCAATATCGAATTGACTTGGTGAAGGTCCATATGGGTTTGCGTTGTAGCATTTTTTTCTTGGTGTCTATGTGAAATCTCTGCTTGCAGTTCAACTAAGGTTCTTCAGAGTCTTCCTGGGGGCGGTGTGCTTTCACCTTTCCTCCCAGATGCTGCCAATCACAGCTCAGCAGCATGTGAGATTGATAGAACTGAAGACTCTGAAAAAAGGCCAGTTGGACTGCAAGTAGAGATTTCACATGCTGCACTCCAGAAGAAACAAATGTGAATTTCTCTGCAATGAAGCATCGCAGCGCAAGACAGAAAAGAACATCAGCATCAGGGAGCTCAGGGATTTTTGTTTAACTTACTTTGTTTTAGCAACTGACATGTCCTCTTTAAAGTCCAAGATCACCCATTTACTAATGAAAATATATATTTTTTTGCAATAATTCATGTAGTGCAGATACATTTTCAGTTTGAGCGCAATTATTTCTACAGGAATGTTTAGACATAATTCTCAGCTAATCATTGAAACAAGACCAGTCACAAAGAATTTCATGGCTTGTTATGACGTTGCTGAGAGAAGGCAATAATCATCAACCAGTCCACAGGAATTTAAGCGTTCCTTTTTGCAGAAACCACAGAGGTGCATAGTTGCTGTTTACTACAATTCCCTGAATACCGTAATACATCATTGCCAACTTTGTCATAAAAAGTGGAGTTACATCATACTCCTAACAGAGCAGACATATTTCCAGATTGCCACGTTTTGGAATGAACATGGTGGGTTATATTCACCCCTCTCCAATGCCCTAGACATGGTGCTCAACCCTAAATAACCGGTTGACCCTTATCATACCAACTCCTACCTTTGACAGACATACTTTTATTTTGCTTAAAGGGGATATTATCATTTAAGAGGTTTATTAAAAGCCAGAGAGATGCAGGTCCTGCCACTATGGACCCAAATGGTCAGCTCTCCTCCAAGTCTCTATGAGACTTTGACATGAAGTAGATTGAACCTGAGCAACTATTTTGGATCTTCTAAGGAAGTCATAGAGAGAAGTTAAAGAGGCAACAGTTCTTTCACATTGATGTCTACGTTAGTAGAGCTCCCAATGTTTAGTGACCGAGGTCCTACACCTGGAACCTCCAGTGATTGGCTGTTCTCAGTGCCGGTGTGGAGCAGTGGCCGAAGGTGCTCAGTTCTGGAGCTGCCTCTTCTGATAGTGGTCTTGTCTAGGTAATGCACATCTGCCTCTATTCACATCAGTAGGATATGTATGTGAAGTACCCGGCCAAGGCCACGATCAGAAGATGGTGCAGCTCCAGAACTGAGCCCCGCCGTCCACCGGCTGCCGCCGCTAGAGCGTTAGCAGCTGATCGGAAGGTGTGCCAGGCGTCAGGCCTCAACTGATCAGATATTAATAACCTATCCTACAGATAGGTCATCATGTAAAAGTAGTAGAGATCCTCTTTAATAATAAGCGGACACTCTCCATTGACAGTGCCCACAAGATGGTGCAGATCCAAGAGGTCGGACTCGCTTCCATCAGGTCTTTTTTGGCTTGTTCTTTGAATACATCTTGGAATTCTGAATTGACAGCATCCCTTTAATTAGGACCAGTAATATAATATTGCAATACTAAAAACGGAAAAGGGTGGACATCATCTCCTACAACAGGTGGAATGGCCTGAGCTAAAGAGTTTCGTGGCTTCCTGAGATCTGAGGGGATACTCTATGCTCTTATCAATGGTCCCTAGGGCCTCGTTCACATGTTGAGTATTTGTGAGTTTTTTACCTCAGTTTTGTAGCTAAAACCAGGAGTGGGTGATAAACACAGAAGTGGTGACGTGTTTCTATTATACTTTTCCTCTGATTGTTCCACTCCAGGTTTTGTCTTCAAGCACTGAGGTAATAAACCTACCAAATACTCAACAGGTGAACATGGCAAAATACTCAGTCCATCCATATAGGAATATGAAGTTGGCGAACATCCCTCTTACCTATTTCCGTGAGCCATTTTGCAACAGACCCATAGATTTCATCCAGTATGAGAATCACAACCAGGTTGATGATGACGGCGGTGGCTGTCACGGTCACACGGACATTTGATCTGGTGCTTTCGTTTGTACTAACCGCCAAGGCTGCCGCAACGGTGATCCGGTAGATGATGACTCCAAATACGGCTGAAAATGTAAGTGCAATCTATGGAAGAGAAGAATAACAGCATGATTTGAAAGGAAAGTGTATCCTACTGCTGGAGAAAAGATAAGCCCGGTTGACACCAACCTAACCTGAAAACAGTAGATGGATGAGAGTATAAAGCTTTTCGGGAAAGTGTGACTACTGTATGCAGATCTCTGTGCTGTTTTTGGCCCAAGTGAAGGAGCGGAACTACTAATTTTCCTAAAGTTTACAATGTCTATGTCATGCCTTGGGATTCCTTGTCAGCTTCCTTCCCTGTTGAGCCAGTCCCTATCCAAATGCTTTATTTTTGCTTTTTCCTTTAGTTTGCAGTTATCAGGTTTTCTAATTTTCTTATTGTCTCTGTCCTATTACAACCTAGCTGGGCTATTGATACTTTCCTCACACCAGCCTTCTCTGCGGTATATGGTTAGTCAGGAGTTCTCACTTTCTCATTTTGTCTGTGTCCTATCACATCCTGGGTGGAGCTATTTATATTATTACTGCTTAGGAGTTCCATCCATGAAGCTAAGGAGTTTAGCAGACATCAGTGTTATTTTCTCTGTGTTTTTGTCTTTCCTACACCTATCTTCTGTTTACTGTTATGAGTCTACCGTTCCTTGCATTAATTATTTCTCCTTTGTCCATTGTGTGCACGTGTTTTTTGTGCCCACACCTTGGTTCTTTGTCTATCTCTGCATGCTTACTCTATCTTGATTTGTAGTGTTAATATCCTCCCCTTTCCTTCCTCAGGAGTAGGAGAAAAAACTTTGATGGCCTTTCAGGCAGACAGGTCTGGGCTGTGGGTTTCTAGTTGTTCTGCTATGGATACTCCAGTCTGTGCAGGAACCGTTAGGGTGCAGGTAAGGCAGCATTGAAATAGGCTTATTATCACTTTGGAATACTTATGTGCATAACAGTATACCCCCTTTTGCATACTATTTCACAATTTGCCAAAATCTTTAATCTTCATAAAAAATTGAATTACTTTTTATAGAATAAATTGTTTATCATAAAGCAAAGTCAGCGTCATAATCCAGAGCTGCACTCAGAATTCTGCCAGCTGAAGAGTAGATATTTCCTTATAGTTCTTGATGGTTCAATGTCTTCTGATTTGCACTCTGGGAATTGACAACATCCGGCATTACAGAGACTTAGATAAACAGTCTGACTACAAGACTGTTGACTATTTCCAATGACAACTTGCTGAATTGCAAATGCAGCTCTGAAGTATAATACAAGTTCTAACTCAGGATCAGTACATGATCAGTAAAGTAATGTATGTACACAGTGACTGCACCAGCAGAATAGTGAGTGCAGCTCTGGAGTATAATACAGGATGTAACTCAGGATCTGTAATGTATGTACACAGTGACTGCACCAGCAGAATAGTGAGTGCAGCTCTGGAGTATAATACAGGAGGTAACTCAGGATCAGTAATGTATGTACACAGTGACTGCACCAGCAGAATAGTGAGTGCAGCTCTGGAGAATAATACAGGCGGTAACTCTGGATCAGTAATGTAATGTATTACACAGTGACTGCAGCAGCAGAATGTGAGTGAAGCTCTGGAGGATAATACAGGAGTAACTCAGGATCAGTAATGTAATGTATGTACACAGTGACTGCACCAGCAGAATAGTGAGTGCAGCTCTGGAGTATAATACAGGAGGTAACTCAGGATCAGTAATGTAATGTATGTACACAGTGACTCCACCACCAGAATAGTGAGTGCAGCTCTGGAGTATAATACAGGAGGTAACTCAGGATCAGTAATGTAATGTATGTACACAGTGACTATACCAGCAGAATAGTGAGTGCAGCTCTGGAGTATAATACAGGAGGTAACTCAGGATCAGTAATGTAATGTATGTACACAGTGACTGCACCAGCAGAATAGTGAGTGCAGCTCTGGAGTATAATACAGGGGGTAACTCAGGATCAGTAATGTAATGTATGTACACAGTGACTGTACCAGCAGAATAGTAAGTGCAGCTCTGGAGTATAATACAGGAGGTAACTCAGGATCAGTAATGTAATGTATGTACACAGTGACTATACCAGCAGAATAGTGAGTGCAGCTCTGGAGTATAATACAGGAGGTAACTCAGGATCAGTAATGTAATGTATGTACACAGTGACTGCACCAGCAGAATAGTGAGTGCAGCTCTGGAGTATAATACAGGGGTAACTCAGGATCAGTAATGTAATGTATGTACACAGTGACTGTACCAGCAGAATAGTAAGTGCAGCTCTGGAGTATAATACAGGAGGTAACTCAGGATCAGTAATGTAATGTATGAACACAGTGACTCACCAGCAGAATAGTGAGTGCAGCTCTGGAGTATAATACAGGGGGTAACTCAAGATCAGTGCGGGATAGAGAAAAAAAAAATATTTCAAAGGGACAATTATGAAGATTAAGATGTAAATCATGTAAAGCACACATTAATAGGACTGGAATGACAATACATCTCTACAAGTGGTGCATTAATATATAATATTATACGGGAATTTAATACATTCTGAGTTACTAGGGGTAACAGAGACAAAGTCACCCACAATGTTACCTACCATGAATAAAATTGCTGTACAATTGACAAAATAGGCAGGAATTCGATCCCTCCAGGTCAGTTTTTCCTTTTTCTGAAAAACACAAGTAAATAATAAATATATATATATATGTAGAATTAATGCAATGAATGGATACAGCAAAAAATACTCAAGTTAAGTAGCCCCCAGTATGTGCTGATAGACGCCTGTTGTATTCGGTCTTCAGGGGCTGGAGAGTCAGGCAGGGACCAGATTTTTAGTTTATCATGATCATTCTAGATATGTTTTACATTTTATTTCCATGTATGTCTAAGACAATGCTACAAAAGCATGATATGGGGCAGAGGCCCTGATTCCACCAATGCATCACTTATAAGGATGTATGTTGCTGTATCAATAAAATCAGTAATTTATAAGCAGGAAATTATCACTACAGGACTAAGTGTCTCGTGCCTCCTGGTCCAACCACACCCCATCACTGATTAGCAGCTTTCTGCCAATCAGCTTCCAGCATGTTCTTACCCCTGTTCTAGTAAGTCCCTCTGGGGATGGGGAGATCATTACAGACCAGTTTTCTAGTTTAGAATTTATCATTCTGGATATGTTTTATTCTCTATTTTTATGCATCTCTAAGGGCCCTTTCACATCAGCGTTTTTTTCAAATCGCGGCAGATGCGGTGAAAAAAACGCATCTGCCGCGATTACCGCATACCGGCTGCACTTGCGGCACGGTTGCGGCGCGGTTGCGGCAAGCCCCATAGAAAGTATAGGCGGGCTTGCGGCAAGTGCGGTTTTGCACTTGCGGCAGGTGCGGCCGCGAAAAAAACCGCGGCTGACCGCGGTTTTTTTCGCGGCCGCACCTGCCGCAAGTGCCAAGACCGCACTTGCCGCACCTGCCGCAAGTCCGCCTATACCTTGTATGCCGTTTACCGCAACCGCGGCGCAACCGTGCCGCAAGTGCAGCCGGTATGCGGTAATCGCGGCAGATGCGTTTTTTTCACCGCATCTGCCGCGATTTGAAAAAAAACGCTGATGTGAAAGGGCCCTAAGACGATGCTCCAAAATGTAATCTTCTAAGAGCAGTATAATGTAGTGGCAAAGATCAGCTGTGACCCTCAGCTGTAATGTCTGTATACTCTTATATTCTGTGATCCCCGGCTGTAATGTCTGTATACTCTTATATTCTGTGATCCTCAGCTGTAATGTCTGTATACTCTTATATTCTGTGATCTCCGGCTGTAATGTCTGTATAATCTTATATTCTGTGATCTCCGGCTGTAACATCTGTATACGCTTATATTCTGTGATCCCTGGCTGTAATGTCTGTATACTCTTAAATTCTGTGATCCCCGGCTGTAATGTCTGTATACTCTTATATTCTGTGATACTCGGCTGTAATGTCTGTATACTCTTATATTCTGTGATCCCCAGCTGTAATGTCTGTATACTCTTATATTCTGTGATACCTGGCTGTATTGTCTTTATACTCTTATATTCTGTGATCCCCGGCTGTAATGTCTGTATACTCTTATATTCTGTGATCTCCGGCTGTAACATCTGTATACTCTTATATTCTGTGATCCCTGGCTGTAATGTCTGTATACTCTTATATTCTGTGATCTCCGGCTGTAACATCTGTATACTCTTATATTCTGTGATCCCTGGCTGTAATGTCTGTATACTCTTATATTCTGTGATACTCAGCTGTAATGTCTGTATACTCTTATATTCTGTGATCTCCGGATGTAATATCTGTATACTCTTATATTCTGTGATCCCCGGCTGTAATGTCTGTATACTCTTATATTCTGTGATCCCCGGCTGTAATATCTGTATACTCTTATATTCTGTGATCCTCGCAGTAATGTCTGTATACTCTTATATTCTGTGATCTCCGGCTATAATGTCTGTATACTCTTATATTCTGTGATCCTCGGCTGTAATGTCTGTATACTCTTATATTCTGTGATCTCCGGCTATAATGTCTGTATACTCTTATATTCTGTGATCCTGGCTGTAATGTCTGTATACTCTTATATTCTGTGATCCCTGGCTGTAATGTCTGTATACTCTTATATTCTGTGATCCCCAGCTGTAATGTCTGTATACTCTTATATTCTGTGATTCCCAGCTGTAATGTCCGTATACCTTCTTACTTCCTCCCCTGTCCAGTAGCTGGGGTATATCCGACCTCATCCTGCATGGTTGGACACATACATTACACAGGGACACATTTATAAGAATATCTCGGGACAGGAAAATTTTTTTTAACATCCAATTGTGGAACTTATTTTTATTCTAAGGTCTATTAATTAAAATATACAATTGTTTATGGCACATCCCCTAGTTTCACCATTATTGGCATCATCCAAAGCCCCTAATGTATCAATTTAAGATTCCAACGTGACAAATTATAAAACAGGGGTTGTACAAAAATAAATAAAGACGGCTGCATTTTTTTTTGTGGAAAAAGCACCAATCCTGTTCACAGGTTGTTTCTGGTATTGCAGGTCAGCTCAACTGAACTGAGTGATGTGAACTTGCAATACCACACATGACCTGATAACCAGTGTGGCGCTGTTTTTGGAAGTGAATGGGCCTATCTTTCATTCCTGCACAGTCAAAATAATAGAGGAAAAAATGTTTTCTCTACTAAACTGTAATGTTTGATCTGTATCTTATTTTATGTCAAAGCCAGTTGGGTTTATATCACTCGTACATATCGAGTTTCAAACTTGGTTTAAAGTATTTTTTATTAATTCCGTTCTATTTATCTATTTTTTACCTTCTTAGGTTAAATATAGTCCGACTGTGAAACTTAAAGTGGCGGAAGGAGAAAAAGATGGAGAGTTTATACCTCGGTCACCCAGCACCGGGCTCCATAAACAGGAACAAAAAGGATCTTTTGCTTGGACTGAAAATCCTATAAAATCTAATGTGTCATTAGAACCTGACCAGGTTTTATGTTAAATGTATTTTTAGAATTTTATTACTATTTTTTTTAATTATTTTTCATTACTGCGAATGGTGGATCCTGTGTTATCTACTGTATATAGAGGTGTTACCAGTCATTGTACAGGAGGAGGAGGTGAGCTGTGACATCACCTATTGTGAATGGTGGATCCTGTGTTATCTACTGTATATAGAGGTGTTATCAGTCATTGTACAGGAGGAGGTGAGCTGTGATATCACCTATCGTGAATGGTGGATCCTGTGTTATCTACTGTATATAGAGGTGTTACCAGTCATTGTACAGGAGGAGGAGGTGAGCTGTGATATCACCTATTGTGAATGGTGGATCCTGTGTTATCTACTGTATATAGAGGTGTTATCAGTCATTGTACAGGAGGAGGTGAGCTGTGATATCACCAATTGTGAATGGTGGATTCTGTGTTATCTACTGTATATAGAGGTGTTATCAGTCATTGTACAGGAGGAGGTGAGCTGTGATATCACCTATTGTGAATGCTGGATCCTGTGTTATCTACTGTATATAGAGGTGTTATCACTCATTGTACAGGAGGAGGAGGTGAACTGTGATATCACCTATTGTGAATGGTGGATCCTGTGTTATCTAATGTATATAGAGGTGTTATCAGTCATTGTACAGGAGAAGGTGAGCTGTGATATCACCTATAGTGAATGGTGGATCCTGTGTTATCTACTGTATATAGAGGTGTTATCAGTCATTGTACAGGAGGAGGAGGAGAGCTGTGATATCACCTATTGTGAATGGTGGATCCTGTGTTATCTACTGTATATAGAGGTGTTATCAGTCATTGTACAGGAGAAGGTGAGCTGTGATATCACCTATAGTGAATGGTGGATCCTGTGTTATCTACTGTATATAGAGGTGTTATCAGTCATTGTACAGGAGGAGGAGGAGAGCTGTGATATCACCTATTGTGAATGGTGGATCCTGTGTTATCTACTGTATATAGAGGTGTTATCAGTCATTGTACAGGAGGAGGAGGTGAGCTGTGACATCACCTATTGTGAATGGTGGATCCTGTGTTATCTACTGTATATAGAGGTGTTATCAGTCATTCTACAGGAGGAGGAAGTGAGCTGTGACATCACCTATTGTGAATGGTGGATCCTGTGTTATCTACTGTATATAGAGGTGTTATCAGTCATTGTACAGGAGGAGGAGGAGGTGAGCTGCGATATTACCTATTGTGAATGGTGGATCCTGTGTTATCTACTGTATATAGAGGAGTTATCAGTCATTATACAGGAGGTGAGCTGTGATATCACCTATTGTGAATGGTGGATCCTGTGTTATCTACTGTATATAGAGATGTTATCAGTCATTGTACAGGAGGAGGAGGTGAGCTGTGACATCACCTATTGTGAATGGTGGATCCTGTGTTATCTACTGTATATAGAGGTGTTATCAGTCATTGTACAGGAGAAGGTGAGCTGTGATATCACCTATTGTGAATGGTGGATCCTGTGTTATCTACTGTATATAGAGATGTTATCAGTCATTGTACAGGAGGAGGAGGTGAGCTGTGACATCACTTATTGTGAATGGTGGATCCTGTGTTATCTACTGCATATAGAGGTGTTATCAGTCATTGTACAGGAGGAGGAGGCGAGCTGTGATATCACCTATAGTGAATGGTGGATCCTGTGTTATCTACTGTATATAGAGGTGTTATCAGTCATTGTACAGGAGGAGGAGGAGAGCTGTGATATCACCTATTGTGAATGGTGGATCCTGTGTTATCTACTGTATATAGAGGTGTTATCAGTCATTGTACAGGAGGAGGAGGTGAGCTGTGATATCACCTACTGTGAATGGTGGATCATGCATGTTCTTCTAATTACTGGTCTCAGCATTAACAATTTATGTATATTATTAAACAGCTGAAGCCGTGGTGGGTAGGGACCACCTTGCACCACCTAAACCACAACTAAACCTGAAAAAAATGAATATCAGCCTGTGCTGTTTTTTCTACTTTTACGGTTTCCTTTTAGAAAAACGATATATACGGAGCTCTCCAGATATTTTCTAAAATCATAGTTTATAGCCCCTGAAACCACAACTGATCAAATCAGAGATCGAGTGTTCACTTTTCCTATACTGCCCCTGCAGGTGGTATAAGGTATTACATCATTTACATTGAAATTAGTCCTTTTAGTGTATTTTTTGGACATGCTGGGTTATCCAGATATTTTCTGAAATCATAATGTCTGGAGGCCACACTGCTATTACAAAAGTACATATTTTTTAAGGTGAAAAATCAACATGGCGGTATGTATATTACATTGTATACACTTGTTGTGGAATGCAGCCTGTTACATTCCAGGGTGGCTCTATGTTCCCCGTAATTTATAAGCTCGGTTTCTGGTTTAGCACAACTTACAGATTGCACGCCGCAGAGAATGACTTCATTTCAGCAGAACATGTGCGTGTTTTATTACCGTTGTATGTATCTGTGGCATATTAAGAACTTGTCGATTCTTGAGGGGAATCATTTTTATTTTTCAAAGGAGAATTGGAGGTCAGTGATACATCCAGAGCTTAACTCCTTCACTGCTGGGAACTATTCACTCATCTGTCTTCAATAGCAAAAAGAAAAGACAAAAAAAAAAATAAAAGAAACTCGCCATACCATGCCAATCCTAGCCTATAAAGCTGCAAGGAAAACCGGAGCTAATCATGCAAAGGATGTCCGCCTCATTAACGTGTGATCTGACATGAACCATGGCTTCTACAAAAAAAAAAAAAGAATCGTCCATGACTCACCCCGTTTAACCTCTTTGTGAGTCACGGCATCTTTTTTTGGATTGGGCGAAGAATAACATAATATTAGACCCTGTTGTGCCCAATTTACTGCAAAAAATGTTCTATTTTCTTGCAGGATCACCGTCATGGCTTCATAGTGCCGCACCGGGAGACAGCAAGACTTTACATGTGACGTCTCGTGACACATCGAGCTGCTCTGAAGAGACGATAAAGACAATGTTTGACCTCAATCATGAAATTCCGACTTCTCCTCGGCGCAATTTAAAAAATGTCATCGTTTTATTGTCATCATCACCATGAAAAATGGGTCTGACCTTGTAAAGAGAGGACTTTCACAACCGAAGAGAGAAATGGAAAGGAATTATGATATTATGATAGATAGATAGATAGATAGATAGATAGATAGATAGATAGATAGATAGATAGATAGATAGATTAAACAAAGTTGGGCAGCACTACCAAAAATAAACTACGGGTGCAAACCTGGAAGGGCAGTGTCCAAACCCCAAATAATATAAAAAGTTGACAAAAACAGGCAGCATTTGTAGCACCCCAGGGATGTCTGAGCCCTCTGCTTCGGTGGGGATATTACTGGTGGCCTGCCCAGATCCGTGATCCTGGTAGACAGCCATAAGAAAGGGTTGTTTTAGTATTTACAAGGGGTTAAGAATTTGTCTCGTGACGCCACCTGTAGTACCTGGTGACTAGACACCAGCGCCGCCACAGTCCTCCGGAGGGTGGTGGTATTACAGCTAGGGTAGAGCAGCTCCCTACAGGTAGAGCTAAACCTCCGGGGCAGTGTTACCTGTGGCCAGGACGGTGCTGACCGTTGAGAAACATCAATGAAAGCGGACAGAGACACAGAGGCAATTCACTCTTCCAGGTACTTTGCTTGCAGAAACTGATCAAGATGGTGATACAGTTCACAGTACTCCCAGCAGGACAGTCGGCCGGGTAGTCGCAGCAGAATGCAGAATCTGGGGAAGTCTCTGGCGGTACCTCTTGGGTCTACCCTTGTCCTGTCCCTTCTCTCTCTTCTCATGGTCTACTTATTGGCAGTAATACATCCCAGGGGATGAACACCCTGAGAACGTCTTCGGAGGCGGGACGAGTACGGTCGGAGGATGAACACTCCCGGCAGCGTTGTTAGACCCGTGTACTCCGGATGAACAAGTCAGGACCTTTCTGTCTGGGCTACTTCTTTGTCTAGCCCTCTTTTGAAGCCCCCTTTCTCTCTCGGGTAAGCTCCTGTTCTCCGTATTTCCTCGGGGAAGACACTCCTGAGGACTCCCCGTGCGTTCTACCTTCTCCTCTCACACTTTCCACTCTCCAACTCTCTTTTTGGGACCTTCCCCCGGTTGCATCGGTGGGTGTGTCTTGGGATCAAATCCTTCCACAGTGTTCTGCATTCTACACTCTACAGGAGAGAGAGAGGACCCCGCTGACCATAAGAGCTAACACTCTACAGGAGAGACTTATCAATGATTCTGAATATGGAAAACGACCCTGCCATACAAAGTGTGCTCCACTGGGAGCTGCTGATTTGTGATGGCCCCAGGACGGATCACCACCGTACAAGTTGGGACATCCGCTAGATGTCATAGCTGCAGGGCATTGTGGGGAGGTTGCAGTGTGAGAAATGGTGTTGGATAAGGTTTCTTTGTTTGCTTTTTGTGAATAGCGAATTGAGTCTCAAAATGTTTAAAACTACGAATTAAAGGAAAATGAAGTCAAGCTCAATCCTCTGTGGATTGATCTGCTCATTTTGAATAGATAGATAGATAGATAGATAGATAGTTAGATAGAAAGGTAGTGGATGGAAAGAAACCTTTAGATATATTTATATCCTTACATTATCTTTGTATATATCAGTCTATCCTCTTCCGGATACGGGTTGTGAGACAGTGTGGGGGATCATATGCTAGGGGCGCTATGTCTCCCCCAGAATGCGCACTGTCACATATTGAGCCCGGTATAGGGTGTAGGAAAGAGGGACGGTCCACTCCCTCCGCTCCGGGTCTTGCAGGTTTCCCTGGAAGGAGACACTGGGTTAAAAGCATGGTTAGGAGACAGTGTGGGGTTCCCTGTGGACAGTTTTGGCCTAAATCTGAAGCAGCAGCATCTAACAACTGGACAGGTCAAGAGCTCCAGGGGCCGTGTGAGGTAATAACACAGCCTAGCCTGGGAGGGCTGGGAGTTCGGTGCGACCTCAGCTGGAGAGCTCATAAACGGAAGGGACCGGGTTACTATCTGTGAACTGTATCCATTGTACCCGGCTGCGACCCGGATTCCGGCATCTTGTGCCACCACTGTGTTTTCAGCAATAAATCCGAGTACTGTATGAACTACTACCGGGCTCCACGTTTTTCCTGTCTTGCAATCCCGGCGCTGACCCACAGGGTGCTGTGTCCTCCTCCTTCCGATAGCTCTCTATTCCTTGTTACATTGGGACAGGTCTAAGCACGGCCCATGAGTAAGGATAATCACTGAGCATTTAGATAGTTATCATTCTCTTAAGTGCCATATATTGCTTCCCTATGCAAGCGCTGTTCAAACTTCCTGAGAAACTCAGTTCTCCTATATTGGTGGTCAACTCTGCTACACTACTGGCTAGTTCTGCCTTGGACTCTGTGACAAACCCAGATCTTCTATACTACTAGCAAGTTCTGCCTTGAACTCGGTGACAAACCCAGGTCTTCTATATCACTGTAAAGTACTGCCACGCACTCTGTGACAAACCCAGATCTTCTATAATACTGGCTAGTTCTACCCTAGACTGTTTGACATACCCAGCTCTTCTATACTGCTTGCTAGTTCTTCCTGGAACTCTATGACAAACCCAGCTTTCCTATATCTCTGGATAACCCTAACCCATTACTGAGCCAGTTCTGGCAAGGTTTCTATGACAAACCCAGTTCTGCTACATTACTGGGCCGGTTCTTTGACTAATGAGTACAATTCTGCAATGCCAGAGCCTTCCTGCCACATCTGCCTCCATTGTTTCCTCTGTACCCCCTCTAAAAAACTATTTATAATAAAAACAAATATCTTTAAAGAATGTATGACGCACAGTAGTACGAATTTGTGCACGTCCTCTGTGTCGTGTATACTGTAAAATAGTAGTAATCCCACGAAATATAAATATTAAGAAAAAAGTCAAATACACATTATAAATGTGCAATAAATATCATGTAAGGACGACACTCCCTGAACACATGATCGAGCACCGACACCGCTGGCATACAAATAAATACATATGTTCCAGATCACCAGATCTAATAACTTGCAGGAATAGAGGTATCAGAGCAAGACTCCTTCACAAAGGAGGAAATGATGCCCCATACTGGGAAAACACAGCATCGCCATCTATCTGTCGATCAATGCGAGAGATCCGTGGGGTTTGTACTCTTTATTTTTATGCATTTATCACCAATCCACAGATTGCTGCTCATGCTCAACCTGTGCTGCTCATGTTGGACCTGTGCTGCTCATGTTGGACCTGTGCTGCTCATGCTCAACCAGTGCTGCTCATGCTTGACCTGTGCTGCTCATGCTCAACCAGTGCTGCTCATGCTCAATCTGTGCTGCTCATGTTGGACCTGTGCTGCTCATGTTGGACCTGTGCTGCTCATGCTCAACCAGTGCTGCTCATGCTTGACCTGTGCTGCTCATGCTCAACCAGTGCTGCTCATGCTCAATCTGTGCTGCTCATGCTCAACCTGTGCTGCTCATGTTGGACCTCTGCTGCTCACGCTCAACCAGTGCTGCTCATGCTCGACCAGTGCTGCTCATGCTCGACCTGTGCTGCTCATACTCGACCAGTGCTGCTCATGCTCGACCTGTGCAGCTCATGCTTGACTTGTGCTGCTCATGTATGACCTGTGCTGCTCATGCTCGACCTGTACTGTTCATGCTCACCCAATGCTGCTCATGCTTGACTAGTGCTGCTCATGCTCGACCACTGCTGCTCATGCTCGACTAGTCCAGTTCATGCTTGACCTGTGCTGCTCATGTTGGACCTGTGCTGCTCATGTTGGACCTGTGCTGTTCATGCTCGACCAGTGCTGCTCATGCTTGACCTGTGCTGTTCATGTTGGACCTGTGCTGCTCATGCTCAACCTGTGCTGTTCATGCTCAATCTGTGCTGCTCATGTTGGACCTGTGCTGCTCATGTAGGACCTGTGCTGCTCATGCTTGACCTGTGCTGCTCATACTCGACCACTGCTGCTCATGCTGGACCAGTGCAGCTCATGCTCAACCAGTGCTGCTCATGCTCAATCTGTGCTGCTCATGCTCAACCTGTGCTGCTCATGTTGGACCTGTGCTGCTCATGCTCAACCAATGCTGCTCATGCTCAACCAGTGCTGCTCATGCTCGACCTGTGCTGCTCATACTCGACCAGTGCTGCTCATGCTCGACCAGTGCAGCTCATGCTTGACCAGTGCAGCTCATGCTCAACCTGTGCTGCTCATTCTCAAACTGTGCTGGTCATTCTCGACCTCTGCTTCTCATGCTCGAACTGTGCTGCTTATGCTCGATCTGTGTTGCTCATACTCGACAAGTGCTGCTCATGCTCGACCAGTGCAGCTCATGCTCGACCTTTGCTGCTCATGCTTGACTTGTGCTACTCATGTATGACCTGTGCTGCTCATGCTCGACCTGTACTGCTCATGCTCAACCAATGCTGCTCATGCTCGACTAGTGCTGCTCATACTCGACCAGTGCTACTTATTCTCAATCTGTGCTGCTCATGTTCGACCTGTGCTGCTCATGCTCGAACTGTGCTGCTCATTCTCGACCTGTGCTGCTCATTCTCGGCCTGTGCTACTCATGCTCAACTAGTGCTGCTCATGTTCAACCTGTGCTGCTCATGCTCAACCTGTGCTGCTCATGATCGACCTGTGCTGCTCAGCTTAAGCTGTGCTGCTCATGCTCAACCTGTGCTGCTCATGCTTGACCTGTGCTGCTCATGCTCGACCTGTGCTGCTCATGCTCGACCTATGCTGCTAATGCTCGACCTCTGCTGCTCATGCTCGACCTGTGCTGCTCATGCTCGACCTGTGCTGCTCATTCTCGACCAGTGCTGCTCATGCTCGACCTGTGCTGTTCATGCCCAACCTGTGCTTCTCATGCTCAACTAGTGCTGCTCATGCTCAGCCTGTGCTGCTCATGCTGCTCATGATCGACATGTGCTGCTCAGCTTAACATGTGCTGCTCATATTCGACTTGTATTGCTCAACTCAACCTGTGCTGCTCAGCTCAACCTGTGTTGCTCATGCTCGACCTGTGCTGCTCATGATCAACCAGTGCTACTCATGATCGACCAGTGCTGCTCATGATCAACCAGTGCTGCTCATGATCGACCTGTGCTGCTCATGCTCGACCTGTGCTGCTCATGCTCGACCTGTGCTGCTCAGCTTAACCTGTGCTGCTCAGCTCAACCTGTGTTGCTCATGCTCGACCTGTGCTGCTCATGCTCTACCAGTGCTGCTCATGATCGAACAGTGCTGCTCATGCTTATGCTCAACCTGTCCTGCTCATTCTCGACCAGTGCTATTTAGCTCAACATGTGCTGCTCATTCTCAACCTGTGCTGCTCATTTTCGACCTGTGCTGCTCAGCTCAACCTGTGCTGCTCATGCTCGACCTGTGCTGCTCATGATCGACCTGTGCTGCTCATGATCGACCTGTGCTGCTCATGCTTAACCTCTGCTGCTCAGATCAACCTGTGCTGCTCATGCTTGACCTGCTGCTCATTCTCAAACTGTGCTGCTCATGCTTGATCTGTGCTGCTCATGATCGATCAGTGCTGCTCATGCTCTCCCTGTGCAGTTCAGCTCAACCTTTGCTGCTCATTCTTGACCTATGCTGCTCATGCTTGACCTGTGCTGCTCAGCTCGACCTGTGCTGCTCATGCTCGACCTGCTGCTCATTTTCGACCTGTGCTGCTCATGCTCGACCAGTGCTCTATGTACTTCCATGAATCTGATAGCAGAGAATGGAATGATGGTCCCCCATCAAGGTTGCCAACTTTCCTTTTTATTTTTTCTGGACAGTTTATGAAAAGAATCATGTACAGACAATATATTTGACATACACATTGAAAAACCCTAATAAATTATCATTGATTATATGTGACCCATATCTACAGACCCATAATTATGATATGAAGATATCAGCTGCAGTCACTATATAGCGCAAAATGATGATAATTACAATCAAAACAATCTGTAGAAGATTATTCAGCAGCCCAACGCATGTACACAGGGAATCGGGAACTGTGGCCTCAGGATCCATGGGAATCCCAGCAGTCAGATCCCAAACAATCATACAGTAATCACCTAGATCAATTATCTATCTATCTATCTATCTATCTATCTATCTATCTATCTATCTATCTATCTATCTATCTATCTATCTATCTATCTATCTATGTAGATAAGTAGAGGCAGCACTCCAACATAGCACTACTTTTTCATGCCTATATTATTTGGGCTAGTGGGTATCTAGTTTTTGGAGAGCTTGCACCAATTTTTCATTAGTTATAGCGCTGTTTCTATTTTGGTTATCTGTCTATCTGTTTGATGGCACCTTCTTTTACCCACTTACTTCCACAAGACGGTATTATTGTGCAATTTATATATTTGATTATTGATAAGTTTGTCATATATTGGTCATACAGTTGCCAACCAAAAAGCAAAGCTACAGCACAGACACTGCCATACACTGCTACAATAAACTGTACAATGTCTAAGTACCAGTGCAATATACTGCAAATGTCCCGCCATACAATGCACAATACAGTAATAATACAGCTATACAGTGACTAAATGACATCTTCTCTCTAGGTCCTCAGCAGTGACCACCCACCGGGCGATGACCAGGTCACTTCTGCTAAGTATAATATCTTTCATTGGAGATTTCCATCCGGCAGATTCTGGTACAGTGACCCCCTGGCCATACATTATATACCCGTCTCCAGACCTTATTATGGGGCTGCTCTGTTGGAAAGTTCCTGGAAACGTCCGGATGGGAAGTTATGTAAGGTCAATGCTTCCTTGGGGGTTGGATGATTATCTGGATTTTGCTCTCTAGCACTGAGGGGACACATTTTAGCCTGAACTGCAGGATGTTGTACAAAGTATCTATTAGCAGAACATCCGCTGAAGTCTATAAATGACTTTTTACCATTATCCTAGGCTGCAGATTTACAGAAATAACAAGGAAAGGTTCTGTTACAGAATTACTGTGTGGCACGGTTATGGAGGCACTGCGACTGGTGGCCCTCAAAATACTGCAGGTCTAGCTAACACCAATACACAGGCACTGTTGGAGATAGTGTCATTGTTATGGGGCACTGTGGCCCATACTGGCACTGCCACTGACAAAGTGGCTGGCACAGTATTGAGGGCACTCTTATTAGTATGGTTGTGCCAATGTGGGGGACAGTGTTCATTAGTAACTCTGGCTGGTACTGTTATGGGACAATGTGCTCTGGAGTTACTTTGACAATGGTATGGAGGCTCTGTAAGTAATGTAAGGCTGTTATAGAGGAACTAGTAGTGTCACCATTTTATGACATTGTGTCTGACACTGCTAATAGTTTATTTTGGCTGGTAGTGGTATTGAGGCATTATGGCTTGGATTGTTATTGGCAATGTGGCTATTATTGATATGGGGTTACTGTGGTTGTCACTGTTATGGAGGAATGAGTACTGGCACCATTATATGGCTCTGTGGCTGACAATAATGAGTAACTCTGGCTGGCGTAGTTATTGGGCAACATGTCTACTATTGGTATGGTGCTACTATGGTTAGCGCTGTAACGGAGGCACTGTAAGTGAAGTGTGGTGCCCCTGCAGTTTGGACGCTACAGAGGAGTACTGCACCCAATCCACGGGTGTAGTTTTTCTGTTCTCAGTAAACGGAATGATAAATCCAGACACCCACAAAAGCACCTAACACAACCACGGAACTGGAGGCCACGAGATCTAGAGGAGCCGTGGCCGACTCCCGGCAGATCCACGAGGAAGGTATCTGTACTAGGTCAGCGGACTTACATAGTAACATAGTAACATAGTTTTTAAGGTTGAAGGAAGACTTTAAGTCCATCTAGTTCAACCCATAGCCTAACATGTTGATCCAGAGGAAGGCAAAAAAAAACCCATGTGGCAACACTAATCTCCACATTGGGGGAAAAAATTCCTTCCTTGGTACCGGTCACCCAAAAAGACCCGTGGCTGCTGGATTGGGCCACTGTGCGCGGAGGCGTGAGCAGGAGTTAGGCAAACAACCAGCGCTGAGGAAGAGAACAACCCGAGAAGGAAGGAACATAAAGGGGGTGTCTTGGACAAGCTAACCCAATTGCTGAGGACTATCCGGACTGCAGCTAGACAAGAACTGTACCCTGTGGTGCTAGCAGAGTAAAAGCTAAGTAAACCGGGTTTGGAACTCAGCACTGTGGGTGAGACTGTTCATTTACCCACCTGAAGAGCGGTAGAGTGATATCCCGCGCAGGCCGCAGGGCCTTGCATGTGAGCTGCTCTGCTCCTTCCCTGCAGGCAGGTCTGCCCCACTGGCCCTCTATCATCCAAATTCCTCTACACCGGATGCTCTGGGGATCCACTCCACCGTGTGGAGCGAAACCATCACTGCTGCCATCCCATCGTCCTCAGAGGTCCCGGACCACAATGCCGGCCATCTATGGTGTAACACCACGGGTGGCGTCACGACAACCACCCCCTATACTCCCCTAAATCCTTACAAATAACCAATCTCTAAACCCCTTAACCCGCTCTCTTATACTGACCGCTCCGGGGTCACGGACCTGGTCACACCACCATGGCATCCCGATTCCCCCAGCAACAACCCTGACAGGGCCTGGCTCCGAGTAACCTATGCCCCTGTTATGGTGATTATTGCATCAGCACCATCATGTAGCACTGGGGATGCCATGGTTAATGAGATTTTTAGCTGGTACCATTAATGGGCCACTATGGCTGGTAATGGTGGCTATTATTGTTATGGGGTTACTATTGCTGTTACCAGTAGATGTAGAGACTTTTATGGTGAAAACCTGCATTGGTATCATTATGTAGCACTGTGACTGACATGGTTATTGAGACTTTTGGCTGGTTGTGTTATTGTGGCACTATGGCTGGTATTGGTATGGGGGCAAAGTGGCTATTGGTATGGGGTTACTCTTCTTGTCGCTGTTATGGCAACACTAGTACTGTCACTATTATGTGGCACTGTGGCTCATATTATTAATGACTAACTCTGAGTTTCATACTTATTGAGCAACATGGCTATGACTGGTATGGGGTTACTATGGTTTGTGCGGTAAAGGAGGCACTGTAAGTGATGTAGAAGCTATTATGGTGACACTTGCAGTGGTATCATTATGTAGCACTGTGGCTGACAATATTAATGAGTAACTCTGGCTTTCATAGTTATTGGGCAACATGGCTACTACTGGTATGGAGTTACTATAGTAGAAACTTGATTCCAGCTCACCCAGTTGCCCTATGCTCATTCACCTGGGGCTTAGACACCGGCCTCGCCCTGGCCTCACATCAAGGATAATAGAAAAATTGGAGCCCGGCTCAACAGGACTGGATTTTTTCTTTCTTTTTATTTTTGAAAAGAAAGTAAATTGCATACAAAAGAAAAATTTACATGGTCGACATGACCCAGTCAACGTGTTTCGACTCCACTAAGCAGTCTTACTGCTCAGTGCAGTCTAAACGTGTCGACTAGGTCACGTCGACCATGTAAATTTTTGTTTTGTATGCAATTTACTTTCTTTTCAAAAATAAAAAGAAAGAAAAAATCCAGTCCTGTTGAGCCGGGCTCCAATTTTTCTATTATCCATGGAGTTACTATGGTTGGAGCTGTAATGGAGGCACTGTAAGTGATGTAGAGGCTGTTATGTTGACACTTACATTGACACCATGATGTAGTACTGTGGCTGACATAGTTGATAAAATTTTTGGCTGGTAGCATCATTGGGGCACTATGGCTCATATTGGGGAGGGAGCAAAATGGCTATTATTGGTATGGTCCCCACTCCAAACTTCTCCTGAGCTGCATCAATAATCTGGAATGCTCTACCCCATGAAATTAGGTCTATCCACTGCATACATAGTTTCAGGTGCTCCATAAAAACACATCTTTTTAGGGTGGCCTATCATGCTCCCTAGTCAAAGTCCTTTAATTAAACATAGCTTTGTCACTCCACCCGACTCAAAAGCATTACAAACAAAGTCTGGTGACCACTCATGCAGCTCTTATCTATTCCCCATTCACTCAAAGTGCCTAGACAATGATTGAAAAATAAGCCCCTGTACTTTGTGTCACTCCCACTTCATTGTAGATTGTAAGCTCTTATGAGCAGGGCCGTCATTATTTGCTTTAATCATTGTATTTTTTTCTGTCTGTATATGAACCACTGAATTGTAAAGCGCTGCAGAATATGTTGGCGCTTTATAAAGATTTTATTATTATGAAGTTACTATGGTTGGTACTGTAATGGAGGTACTGTAAGTAATATACAGGCTGTTATGTTGACTCTTGCATTTCCATCATTATGTAGAACTGTAGCTGACATGACTATTGAGATTTTTGTTTGGTAGCATTATTGGGTCACTGTGGCTAGTAGTGGGGCAAAGTGGCTATTATTAGTATGGGTTTACTAGCGTTGCCAATGTTATGGAGGCACTAGTACTGGCACCATTACATAGCACTGTAGATGATATTATTAATGAATCACTCTGGCTTTCATAGTTATTGGACAACATGACTACTACTGGTATGGGGTTACTAAGGTTGGCACTGTAATGGAGGCACTGTAAGTGATGTAGAAGCTTTTATGGTGACAATTGCATTGGCACCATTATGTAGCACTGTGGTTGACATGGCTAATGAGATTTTTAACTGGTAGAGATTTTGGGGCACTATGATGTATTGATATGGGGGGGGGGGGCAAAGTGGCTATTATTGGTATGGGGTTACTATGGTTGGTACTGTGGCTTGCACTGCTGTAGGAAAAAGTGCTTATTAATGGTATGGTAGAGTAAAGGTTGCAGCTCTTACCACGTTTATATACCCACCATGACTGGTACCTTTATGAGGTTACTTTTCAGGCAAGTGTTATATGGGATTGTTGATGCCTCTGTTATGGGAGCACTATTGCTTACTGTATATATCTGTCCCATAGAGAATTAGACAGATTGAGTAAAAGCTCCTTTTCACTAGCTCAGTGCCATTTTGGCATTATTTTAAGTTGTCTTGTAACATAGTAATATGTAGTTTATTATTTTGTTTATGAGCGGATGGACCCCAGGGACGAGGGCTCGTAAGCTCCACCGGCTACAATGTAGAAACAATAAACAGAGAATTACAATAAGATCTGCATGAAAGAAAGAAAACATAAATGTAACATATGTAATAATAATATACATAAATATCTGATTCCTATGTTGTGTGTTTATAGTTTAAAGCTGGTGTAGAAGGAACGCAGCGTCAGGGCTGAGGACAAGATAACTCAGTAGAATACAAGGACTTATTGGGACAAGGCGAAAATCAATCAGACTCCGGGCTTTGAATATTCTTGAAGTAAAGAATAGACGATCTGATTGGTTTCCATGAAACTGAGTTTCCCTACGATAATATTGTGGGACATAATATGTTACAGAACTGTAAAATTGATGAGGTATCATTAGGATAGGTCATTAACATTAGACAAAGGCGGGTTCAACATATGGCGCTTTCACTGATCAACTGACATCAACTTCAGAGGTTGCCGGATGTAAAAACAGCTCTATACATTGAGCAGTGGCCATTCTCTAGGTATGGCAACTCAGCTTTTATTTCACTTCAATAGGTGCTGAGCTGTGTGACGACTCAGAATCTACCTGTGCGGGGAATGAACTATTCTTATTGCCAGACATACTATTCCATTGTTCTTCAAGAGTTATGAGCCATTTGTCTGCTAAATTGCAGAATGCCTGCTGATTGCTGATTGCATCAGCCCCCTGCGGTGCACTAGACAGTATCATTCAGAGGACAATTATGCAATCGGATTGAGCTAGCGAACAATAAGGAAACAGCCATCTCCCCCCAGTCCTGTGGGGCACATCTGAGGGATATAAAACATGGCCTGTTTCTGGCACTGGTGTGATTCTACGGGACCTCAGCCTAGGGATCATGGTTCTAGATGTTGGCTTACAGATCTGTTCTACTGCCCAACACTAAGCCACAAATTTGTTTGTAGAACCCAGGTTGGGACAGTCCAGTCTCTTGGCCACATGCCTCACTGTGATCTGTCAGATTCATAAGCTTGCCGCTATCTCCTCTCAGAGGGTGGCTGCCAAAATAGGGGTATTGCTGCCCGGGGTAGTTGGTCCTGGATCACCCAAAGCTACAGAGGTATTGATCCCTTGTGTGTCAGCAGAAGGGTGAGACTCTGTCATATGCACCATCTTGTGTCCTATGTTGTTGACTGTTGGTCACCCAATTAAGTCTTACCGGAGCGTGGTACCCTCTTCCTGTTTTGTCTGAGTAGTGTTCTGCCCATGGGAAAAGAGTTCGGGTGTTCAGTGGGATGAGCCCTGGTCTTTCGAAAGACAGCTAGTCCAGTGGATGAGACCACCCTGACCCTTGTGTCTCCACAAGCTGCAGTACCTGACAATGGCCACTAGAGCGTGTACAGAGCTATGCTACTATGGCCACCACAGATGGTTGACTGACCACTACTGATCTGGTATTGATGTCTTGACCCAAAGAATGTCAATTTCAAAGAAGTGGGAGAAGCCCTTTAACTTCAACCTTTCTCAAGTGCTTCTAGTACTTAATACAGTTTAACTCCAATAAGTGGCACAAGTGAGCTAGTTCTCTATCTGGGAGACAGCTACTTTGCATGCAAAAGTAGGTATAATTTACAATACAGTGCCTAATAAATGGCATAATTAATTTTGAGGATGAAATAAAAGCACTATATGTTGTCCATATAATTGTGCAAATGAAAATAAGGAAAATACAGTACAGTGAGGGGGACAATATACACAAATAGTGGCTGTTCTCATTTACTAACATTGAAATATAAAGATATTCATAATGTTTCTCCCCCAGATACAGTATCCCTGAACAAATCACTCAATATCTTCCCACACAATCTCCGGTCCTCCCTAGTCCTCCCCCTCTCCTCCACACTCGTACATGCCTTCCTCACCCAATTTCCTTCAAAACTCTCTTTAGTATTCACCGTTCCTCCCTAACGATCGATTATCCATCAAATGTAGAACTTTCAGGCGGAACTTGAAAATCTTCTCTTCACACCACAGCTGCCACCTCACCGCCACCAGAACTGATGCCTCACCACCACCAAAACTGCCACCTCACACCACTGAGTTCGCGCTTCACCCCTGAGCTAGGCCTCACCACCACGGTAGCTAGCGCCTCATCACCACTGGAGTTGCGCCTCACCACCACTGGAGTTGGCACTTCACTACCACTGGAGCTGCTCCTTCCATTCCCGAGCTGACAACACTATTTCTGAGCTGTCACCTCACAAACACTGAGCTGCGGCTTGCCACTACCAAGCTGCTGCATCATTACCGTAGGAGCTGCTGCCTCACCACTACGGAGCTGAGATTTCACTACCCCTGAGCTGTCACCTCACAACCACTGGAGCTTCCGCCTTGCCACCACCAGAGCTGCAGCTTCATTACCCTGGGAGCTGCTGCCTCACCACCATTGGAGCTGTCACTTCACCACCACAGGAGCTACTGCCTCACCACCACTAGAGCAGCCACTCTCCACCACTGGAGCTGCCTCTTCACCATCACCAAGCTGCCACCTCACCACCACCGGAACTGCCTACTCCCCACCAACTGAGCTAGTGAAATCACTCAACGTACTGTCTCCCTCATGATTATACTATACAATGTAAGCACACAAAGGTAGTCCTCTCTCCTCCATACCAGTCTGTCACTATCAGTTTGTACATTGACCTGTAATTTATATGTGTGTTTTGTATGTACACCCCTCCTCATGCATGGCACCATAGAATCAATGGTGCTCTAAAAATAAAAATTAATAATAATAATCCAACTGAGCTATTCTAGCTCTATATACTGTGAACTTCCGACAGCCGGTAGCAGCTGATCGGTGGGGGAGAACCCAACTGATATTGATGACCTAACCCAATATCATAGTCCTGGACCATCCCTTTAATATTACATTTTATTTTTCCTTTATGCTTATACTATTGAATAGTTTGTTTTTACTTGCAAGCTGTGGAAATATCATGGGGTGCCTTAGGGGTTGAATACAATATTAAAATCACACCACGCAGCGTAGGATGATTCTTGACTAACACCCGATCAATTATTTATGAAATGAAGTCACAAAGTCAGCGGCATACAATACGAACCTGAAAAAAATACATCTCTACTGTATATTGTTGGCCCGTACGACTTTTGTAGCACTTGATCTTTTAAAACTCCATCGTAGATGATGCAAAGCCCATCGGGCAAGTGGCAAGTTCCTTTCCCAGAAACTACGACCATGTATTAAAATCAACCTGGGAGGGATAATGTCATATAAACGTATCTGGGAAATTGACTCTATTGAAAAAAAACTTCAATTTAAAACTAATTTTTGGATTAAATAAAATCGCTAAGAGATTGTTGACGGCATGTGCGCAAAGTTTCCATGTTGTGTATAAGTCCCCTTAGAGCGTAATCCTATTTTTAATAGGAAATGTTATTTAGGGATATTGATACAACGATAATACCCCAGTCTTCGTCAATGCCCCTCTTGGGTAAAAAAGTTACACTTCCCCACATGTCTGGAAGTGGATGGCGTCCCAAAGTGACGACATCGTGGTGAATCAGCGATGATCATCCTCATAGGCTACCAGATGTCTCCGGACTGTAAAAGAAACCCGAGCAGGCTTAAATTGTTTTTTTATTATTATTTTATTTTAGATTTTATTTATTTTTTTTAACTACACCCTCATTTAAATCTTGGACCCTGGAAACATGTTTCATAAAGAAAGAGAATAAAGTAAATATCCCAGACTTCTGGTAGTAAATTCTATAGCCATGTGTACAGTAACTGAAGATCTGGATTTATCGGGTAACTTAATATTCCATACTGAGCTCGTAGAATACCGGGCAAGAGAAATTCGGGATATTGTTCTCATTTGTTACATTGTTTCTTTAGTACGTGAAGTTTGGAATTGTTACCTGTCAATATTCTGAGCTGTTACGATGGAGAAAGCACAAGTAAGATCTTTTAAAGAGGTCCTGTCACCACCTGGTGCTTTCTAAACTGAAAGCACCACTAAATACAGTGTGTATGGTGCATTCAGGAAAGGGGTCTCCCATGTCTCTATCCCCCCCGTAACCTTTAAAAAACACTTTAGAAAGTGTAGAGATAACGAGTCCGGAGGGACTTGCTGATTATGCAGTCCTCGCTGTTACCGTGGGTCCTCCCCACCTCCTGCCTCTCTGTGCCGCCTCCAGCCCTCTCTGTGACACCTCCAGCCCTCTGTGCCGCCTCCTTTGTGTCTCCCCTCCTGGTCTCCCCTCCTGGCCTACGCATGCTCCTCTGCGTCTGAAGTCACGCAGGCGAAGAGAGAGCAATTGTTAGGAGCAGTTTGCCGGCGGCTGACACGCAACCTGCCGGTGACGTCGGCTCCATAGCCCACGCCGCTGTATGCATACAGCATAATCTGAAGCAGGGCGGGCTCCGACGCTGACATCACCAGCAGGAGGCGTTTCAGCCGCTGGCAAACGGCTCCTAACAGTTCCTCGCTCTACACCTGCGTGACTTCAGATGCAGCGGTGCATGAGCGGGTGAGGAGGCAGCCCAGAGAGGGCTGGAGGCGGCGCAGAGAGGGCTGGAGGAGGCACAGAGAGGGCTGGAGGAGGCACAGAGAGGAAGAAGGCAGGGAGGACAGCGATGACTCCATATCTAGTAAGTCCCTCTGGGCTCCTTATCTGTACACTTTCTAAAGTATTTTTTACAATTTACAGGGGGATAGAGACATGAGAGACCCCTTCCCTGAATGCAGCAGACTTTCACTTTGGAAAGCACCGGAGGGGTGACAGATCCTCTTTAAGAACATGTCATATTTTTAAATTTTGCAATATTTAATTAAAAATTGTTGTCAATTAAAATACCCTTTTCCAATCATTAAAGGGAACCAACCACCTCAGATCACCCTAATACACAGTTAGTACATGTCCCTGCACCCTAAGGATACCTTTCCAGCACTGTTTCTGTGTAAAATCTTGCATTAGTATAACTGATATAAAGAGTTTATAAACTTACTAGCCTGGTGACTTCTGGGCGTATCCCTCCTTCTGTTATACTTCAGGGCTGTGCATTGCATGTCTGTGCTCCCCCTCCCTCCGTGCCTGCTGCCTGCCCTGATGGGCGTGATCGTTATCTCCTCTGCACAGAGGGAGGGGGAGCACAGACATGCAATGCACAGCCCTGAAGTATAACAGAAGGAGGGATACGCCCAGAATTCACCAGGCTAGTAAGTTTATAAACTCTTTATATCAGTTATACTAATGCAAGATTTTACACAAAAACAGTGCTGGAAAGGTATCCTTAGGGTGCAGGGACATGTACTAACTGTGTATTAGGGTGATCTGAGGTGGTTGGTTCCCTTTAAAGAGTAACCCTGGGGAGATAAACCTTTTTCGTACTGTCCCTGCCCTCCTACATGATGACGCTGAGCTGTCCTCTGCAGTTCTAGGATCTATAGATCGCTTATAAATCAATAAAATCATATCTGCTCCTCTGCCTTCACCCCTCCTTTTCGTGGACAGAAAAATTCAGCCTCATACTTCAGCAGAGCTCAGGATTGTTGTCGAGGCGTGGACCCTGGGGGCTCCAGGATCATTTTGTATTCCCGCCCCCTCATACTAGTGTATGAACAGGGGGCCCCATGGTCACACTACAATCCAGCCCCTGGTATATCATCCTATGTAATTTATAAACAGGGTGTTCTCCCTTCAAATAGCAATCATGTCCCCAAGAAGATATAACAACACTGTGGTCCTCTGCTGTACAATGATATGATGGTGCATAATGTGTACTGTCATGTATCAGGCTAGGAGCTGAGGCAGTACACTGCCGTGGTCTCCCCTCTCCCATATCAACTTTGTAGCTTCCTGTCCCCTGAAACTTTAGCACTATGCATAACTGAATTTCTCTGTCCCCGAAGAGAGGGGTGGGAGCTGAGGAGCAGATATGTTTTTATAGATTTATAAGCGATCTATAGATCCTAGAACTGCATTGTACAGCTCAGCGTCATTGTGTAGTAGGGCAGGGATAGTACAAAAAAATTATCTCCCCAGAGTTTAAAGGTACAGTTTAATCAGAAGATGCCCTATTGTTTTAAAATGGTTTGTATGTGAAAAAATATTAGTATTAGTATTGTGATCAGTTTGAGCAATTTTAGACCTCTGAGTCAGCAGGGGGTATAGCTGCAAAAGCTTAAAAGTGAAAAATTAACACCTCCAAAAATCGATAGGTAGGACAGAGTTTTCTAACAGAATGAACCCCCTGCTGGGAACCTGAGCCTCAAAGAGGACCAACAGTCAGACAAGCACCATAATATCATACAGGATTATGGAATTACCGTATATCCCAGCCCTACACAAATTATATTTCCAGAAATGTGGAAACAGGCCGTACCCGCACCTGGATCCTGATCCCTTCTAGCATTACAGGGTTGGGAGATATGTGGAACGGCTAGTAGATGCCAGGTAGGGAAACTGTGTTTGGTCTCCAAACGTATTGGAGACCCGAGTGGTTCTGAAGGTACCAGATCCAACTCCCTAGGACCCACTAGCAAAACATTATGATCCATCATAGGTTTTTGGAGTCTTTCAGCTGTGGCACAAGGGTAGCGAAATCAGGGCCAACCCTTGGGTGTGGGAGTGAGTGACTGGTGAAGAAGTTATCTGCTAGTGCCAGATTATGGCACCTGGATCCTGATCCCTTCTAGCATTCCGGGGTTTGGAGATATGTGGAACGGCTAGTAGATGCCAGGGAGGGAAACTGTGTTTGGTCTCCAAACGTATCGGAGACCCGACTGGTTCTGAAGGAACCAGAACCACCTCCCTAGGACCCACCAGCAAAACATTATGATCCATCATAGGTTTTTGGAGTCTTTCAGCTGAGGCACAAGGGTAGCGAAATCAGGACCAACCCTTGGGTGTGGGGGTGAGTGACTGATGAAGAAGTTATCTGCTAGTGCCAGGTTATGGCTATTGTTGTCTCCTGGGAATGTTAAGCCAGGAATATTGGAAGTAACAAACCCCAGGCCCCACAAATCTCCCATATGGCTGTCAGATCCAAGGTTTAATATCAAAACTGGTAACTGACTTATGTATGTCTGTATATACCTCTTACATTACCACCTGTATTTGCATATCTGACAATTGTATATGTATATCCATTGTGTATATAGTGTTTGTCTAGTGTACCCTTAAGGTGATTAAATACACAGTATAATGTAATCCTGGGTTGCTTTTTTATCTAGATAAATGAATCCACATGTTCGTTTAACACTACATGCTACCGGGGCTGGTTTTTGGCCTGATATCATCCTGTTAATGGACCGGGCTTATATCTAATGAGGAACTGGTGGAAGCTCATCAAGAGAATGCCAAGAGTGTGCAAAGCAGTAATCAAAGGATAATGTGGCTACTTTGAAGAACCTAGAATATAAGACATATTTCAGTTGTTTCACACTTTTTTGTTAAGTATATAATTATAGTTTTGATGCCTTCAGTGGGAATCTACAATTTTCATAGTCATGACAATACAGAAAACTCTTTGAATGAGAAGGTGTTTCCAAACTTTTGGTCTGTACTGTAAGTGTGTTATCAGTCATTGTACAGGAGGAGGAGGTGAGCTGTGATATCACCTATTGTGAATGGTGGATCCTGTGTTATCTACTGTATATAGAGGTGTTATCAGTCATTGTACAGGAGGAGGAGGTGAGCTGTGATACCACCTATTGTGAATGGTGGATCCTGTGTTATCTACTGTACATAGAGGTGTTATCAGTCATTGTACAGGAGGAGGTGAGCCGTGATATCACCTATTGTGAATGGTGGATCCTGTGTTATCTACTGTATATAGAGGTGTTATCAGTCATTGTACAGAAGGAGGAGGTGAGCTGTGATATCACATATTGTGAATGGTGGATCCTGTGTTATCTACTGTATATAGAGGTGTTATCAGTCATTGTACAGGAGGAGGAGATGAGCTGTGATATCACCTATTGTGAATGGTGGATCCTGTGTTATCTACTGTATATAGAGGAGTTATCAGTCATTGTACAGGAGGAGGAGGTGAGCTGTGACTTAATCTCATAACCTTATTTAAACAATGGGTCGTTTTATGGAACATCACCTTTTAGTTATGGTTGTCTTCTAAATGAAAAAAGCATTTCCTTTTCATGTATGATGATGATTATATTAATATTTGGTGTTTTTTATATAGCTTTTTAATATATAATGAACATTCTTGTGGACAGGCCATTAATATTACCTGAATGGTTTCCAACTATTGGCACCCTTTTCGATGCGATACACAGCAGTTGAACATTTATTCAAATTACGGTAAGTGACACTTCAATATGGAACAAAATCATTCTAAAAAGTATGAAGAGGCTGCAGCGATCACATGAAAATTAAGTTAAATAGATGTGTTTTTAGAAAATCTAATCTTTCAATTATTACTAAGATAATAAGATAAATATTGTTGATGTTTATATTAAAAAACTGTTGCCCTTTTTAATCTATGTATTGTACTATTTACTGTGATTATTATTATTATTTTTATTTTTTTTTAATGCATTTATCATACGGTTGTTTACCAGGGGCCATAATGTAGTTCATTGGGGTCAACCGAGTTCACAGGTGACGAGGCTCAGCTGTGAACTTGGGTGAACTTGGATGAACTTTCTCAAGGAACCCGGATCACACCTGGGTGTCAGTGCGAGCCTGCTACTCACTGTGAACAGACATGTGTCTGCTCACGGTAATGTAGCAGCGCTGAACATGTTCGCCGAGGGACAGACTTGAAGATTATCGTCGGACATTTTGTTTTGATTTATTAATGATGAGAGCCAGCGATGTCTTTTGTGTTTTATTACAATTAAAATATTTTTTCTCTGTGTTGTGTTTTTTATAATGTTTACTAGAGATTCATAGTGGGCGGGTCTAACATTGGCCTGACATTATGAATCTCAGGCTTAGTGCCAGCTGCCAATACAAAGCTGGCATTAGCCCCTTTATGACAAAGTGTGCTGACTTTTCCAGGGAAGCTGGAAGAGAAGCGATAACATGACCATGTACAAACTGTTCCCCCTTCCCATTTTTGGAAATGCAAAAAGAGTTGCGTGAAGCATATTTTTACATACTTAAAATGCAGAAAATAAACAATGAGAATAAATCAGTGATAAACAACACAATATTCAATGACATCATAATCTTACCCCTTTTTTACAAGGTTTACATTTTTCCTTCATTAAAAGCAATTTGGTTTCATATTCCGGTCTTGGATGTTCCTATACAATAAAATAGGACAAAAAAAAGAATATATTAGTCCTTATCCACTTTTAGGTTGTTACGTCAAACACGACCAGCAGAGGACAATACACCGAGGCACAATTGAGAACTTTGTTTTTTTTTTCAACCATAGGACACGTTTCAACACAGTCACTAGAATTGGAGGGATCAAACACGTGAGGACACGCAAAGGTCTAACAAAAGGGAAACAAGTCAAACCTTCATACGCTCCTTGGTGCATATTTGATGATGAAAAGGGAGAAAAGACACATTATAAATACATGCTAGGCAGGGGGAAAAAAAGTTATAGAAAATTTTATTTGTCACCAAAACCATAAGATTTTTGGGGCATAGACAGAAATAGTAAAATCTATCAAAATACACTTGGATAAACAGCATGTTTTACATATAGGTCAAAGTTTGCACGTTTCAGTGGGATCCAATGGCAATGGGGCCAAGGTTAGAACAAGTTACAGGGATATTCCTATTTTTCATGAATGAGATGGGGATATGTACCTCTATGTGAGATCAAGGCTAAGGCTATAGCCAAACAGTTTTTCCACAACATCCATGGAAGTGAATGGGAGTTATGGAAATTGCCTCTTTAAATGGGTCTGGAATTCTAGCGCTACCTATTGGTAGCAGAGATCCTAAAAGTCAATATTGACCCTTCAAAAGAAAAATTGTCTTTGGTTTCTATAGCAACAGAACTCAACTGCCATTTTTAAACACAATGGATAAGTTTAAAATAACGATGTTATTGGTTGCTATGGAAACAAACTGTTTTCTCTTTTTAAACACTTTTGTTAAATCTATTATATGGGATCTTAGTTTCCCCCGAATATGTTTCAGGATCTACTGTAAAAAATGCCATTTATTTTTTTCACCAAATAAAAATGCATTATTTACATGTCAGAATAGATATTATATTTATATATATACTAGCTGTAGAGCCTGGCATTGCCTGGGCGAAATCCCCATATATGGTTGTAAAGCTCATATATGGTAATATCGCACATGTATGGCAATATTTCAAATATATGGTAATGTATATGTGTGTATGTATCATAGCCTATGGAGGAAAACTCGCTCACCAGGAGACTTTATCCATTATAAATTCATGCTAAAAACCTACAACTCTGCCCTTCACCTTGCCAAACAGACCTACTTCACCACCCTGGTCTCCTCACTATCCAACAATCCAAAAAAACTCTTTGACACCTTTCACTCTCTCCTCAGTCCTAAAGTGCAGGCCCCCATCACTGACCTCTGTGCTGATGACTTGGCTTCCTACTTCATGGAGAAAATAGACAACATCCGCCAGGAAATCAGCTCTCAGCCTCCAAGCGCTGCCACCCCCATTCTTCCCCACATCTCCTCCGGTTCACTCTCCACATTTGACCCAGTCACAGAAGAAGTAGTCTCCAGGCTCCTCTCTTCCTCTCGTCCCACCACATGCACTACTGACCCCATTCCCTCACACCTGCTCCAATCCCTCTCTCCAGTCGTCACCACTCATCTAACCAAAATCTTCAATCTCTCCCTCTCTTCTGGCATCTTCCCCTCCTCCTTCAAACACTCGATCATTACTCCATTATTAAAGAAAACCACTCTCGACCCAACCTGCACAAATAACTACAGACCAGTCTCCAATCTCCCCTTCATCTCTAAACTCTTGGAGCGCCTGGTCTATTCCCGCCTCACCCGTTACCTCTCCGCTCACTCTCTTCTAGATCCATTACAGTCTGGTTTCCGCCCCCTTCACTCTACAGAAACTGCCCTCATCAAAGTGACCAATGACCTTCTGACAGCAAAACGTAATGGTCACCACTCTCTGCTTATTCTCCTTGATCTCTCTGCAGCTTTTGACACTGTTGACCATCAGCTCCTACTCTCTATGCTGCATTCCATTGGCATAAAGGACACGGCTCTCTCCTGGCTCTCCTCCTATCTTTCTGACTGCTCTTTCAGTGTATCTTTTGCTGGCTCCACTTCTTCCCCTCTTCCCCTCACTATTGGGGTCCCTCAGGGTTCAGTCCTTGGCCCCCTCCTATTCTCTCTCTACACGGCCCCGATTGGACAGACCATCAGCAGATTTGGCTTTCAGTACCATCTTTATGCTGATGACACACAACTATACACTTCAGCCCCTGACCTTACCCTGCGGTATTAAAGAACACCAATGACTGTCTAGCTGCAGTTTCCAATATCATGTCCACTCTCTATTTGAAAACTAAACCTTTCCAAAACTGAACTTCTTCTGCTCCCCCCATCCACTAACCTCCCTAAATCGGACATCTCTCTCTCAGTTTGCGGCATCACGATAACGCCTAGGCAGCAGGCTCGTTGTCTGGGTGTTATGTTTGACACCGATCTCTCCTTCTCCTCCCACACACAATGTCTCGTCCGCTCCTGTCGCTTACACCTGAAGAATATCTCTAGAGTCCGCCCCTTTCTCACCATGAAAACAACAAAAACCCTCACCGTGGCCCTAATCCATTCCCGCCTTGACTATTGCAATTCTCTATTAAGTGGCCTCCCCCTCACCAGACTTTCTCCTCTCCAGTCCATCCTTAATGCAGCAGCCAGGATCACCCACCTGGCCAATCGTTACTCAGATGCCTCTGCTCTCTGCCAGTCATTGCACTGGCTGCCCGTATACTACAGGATCAAATTCAAATTGCTTGTTCTCACCCACAAAGCTCTTCACAGTGCAGCACCCCCCTACCTCTCCTCCCTCATCTCTGTCTATCACCCCACCCGCTCTCTACGTTCCTCAAATGACCTTCGACTAACATCCGTACTAATCCGATCCTCCCACTCCCGACTCCAAGACTTCTCCAGAGCTGCACCAAAACTCTGGAATGCTTTACCCCAAGAAATCAGGACTATCCACAACTTGCATGGCTTCAGGCGATCCCTAAAAACGCATCTTTTTAAGGCGGCTTATCATTCTCCCTAATAGAAGTCCATTGTACTGTAGACAGTGAATGGGCTATCCCTCTGGACATTACTCTTCTACAAACTCCACCAAACCAAAAAGGTCTACACAGATTGTATAATGACCATCCATGTAAGCTTAGTCCTATGCCCCACTTCCTCAAGATGCCTGGACCATCAGTGCAATAAGCCCCTGTACCTTGTGCAACCCCTATCCCGTTTTAGATTGTAAGCTCTTTTGAGCAGGGTCACCTTCATTTCTTGCTTTATTTATTGTATTTTCTTTTTTACATTGATTCTATGCCTATTGTTTTGTATCCAATTATTGTACTATATTTGTTCTCTACTGTAATTACTTACTGTATTATATTTTCTGTACTCTAACCCCTACATTGTAAAGCGCTGCGGAATATGTTGGCGCTATATAAATAAAGCATTATTATTATTATTATTATTATAGCCCCGCACCTCCCAGTAGCCTTGCCCATTCACATGCCCACCTCTACACATAGCCCTACCCCTCCCAGTAGCCCCTCCTCTTTCATAGTGCTGCCCACAAATAGACCTGTGTCTTCATAGCTCCACCCCTTCACATAATCCCGAGGGAAGTGGGCACTACAATGGGAACTGGCCAAAGCACAAAATATGCCTCTACAAGTAACCTATCTTCCAAAATAGAGTTGGAAGGGACCTCCTGGGTAATCTGGTCCAACCCCCTGCTTAAAGCAGGATTTACTACATCATCCCAGATGTCTGTCCACCCTCTGTGTGAAGACTTCTATTGAAGGAGAACTTGCCACCTCTCAAGGACGCCTGTCCCACTCGTTGATCACCCTCATTGTTGTTTTTTCCAATATCTAATCTGTGTCTCCTCCCATTCATTTTCATCCCATTGCTTCTAGTCTTTCCTTGTGCAAATAAAAATAAAGATGATCCCTCTACAGTGTGACAGCCCTTCAGATATTTGTAGACAACTATTAAGTCTCCTCTCAATCTTCTTTCATTTGCTACCTATTGGAGATATCTGTCCCATGAAACATGTTTAGGGATAGTAGCCAAGCCAGAAAACAGATACCCATCTGTAAAACTGACAGATCGGTTATTGAGACTGTGGATGCCTAAAATTTCTAATTAACTGTAAAATAATTTTGTGAGTGAGACTGGACGTTAAAGGGGATTTCCATGTTCAGAATACACCTGTTCCACACTAAGGAAGAATAAAACATGTGCCCTACTAACCCTCCCTGGGTCCAGTGCTGAGTCTCACTGCTCTCGGTGCCTGTTACTATCTGTCAACAGCACTGCAGACAATCAGCGAGCTCAGCGGCTCTGCCCGAGTCGATAGCACAAGCCAATTAGAGCTGCCGAGTTAACTAGTTGGATGCAGCACTGTAAATATGACATTAGAGCTGCAGACAGTAACGGACACTGGGAGCAGTGGTGGACACTCAGCACTGGACCCGGGGAGGCAGTGGCGGACCTTGACCACAGGGGGCCCCAGTGCAGCCCTGTTGAGGAGCGGGGTTGGAGGGGGAAGGGGAAGTTGGTGCTGGCGGCCTGGCAGCCGGCGGCGCAGTGCTTGTGCTTGCGGCAGCTCTCCTACCTGCTGAGCCGCGCCGTTCCTGGGAGCCGGAGGAGAAGAGGAGAGGAGGGGCGGGATCAGGCAAAGGAAGCAGTAAGCTTTCTGCTTCCCTTGCCTGACCCTCCTCTCCTCTGACGTCGGGTTACAGGGGTCGGCTGGCGGCCCCCCTTCAGGCTTGAAGGGGCCCCCTAGTCGGTCGGGGCCCTGGTGCAGCTGAACCAGCTGCACCACGGTAGTTCCGCCCCTGCGGGGAGGGTAAGTAAAGCACAGGTTATTTCTAAAATACAAAAATTGCAGCTGAGGGCAGGGGATTTCTGAAAATGTAGACTAAAGGGCAACAACCTCCAATAGGTGCCACTGAAGAGAAAGGCTTCATACTTTGTCAAGGAGAGCTTATCTCCATACTATTGGTCATGCCAAAGAAGAGAAAAGTCATATTATTACCCTATCTCACTACAGAATAATGTCTGGTCTCTTCCGCTCAATCATGCCCTATTGGGTTTGTCCCTATAACCCAACCCCCTCATTGCATGTTTCACTCAAGAGAAATGTAAAATTATGGTGGAACTTGTGTTCTCATAAATAAAGGAATAGTCCTTTTTTTAGCAGAGGTCCCGGGGCAGTGTAGCATGTGCACCTTTAATAATTGATCGCTGCAAACAAAAGCCCATTCCGAACACATTAATATTAACATAGAGCTAAAACCTTACTCAAGATGTGTTAGTTCCACATAACGTGATTAAAGGTGTAATATTCAGTAAGCCAAAAAATTACACCTACAAGGTTATGTAATATACTTACCATTGGTTTTCTCTTGAAATTGTTAAATTGAGAGTGTGATGATCAGTGTGACCTCCCTTGAGCCCTATTAGCTTCCTATGAACTGATCCTACCAATTTTGGGGAGGATCTGCCAGTTTGGGGTGCTGTGTGACACCCTTGGGAATCTACTCTTCAATTGGCCATATTTGGAATTCTACAACAATTTTTGGTCTTTTTTTTCTCCATAAGCTAAGTCGGGGTGGAATTTTTTGCCTAATTCAACTATTTACCCAATACTAGGTGAAGTCAGATGTATCTACATTAGAAGCTTCTTAATCTTATTTTTTCATCTCCATAGGAAAATAGACCAGGACACCCAAGAGATAGGATCATGCATGCAAGTGGAGGCATTGATTGTCTGCATTGGCTGAAAAATCATTATAATAATTTATTGGCAACATAAAGGGGTGTTCTCATATAGACGACCCTTAATGCGTACCATCATAGATTGCTAAGGTGGCTTTTATCTGAAGAGGAGTCATCTTTATGTGACAATGGGACAGGCCCAGCGCCAGCACTCGGCATACCCGGGCATATGCCGGGGCCCTGAAGAAGTGAGAGGGCCCACTCGCTGTATGTGAGGGAAGCAGTGAGGAGACTGATCACATACAACTGTCCTGTGTCCCTCTCTTCTCTCCTGCTCTGCACTAATCTAGGTGATCGGTACACAGCAGGAGATGAAGCTTTCCAGGAGCTGACGAGGCTGCAGCACCTTCCAGTTCCAGTCATGTGACTGATGACATGACTGAAATTAAGGCCCTTCAAGGTACACTGCTGCTGCTCAAGTTCTGCAGCCTCCTGCAGCTCCCAATGGCTTCTCTCCTGCTCTGCACCGATGTGGTAATGTATAGAATGTGTGTGTGTGTGTTTATCTGTATGTGCATGCACTGCCCATGTAGAAGAGCTGTGTGTGTGTGTGTATATCTGTATGTGCATGCATAGTCCATGCAGAACAGCTCTGTGTGTGTGTTTCTATGTGCATGCATTGTCCATGCAGCAGAGCTGTGTGTGTTTGTATGTGCATGTAAGCAGAGCTCTGTGTGTGTGTGTATCTGTGTATCTGTATGTTCAGGCAGCAGAGCTGTGTGTTTGTATGTGCATGTAAGCAGAGCTGTGTGTGTATCTGTATGTTCATGTAGCAGAGCTCTGTGTGTAGTGTGCATGTATTGTGTATGTAGCAGAGCTCTGTGTGTATCTGTATGTTCATGTAGGAGAGCTTGTGTATAATGTGCATGTATTGGGCATGTAGCAGAGCTGTGTGTTTATCTGTATGTGCATGTATTGGGCATGTAGCAGAGCTGTATGTCTGTAGCTGCATGTTCATGTAGCAGAGCTGTGTGTGTAGTGTGGATGTATTGGACATGTAGCAGAGCTGTGTGTTTAGTGTGCATGTAGCAAAGATGTGTGTGTCTGTATGTGCATGTATTGGGTATGTAGCAGAGCTGTGAGTGTAGTGTGCAAGTCGCAGAGCTGTGTGTCAAGTGTGCATGTAGTAGAGATGTATGTGTCTACATGTACATGTAGCAGAGCCATCTAAGTCTATGGGTATATAGCAGAGCTGCATGCGTCTAATATAGTTTGCAGAAAGACACTAACTATAGATGTATTGCCTCTGTATTCTACCCTAGTACACTAGAAATAGCATTATTGACACCTCCCTTTTAAATGTTTTCTTATTTTCATCAGTTTAAACCTGGAGTTTGGTTTATGGTGCGGTGCAGTGCGGGCAGAGTGTTAAAGGGGCTCATGGAGACTCTATCACCTGGGGCCCACAAATATCTGGAGCCGGCCCTGCAATGGGGTCAACACATGTCATTACAAATATGTGAACCTCATTGAATAATCCACATTGAGCAGGACTGGAGGAGAGGACCACTTTTTAGCTGCTCATTGAAACCTCCCATATACAATTTTTGACCCTCGAAAACACGAATCAGCCATCATGTGCCAGGAAAGATGTGAGCCCACATCAAAGGCAGGGATATGGCCGAATATATGTTGTGAACAGTTACACGTCCTATTGAGTTTTATATACTGTATATAGGATTAAATTAAAAGAAGAGAAAAAAATAATAAAATATCTTCTGAGTCCCTGAGAAAGAACTTGATCTACCATTTTTCGCTTAAGGGGCACCAGTTGTTGATTACCAGGGGCAGAGGGTTAGATGGGGCTTGACCCCCAATGATTAAATTTAGATATGGTTTATGGTACAAAATTAAAGTTATGGGAACTACTGTACACGCCATTTCACAGCAACTCTATTGGGCTAATATTTGGGGATTAGCTATTCATAGGCTTCCTATAGTCTGCCAGTTCTCACAAGGAATTATTACAAATAATAAAGGTCCTGGACCCTTCTAACTAACTGCACATGACTTATCATGGAGAATAAGGAAGGCTCACCCTGGTATTGCAGAGTTCTCCTCTATACTGAAGATTTAGTAGTTACGCACCTGCCTTTCTGGATTATCAGATGCCAGATTATCTAAACTGTCTATATTAACCCTTAGCTGTGAGTTTGAAACAGTCATAAATTCTGAAAGTCTCTGAGGCTGTTTTGATTTGCAGAGATATCAAAATGGGCGAGGGAGTAGTAGATAAGACGTTTTCCATTAAAGTCTTGTGTAAGGAGGCCCTTGGTAGGTTTGCATCGTCTTCCTCCTTTATACTTGTCGCGGACCTCATCTCTGAGTCACTGACCCTTGTAAGAAAGCTTTTGTCTCCTTCTAGGTTTCATCTATGGCATTTGCAATCACAATGAATGTGTGTATCAGGGAGCTGAGGGTCACAGCAGCTATCGGGGCGGAAAATGGAGCAACCAGTGTTGAAGGGGATCCAAAGGCTCCTGCGCCCCCTGACTATTAAATATGCAATGTGCCTAGTCATACAGGAAGAGGGCTTAAACTCTAGTGCCACCTACTGGCAGCAGAAGATACTGGAACCAGATGAAACCCGTGAATAAAAATCTGCGCTGCTGTTATAAATGAGTAATTGTAATAATGATGGTGATTTATTCACCGATCGTTGAGTTTCTTGAGGAAGAAGCGCTTGACAACACCTCCAATAAATCACCATCTTTATTAAAATTACTTCTGGGTCATGTCATCTGTAGCAGCAGCGCAGGTTTTTATCCATGGGCTTCATCTGGTTCCTGGTTCTTCGGCGTGCCATAGTATATGTGGTCCTCCTCCTCTTTGAAGAGATATTTGCATATTTAATTTCCCAGAGGAGCATTGCAGGCGTTTACGTCTCCTCCTACTGACATGGCACTCTCCGCAATGAGACACCTTAACCCTTATATATGTATCTATAATGGGATAGAGATAGATTGAGATAGATTTTGGGGCTTCAGGTTTTTGACCAGGATCTTTAATTTGCCCATCAAACCAGAAGTTGGTCATGTGATTGGCACAGCAGAGTGATGTAATCAGTGCGTGCCCCGATCACAAGACCGGCTTCCACGGGACCCAGGACGTGAAGCAGGGGGAGACGGAGGCAAGCGCCTGAGAGGTAAGTTGAAAGTGTTTGTTATTTTGGTGTGGGCAGCAGCATGGTGGAGCATACACAGTGATGGGGTCCATATCCAGGATGGGGGGTTGGCACATCCATCACAGGGGGGCGTGTGCCATCACAAGGTGACGTGTGCCAGCACAGGGAGACATGTGCCCGCAGAGGGGAACGTGTGCCTGTACAGGGAGACATGTGCCCGCAGAGGGGAACGTGTGCCCGTACAGGGAGACATGTGCCCGCACAGGAGGTGTGTGCCTGTACAGGGGACATGTGCCTGCACAGGGGGTGTGTGCCTGTACAGGGGGATGTGTGCCCACACAGGGGGACGTGTGCCCGTACAGGCAGACATGTGCCCGCACAGGGGGCATGTGCCTGTACAGGGGGATGTGTGACAGCACACGGGGTGTGTGCCTGTACAGGGGGATGTGTGCCAGCACGCGGGGTGTGTGCCCGTACAGGGAGACATGTGCCTGCACAGGGGGTGTGTGCCTGTACAGGGGGATGTGTGCCCACACAGGGGGACGTGTGCCCACACAGGAGAATGTGTGCCATCACAGGGAAACGTGTGCCCGTACAGGGAGACCTGTGCCCGCACAGGGGGCGTGTGCCTGTACAGGGAGACAAGTGCCTGCACTGGGGGCGTGTGCCTGTACAGGGGAATGTGTGCCAGCACACGGGGTGTGTGCCCGTAGAGGGGGATGTGAGCCAGCACAGGGGGGCCATATCCAGAATGGAGGGCTATATTCCAGGATGGGGGGACATATATACCAGGATGGGAGACATACGGTATATACCAGGATGGGGGACATATATACCAGAATGGGTGGGGTCATGCACCAGGATGCGGGACATTTATACTGATTGTAAGACGGACACTGGCATTGTAAGATGAACCCCATTTAACTTTAAAAATGACTTTTTTCTCTTTTCCTTTACCAAACTTGGGGTGCGTCTTATAATCCGATGTGTCTTGTAAAGCGAAAAATACGGTACATGCAAGCTGTAGAAGCAATATGATCAATATTTAGTAATTTTTTTTAATCAAAACCAGTTATATTATATATGTGATGCGATACAGAAGACAAGGTGTTTCTGATGGCATGTGCTTAAGTAAGGTCACGTAAGTTATTAGCTTTTTTGCTTTTTAAGCTACTTGTAAACTCATCTACCTGTCACAGATAGTAAGCAGATAGATGACTTTGAAACTGGAAGCCATATAACAAGTCACAAGGCAAAAGCTGTAGACATAAGACAGTAGTCAATGACAAATTTCAACAATACCATCTCGAGACACCACAAGCAGGGACCTGTATAGCGGCAAACTGTGTAATCTCTTAATCATTAAAGGATGGGGGATTAAAAGGGATCTACTCAACCCTTATTTTTGTCTAGTATGGAGATCAATTGATTATTACAAGTCCAGGACATCTAACCCCCATTCTTCTCAATAGAAGTTGCATCTGGCCACAAATTTTCCCTGCAGTGGCCACTACAGGTAAAAATCTGGTATTACATGTTTATTACAAGAAATATATCTTCATACCGTGTTAGCCAGTAGATAGAAAAATATTAAAATCTCAAAGTCCTCAGTAGTTGATTCCTTTTAATGGTGAACTGAAAAGATGGCAATAAATAGCAAGTTTTCAAGACTACTCAGGTGTCTTCATCAGTGATTGTTTACAGTGCCTGATGAGGAGACCTGAGAAGTCTTGAAAGCTTGTTATACTATGCCTGATGGAGAGACTCGAGTAGTCTCGAAAGTTTGTTATATCATGCCTGATGAAGAAACCTGAGTAGTCTAGAAAGCTGCTATTTATTACCATCTTTTCAGTTAGCCATTAAAAGGTATTAACCACTGAGGACTCTCAGATTCTAATAGATTTCTATGTCTTCTATTCATATAAATTGTAGAAAAAAATATCAGCGTGATCAGATATGCAGAGTTGTTTTAATGCAACAGATAAAATCTATATTATATTTTGATGTGTCTAAAAGAGGGTATATACAATGGTGACCAGAAAAATGTCCAAAAGAAAAATGCTCACAGGCTAGGGGTTACGGTTATGGTGCTGTCACACCTGGCGACGTCGCTAGCTACATTGCCGAAAAAGTGACGTATCAGCGATGTCGCAAGCAACGTCGCGCTGTGTAAACGAGCGGCGCGACCGCGTTTTATCGGTGGTCGCAGGTTGTCAGGTTTACGGGAAGAACCGTAAACCTGTCAACCGGCGACCTGTGATAAGGCTGGATCGCGCCGTGTGACATCGCCAGAGCGATGTCGGCGGCGATCCAGCCTATACCGCAGCATTGCTGCGGATCGCTCGCTGGGCTGAGCCCAGCCCAGCGAGCGATGTCACCGCCCCCGCATCGCTGCGGCATCGCCGGCCGCAGCGATGCTGTGTGACAGCTGGCCAGCGATGTCAGAAGCGAGCGGGCACCCGCGCATCGCTTCCGACATCGCTGGCCAGATCGTGCTGTGTGACGGCACCATTAGGTGTTTGGGATAGGTGTTAGAGGTTAGGCGTTAGGGGATAGGTGTTAGAGGTTAGGTGTTTGGGCTAGGTTAGTTGTTAGGTTTAGGTGTTAAGTTTAGGTGTTAGAGGTTAGGCGTTAGGGGATAGGTGTTAGAGGTTAGGTGTTTGGGCTAGGTTAGGTGTTAGGTTTAGGTGTTAGGTTTAGTTGTTGGGGTTAGGTGTTAGAGGTTAGATGTTAGGGGATAGGCATTAGGGTTAGGTGTTTGGGTTAGGTTAGGGTTAGGGTGCTTTCACATCACATTGGTTTTTAGAATTCCGTCAAAGTTCTGGTATTTTTGCAAGAACCGCATCCTGCAAAATTGAGGCAAGACTACGGCAACACTGTGTTCTGCCTAATGCATTTCCTATAGGACTTGCGGGCATATGCGGCACTTGTGGTTTTGCAGTGATCCTGCAAATGCGGCACTAGCGGCAAGTTTAAAGCCGCAGCTAGGAGCGTTGTTTGTCTGTTGCCACAAGTGCCGGATTGGCTGGATCGTTGCCGCGATCCTGTTGCAAGTGTCCCGGCTTCTGGCAGATCGGGCAAACCTGAAGGTCAAAAGTTCAAGTTTCCCTGATCTGTCGGAATTGCTACAGATGCTAATGTGAAAGCAGCCTTAGGTGTTAGGGTTAGGTTTTGGGGTTAGGGTTAGGTGTTAGGGGTTAGGTGTTAAAATTGGGTTTCAGGGTTAGGTGTTAGGGTTAGGTGTTGGGGTTAGGTGTTAGGGTTAGGTGTTAAAATTGGGTTTCAGGGTTAGGTGTTAGGATTAGGTTTTAGTGGTTAGGTGTTAGTGGTTAAGAGTTAGTGGTTAGGAGTTAGGGTTAGGAGTTAGTGGTTAGGAGTTAGTGGTTAGGAGTTAGGGTTAGGTGTTAGTGGTTAGGAGTTAGTGCTTAGGAGTTAGTGGTTAGGCGTTAGTGGTTAGGAGTTAGTGGTTAGGAGTTAGGGTTAGGTGTTAGTGGTTAGGAGTTAGTGGTTAGGAGTTAGTGGTTAGGAGTTAGTGGTTAGGAGTTAGGGTTAGGAGTTAGTGGTTAGGTGTTAGTGGTTAGGTGTTAGTGGTTAGGAGTTAGTGGTTAGGTGTTAGTGGTTAGGTGTTAGTGGTTAGGTGTTAGTGGTTAGGAGTTAGTGGTTAGGAGTTAGGGTTAGGAGTTAGTGGTTAGGAGTTAGTGGTTAGGAGTTAGGGTTAGGTGTTAGTGGTTAGGAGTTAGTGGTTAAGGGTAGGTGTGTTAGGGGTGGGGGTTAGGGTTAGGTATTAGGATTAGGTGTTAGAGTTAGGTGTTAGCGGTTAGGGTTAAGAGTTAGGATTGCCTGTGGACATTTTTCAGGGAACCCTATGCAATACATGACTTGATAGAAAACAAGTGCCGACTGCACTTCCAGTGCTCACAGAACAATCAATAAAAGGTCATTCTGTTCCCATAAACCCGTTCCCGATAATTATGTAGTTGAAATGCACCATAAATAAAGCAGAATATCACTATGAGGGGGTAATACTTCATTTTTCCGGAAGTCTGTACTGGTCTATTGACTCCTTGCTGCCCATTAACTCCCATTCATTTCAGCAGCCATAAAGCATACACCCTGCTGCACCGTCTATCCATTCAATATAGGATGTCTATACTGTGAAGGTGTTGTATGATTCTTACAGATAATATCCAATGCAATGGGGCAGCGAGTCACAAACTGAAAACTGCTGGCAACTTGCAAGAAAACCCAGTCCATGGTTCTAGAATTCTAAGTTATAAAACAAAGAAAAACTCACTTCTTCCTCTTCTAATCCAGTAAGATCCCAAAAGTAGCTGAGCCTCATCTGTAATCGTTTCCAGTGCTCCAGGAATAAAGTAGCTGAAAAATAACATTAAGATCAGATAAGTGATAGATACATTATAATAAAAGCCAAATTGGGTAGAAACTTCACAGACTTGGACGTAAAGGGAATCTGGCAACAGGGTTTTGCTAACTCATCTGATTTAGGGAAAGAGACCCTGAATCCAACGATGTATCACTCAGATTACTGTGTTCAGTGGTTCTGACACAATCAAAGCTGCCCCTGCCCACACCAGGCTCTGTATGTACAATGTCTATAGACAGTTAGCTGCTAATCACAACAGGGGGCGTACCGGATTGCTGACCTCAAACTGACCTATTCTAGCAATGATAATCTGCTGAAGCTAAAACAAACATTATAGGTAAACAATAGCACATGGTATAAGAAATGCATCTCTGAAATCTGTGTGTTAATCCCTACAGCATGCTGTCCTCAGATTACATAGCAAAAACTGCTAACAGATTCCCTTTAATAATAGAGTTTTTGAAAGATTTTGACATCCCCTTTGTATGTTAGTGCTCCTATCCTAGAGATAAGATGCATAGAATACACATAGTAGATACAATTCCTGCCTAAAATAATATACAAATTAAAAGCTATTACACAATTGTATTGGGATCTTTCGCCACCAAGTGTTCATGTGTGGAAAGGCATGCTATACTATGAAGAAAAGTTTTCTCTTTTTGGGCAGGAATCTCGAAATGTATGAAATTCCCATTTATATATACTAAGGTCTTCTATCACTCTGATCATAGGGTTGGGTTAGTATCAGGAATCCTTCATTGTACTCAGGCTCTGATACAATATTGGGCTCCATCAGTCCAGCAGAAGACAACCCATCTAGGACGTGCCTTCGAAACCAAACACTTGGCACTAGAGGTGATGCTTGAGCACTACCCAATACTTGGGTGCTCAGTATTTGAAATGGGCAGTTGAACGCTCGGAGGGGTGTGCCTCGAGTACCCGAATGTATTGTAAGTCAATGGGGAATTCGAGCATGAGTTCTCCATTGACTTCCAATATACTCAGTACTCAAGTTGCATCCATTTAAGCATCAAACTGCTCGTTTCGAGTACCGAGCATCCAAGTATGGTACGCTCATCACTTCTTACAATACCTGTTGGATGCTTGTTTGTTCCTCTCCATACATATGCATGTTCAGTTTGGCATAGCATGCATGTGTTTCCAACAAGGACAAGTGGGTATGTCTCTGCCAGGCACTTCTGACGGACTCTTATCTAGCCTAAGAACTAAACTTAACTTGGACCGCTGCATCATTCATTACTTATCGGGCTGCATTCGGCTTTTTCTGGCAGCCACATAGAGGATTAATGGGCACTACATTATGTAAATGGCATCAAGGTGCCCCATCAGGGGTAAAAAAAATGCCCATTCTGTTGATTGGTGTAGGTCACAGTATTTAGACTCCTCAGTAAGTTATCAAGTAACTTCTATTACACACCTCCTTTAAAGGGAATCTGTGAGCAGGTTTTTGCTACTTTATCTGAGAGCAGCATATTGTAGGCAAAGAAACCCTGAATCCAATGATGTATCGCATTGATTACTGGCTGCAGCCGTTCTCACACAATCAAAGAATTTAGTTTTTGGAACAGAGCAGAGCTGGGAAAGGTACCACCGCCCACTCCAGGCTCTCAATAGACATTGTGCATTGACAGTGAGGTGTAAATCACAGTAGGGGATGTGTTAGACTGTCATGTTGTGTGTGTGTGACTTTCTAGTCCTGCAATGATAATTTAAGGGTAATAAAACCTTTAGTTTAAGTAAACAATAACACACTGATAAGAGAAGCACGGTTGTTTTTTGCTTTTTAACCCTTATGGTACCTTTACACGCCGCTACAACAGGATGCATACAACCCGCTACAGGCTACGATTGTAGCTTGTCGCGCCAATATCGCCCGTAATAGCGGCGTGTGAAGACGGGACGACACAGCCGGCTACAGATACCTCTGTATCCGTGCACTGCCCATAAACAGATGGCTACATCGCCGATTGTAGCGAGCTGTATCGGCGTGTAAAGAAGCAACGGAAGGGAACTCGGGACAGCCTGCGATGTAGCTGCAATGTAGCTAAGGCGTGACCCTGGCTCCGTGTTACCGCGCCCCTTCTGCGATCATTGGTGGAAGCTGCTGCATGACGATTGGTAGACGCTGCATAGGGCGGCATATTTAAGGAGCTGACGAGTCACACTACACAATCGCTCGAGCGTGCTATATTACTCAGCCTCCTGCGTTGCCTGCCCAATCAGGATGTTATTGCTTCGTCCTATCAGCGTACGGACGGCTCGTAATCCACAATGGTGGCACGCCTATGTGCTGTCCCTGCTGCACCAGGTACGCCCATAGTAGCTGGTTATAGCGGTGTGTAAATGAGCTACAGCTGGCTACTTGAGACACCCGGCGATGTATCTAGCTATAGATGTAGCGTAGCGTAGCGCACCTTGTGGCGGCGTGTAAAGAGGGTGCGTTGACCGTTTGTAACCGTTTGTGCGTGCTCGTGCACGTGAAGTAGCCGTTGGTATCCATCCTGTTGTAGCGGCGTGTAAAGGTACCATTACAGCATGCTGTCTTCAGCTTGCATAGCAAAAAACCTGCAGATTCACTTTAAGGGGGTTTTCCCCTTTGGGCAACTCCTACTTGAGATCCCCAGAGATCCCCAGTTTGTGTAGCTATCCTTAGTGATCAGATGCATTCTGTTGGGATACCTGACCTTAAGTGTTTAATTTCTCTGCAGCGCCTCTGCAGGGAAGATTAGGTATTACAAATCAATGGGTTATCAGTGTAATGAAGGAAAGGAAGCTGATCGACACTTTGGCCAAGAGACGAAGACTTGGAATAGAGATTTCTCCTATATAACCTCCCTTATTGGATAACAGACGTCATGTCCTCCCTTATCGGAACAAAAGCTGTGATCAGATTGTCTATATTAGAGGAAACGTCTCCACTTTCCCTCTCCTCTAGTTTTCCCCTCTCTTCTTTGTACAGCAACGTGTCTCCGTCGCGACTCTGAATTGTATTTTAGGGTTAATTGTCCTTACACTTGAGAATAGGGCCGCGGTCGTATTGAATATGATTGCTGACAGACGCTTTAACTTATTCATTAGTTAATTACTGCCTAGGTTTTAAGAACATCTAACATTACCGGCCACATTTCTATCATAGGATTTTCCATCTTGCTGACATCTCCTGCCAGAGGTTCTCAAATGGAATTTCTTCTGAATGGTCAACCTTTATAAATAGGGGTGGTAGCGAATGACGATTTATTTTTCAAGAAACAGCGCCACCCGTGTCCGCAGGCTGCCTCTGGTATTGCAAGACTTCTCAAATCAAGTGGAATAGAATTAAAATAAGCCTGTAGACAAGGGTGGTGCTATTGGAATAAGCCTGTAGACAAGGGTGGTGCTATTGGAATAAGCCTGTAGACAAGGGTGGTGCTATTGGAATATGCCTGTAGACAAGGGTGGTGCTATTGGAATAAGCCTGTAGACAAGGATGGTGCTATTGGAATATGCCTGTAGACAAGGGTGGTGCTATTGGAATAAGCCTGTAGACAAGGGTGGTGCTATTGGAATAAGCCTGTAGACAAGGGTGTGCTATTGGAATAAGCCATACACAAGGGTGGTGCTATTGGAATAAGCCAGTAGACAAGGGTGGTGCTATTGAATAGCAGTAGACAAGGGTTTTGCTATTGGAATAAGCAGTATACAAGTGGTTGTGAAAATTGAAATAACCTAGACAAGGTGGTGCTTTGAAATAAGACAGTAGACAGAGTGGTGCTATGGAAAAGCCAGTAGACAGAGTGTTTATTGGAATAAGCAGTGACAAGAGTGGTGTATTGGAATAAGCCAGTAGACAAGAGTGGCTCTATTGGAATAAGCCTGTAGACAAGGGTGGTGCTATTGGAATAAGACATAGACAAGAGGGTTTGCTATTGGAATAAGCCAGTAGACAAGAGTTGGTGCTATGGAATAAGCCATAGACAAGAGTGTGCTATTGGAATAAGCCTAGACAAGGTGTGCTTTTAGAATAAGGCTGTACAAGGGTGGTGCATTGAATAAGCCATAGACAATAGTGGTGCTATTGTAATAAGCCTATAGACAAGGCTGGTGCTATTGGAATAAGCCAGTAGACAAGAGTGGTGCTATTGGAATAAGCCAGTAGACAAGAGTGGTGCTATTGGAATAAGCCAGTAGACAAGAGTGGTGCTATTGGAATATGCCTGTAGACAATGGTGGTGCTATTGGAATAAGACAGTAGACAAGGCTGGTGCTATTGGAATAAGCCAGTAGACAAGAGTGGTGCTATTGGAATAAGCCAGTAGACAAGAGTGGTGCTATTGGAATAAGCCAGTAGACAAGAGTGGTGCTATTGGAATATGCCTGTAGACAATGGTGGTCCTATTTAAAATAAAAAAAAATCTTTAACAAAAATTCTAGACCAAATGCACATTTTAGAACTGAGTTATATTAATGATTTTGTTGCTTTTTTTCCCATAACTTTTGCAAATACAATTAAACTGTCTCCTCTTCACAGCACAGCATGAAAACCTATGACATGGGAAGCCTGACAATAAGTGTTCAGTTTCCCTACAGTGCATCCTGTAGGCAAAATTAAGTATTGCACAGTGTTTATTGAAATCATTGGGCTGTATGTGTAATGCACCAGTACAGTAGGTCCTCCAGTGCAGGAGGCGCTCTTTGTAGCCAATTTCTGCCTGATGATGAAGGTTTTGAGCATGGAACCGAGAGAGCATATTTAAAAGGGTTGTCCACTACTAGGCCACCCCTTCTGAATCAACATGTTTCCCTGCTAAAATAATATACCCTATACTCAACCTATACTCACCTCCCATGCTGCTGCTATTCCGCAAGCCACACGACCATTCCCCGGCAGCTTCCTTCATCAGGATTTGAGGCTCCCACTCACTTCCTATTGACAGCCTGTATATCCGAAGGCGGGGATGAAAGAAGCTGGCTGGGATTGGTTGTGTGGCTTGCGGTATGGCAGCAGCATGGGAGGTGAGTATAGGTTGAGTATATGTTTATTTTTCTATCAGGGAACAATTGATTCAGAAGATGTTGACCTAGTAGTGGATAACCCCTTTAACCCCCTTACACCACAGCCACTGTCTGTTTTTTTTCTCTCCTTCTTCCAGAGCCATAATGTTTTCTTTTCTTCATGCACATACCCATATGAGGACTTGTTTTTGCAGGACAAGTTGTATCTTTGTGACAACCCTTCATTTCATCATGTGATAAACAGGAAAAAAAAATCCAAGTGGGTTGAAATTGCAAAAAAAAAAAAATAGTTTTTTTAGGTTTTTTATTTACCATGTTCTCTTACAGCAAATTGATCTTCCAATTCCTTGTACTATACAGGTCAGTGCTGATGCACTGCTATGTATAGTGAAAATTATGGTCTCCTATGAATGCTAGCCAAACACTGGTTTTCAAAGGAGAATTGTTAAGACTAGCATGGAGATCTTCAGCAAACCCTTGGCTGTCCAGGCAATCCATTGCTGCCCCACGATCCCGACACTGGCAGGCCGACAGATGCATGAAATTATCCACCTTATGTAATTCAGCCATTACCTGCTGAAATAGATGTGGCTGAGCATTTGAGCCTGCATCAAAGTCAGGCACCTGCCATATAATGTAATTGTACGTCATTAAATTATATGTGTTAAAGAGTAACCGTCATTTAAATTTTTGCTTTTTTCTTCAGAAAAGTAATAGTCATGAAAAAAGGAAACTTTGTAAAATATCTTTTTAAATCTACTTCTTTCAGTTCCTGGATTGATCGTTAAGTCCAAAAATTTTCAATTCATGGGTAATTTCTGACTTCTTTAATACAGACTTTTCCATTACTGAGATAAGAGATGACAGTTTGTGCTTATAAAGTTCTATGGAAATAACTAAGTGTATTTTAGGAGAACTTGCAGCAGAATGTCAGTGTTGACCTCTAGCTCCTCCCCTCAGAAGAACTTGCAGCAGAATGGTTGTCTCTGCTTCTAGCTCCTCCCTTTCAGGAGAGCTTGCAGCAGAATGTCTGTCTTCACCTGTAGCTTTTCCCCCACAAGAAAACTTGCAGCATAATGTCTGTCTCTGCCACGAGCTCCTCCCCTTCAGGAGAATAGCGGCAGAATGTCTCCACCTCTAGCTCCTTCCCACTGGAAAACTTGCAGCATATGTCTGTCTCAGCTCTGTCTCCTCTCCTTCAGAGAACTTGCAGCAAATGTCTGTCTCTGCCACTAGCTCCTCCCCTTCAGGAGAACTAGCGGCAGAATGTTTGTTTCCACTTCTAGCTTTTCCCCACAGAATGTCTGTCTCCACCTCTAGCTCTTCCCCCACAGGAAAACTTGCCGCATAATGTCTGTCTCCACCTCTAGCTCCTCTCCCACAGGAGAACTTGCAGCAGAAGGTCTGTCTCCCTCTAGCTCTCTCTCCACAGGAGAACTTGCAGCAGAAGGTCTGTCTCTGCCTCTAGCTCCTCCCCCCACTGTAGAACTTGCAGCAGAAGGTCTGTCTCCACCTAGCTCCTCTCCACAGGAGAGCTTGCAGCAGAAGGTCTGTCTCCACCTTTAGCTCCTCCCCTACAGAAGAACTTGCAGCAGAAGTCTGTCTCCACCTCTAGCTCCTCTCCCAAGGAGAACTTGCCGCATAATGTCTGTCTCCACCTCTAGCTCCTCTCCCACAGGAGAACTTGCAGCAGAAGGTCTGTCTCTGCCTCTAGCTCCTCCCCCACTGTAGAAACTTGCAGCAGAAGGTCTGTCTCCACCTCTAGCTCCTCTCCCACAGGAGAGCTTGCAGCAGAATGTCTGTCTCCGCCTCTAGCTCCTCCCCACAGGAGAACTTGCAGCAGAAGGTCTGTCTCCACCTCTAGCTCTCTCCCACAGGAGAGCTTGCAGCAGAAGTCTGTCTCCGCCTTTAGCTCCTCCCCTACAGAAGAACTTGCAGCAGAAGGTCTGTCTCCGCCTCTAGCTCCTCCCTCTTCTCCATAGAATCTTATCTGCACGAACTGTCATCTCCTAGTTTAGTAACGGCAAAGTCTTTTTTTTTTATTAATTAACATTTTTGGGATTTTACTTCTGAAATGAGAGGGAAAGACGCTTCCTAGAGGAGAAAGAAGCAGAATTGTCTAATATAATATATTACAAAGTTGCATATTTTCATATGAACTATTGATTTGACAAAATTGAAATGAGGGTTATGCTTTACGTTTACAATGTCAGGGAAGATATCCAATCAGATATCAAACCGTAATCCGAGCAGGCGCTATTATTGCCACTGCCTATGACTTCAAAGACCAGGACAGGTTACTACGGATAAGGTGCCCTTTAATGCACCCCTCCCCTGCAGGAGGGTGAGTCAGTGGAGCATAGACCACATATTGTGGTAAGTAATAATGTATGACAGTTTCCCTGAAATCCTTGTTTACTGAGGATGGGTAAGACTAGCTGCTCCGGCTCCTACAAGCACAATGGGAATGTCAATCACCGCGCACAATCTCCCATATAAGCCGAGCGTTCTGCTACCGAGGGCACAGGGGAAAAAAGCATATTGTAATTTAATGCTCATTCTGTTCCTCTCATGGGAGCTGGTTCCCTTACAAATGAAATTGGCTTTTAAAAGAATATTTTTTTTTTTTTTTTTTTAAGAAAAAAAAGTCAATTCATTGTAAAAGCTTTTTATTTACAAATACATCGTTCATTCTTTATGTCACTTCATTCTGACGTGGAATTTCAGAGACCTGTTCTGTGGGGTCCCAATGGTCAGACACACAGCTATCGACAAGTTATCACCTACCCTTTAACTATAAGCCTTAGAGGGTTTCCCCACAAACAAAGTTAATTTTAATCAATAGATCTTAGAATAATAATAATTTCCAGAATTGGTTGTGATTAAACAAATGTTCCTGTGCTGAGATAATCTTATACACGTGTCCCTGCTATGTACTGTGTAATGTATGTGTTGACCATACAGGGAGATGGTCTGATCATACAACATCTCCTGTGCTGAGATAATCTTATATCATGTGTCCCTGCTATGTACTGTGTAATGTATGTGTCTGACCATACAGGGAGATGGTCTGATCATACCACATCTCCTGTGCTGAGATAATCTTATACACGTGTCCCTGCTATGTACTGTGTAATGTATGTGTCTGACCATACAGGGAGATGGGTCTGATCATACCACATCTCCTGTGCTGAGATAATCTTATATATGTGTCCTGCTATGTAATGTGTAATGGATGTGTCTGACCGTACAGGGACATGGTCTGATTATACCACATCTCCTGTGCTGAGATAATCTATATAGTGTACCTGCTATGTACGGTTGTAATCAATGTGTCTGACCGTACAGGGAATGGTCTGATCATACCACATCTCCTGTGCTGAGATAATCTCATATAGTGTCCTGCTATGTACGGTGTAATGATGTGTCTGACCGTACAGGGACATGGTCTGATCATACCACATCTCCTGTGCTGAGATAATCTTCATATACGTGTACCCCGCTATGTACGGTGTAATGGATGTGTCTGACCATACAGGGACATGGATCTGATCATGCCACATCTTATGTGCTGAGATAATCTTATATATGTGTCCATGCTATGTACTGTGTAATGGATGTGTCTGACTGTACAGGGACATGGTCTGATCTTACCACATCTCCTGTGCTGAGATAATCTTATGTATGTGTCCCTGCTATGTACTGTGTAATGGATGTGTCTGATCATACAGGGACATGGTCTGATCTTAACAACATCTCCTGTGCTGAGATAATCTTATATATGTGTCCCTGCTATGTACTGTGTAATGGATGTGTCTGACTGTACAGGGAATAGTCTGATCATACTGTGGTATGTTCAGATGTGTCTCCTGTGCCGAGATAATTTATTTTTTTATATCTTCGTACGTATTTAGTGCTTATTTTATGGTCTTTGCCAAGGGAAAACAAAGCTCACAGGATCCTCTAAAGTGTGTATTTAGCCTATCACACCTTCTTGGAAAGACCTTGAAAAATTTGCACTAAATTAACAAAAAATGTATCTCTGGAACTATAGGGCTGATTGAAAAAAACAAACAAACTGAAATAGCTGGGAAAAGCAGAAATAAAAAAGACCAAAAACAGGATCCTCTTGGGCGTGTCTTTGAGATACCACACCCCATTGTTCAGACCATTAAAAACTGCACCAAGTTAAAAATCCAATATCTCTGGAACCGTATGTCAGAATTTAAAGAAACAAAAACTGAAATTATCAGGGGAACAATGGGAATAATATAAGAGCAAAAACTAATCACTTATGACCTGTTGACAAGTCCTTTTTAAGGGGGTTTCCAGTCGATGTAAATTGCTTATTGTAAGATCATTTTGCATCCCACTGCTGACACCAGTACTGGGAACTAAAGACAACCCTAAAGATATAAAGAAAACCAAATGCAACAATATTTATTAATGCTTTGAATGGAGTGTCATGGCACATGTGTGACTAGTGCCTCCTTTTGGTACGTCCTGACTGCAATGATATGGTCAGGGAGAATGGGGACCACAGTCACTCATTCTTGTGATTGGTTAGTCCAAATGGATATTCTTCTTTATAGAATGTGTAAGTAATGTGTGATGGGTTTTGATACAACAACAGGACCTTCATTGATCAACAGAACAAAGGGCTAAGCTATAGTACCCAGGGGCGGACTGGGCCAGGTGGCAGGGGGGCAAGTTCTCATTCAGGGCCGCCCCTACACCAAAACAGGCCGGTGGCTTGTGTCTCAGCAGCCGCCATCGGACACGCCCGCCGGGAAGCATGGTGAGTGTCACGCCCCCCCCGTTCCTCACCTCGTCCAACAGCACCCCCCTGCTCCTCACTTACTTTATCCAGCAGCACCCCCCTTCCCGCTCCTCACTTCATCCAATCATCCAATAGCACCCCATTCCCCCTCCCCCCCCGTTCCTCACCTGCGTGGGCTGGACAAAACATACTGCCACCCGAGGCAAAAAGCACCAGCCCGCCTCAGATAGTACCATGCACAACCGCATGGACTGGGCTTGAGAAAGTGGTGCAGCCCCTTTATACTGCTGATCAAGGAGGGGGGTGTAACAGGGGTCCCTGATCACATATTTAGAGAGGCAAACAATTGTCCTCATTTATCCAGACTTTCTCAAAGAAAAACAATTGCTGGTAAGTTTACTTACCCCAAAGAGCCATGAAGACCGAGAAGAAAACAGTGGCCGGGTTGTCGAATAAATGGCTGGCACGGGCGGTACCGCAGGCGGAGCTTAAATTCCAGTAGTCACATGCTTTATCACACAGCGGGCACATTGTGAAACTTTCTTCCTCGTTGCACATTTCTTTACTATGTAATGGATAAAACATTACCTTATTAATAAGAATGATTTGATAAAATCCCTTTTTTTCTCAGTAACCACTTTCTCTGCATGTTTATCCATAGGACCAACATCAGTTCAGGTATTTTGGAACATGAATTGATCTTGAGAATGGACAACCCAAACTTCATGTAATGAGCATACTGAGCATGTGCGACCACCACAGTGAAAGTGCAGTGGTCGCACAGCTCACTATGGTTCCATTCACAATTTTGAAACCTTAAGTCTTGTGATTGGTGAGTTCACATCAGACACACCCCTGCGGATCATGTTGATAGGGGATATACAGTATATTTATGGAACAATTCTTGTATCTCTTGTTAGGTGAACCAGAAAAATATGGAATTTGTAAAATGCTATTATATTATTTATCAGCACAGAATTTTGGATCTAAGCAGTGTTTTTCTTTTGGTAAAGGATAAGGTGAGACAACTTCTTACCTAGGGACATCGGCATCGACAGTTAACATCCATATAGAAACACTATGATCCCAACTAAAGAGGCAGGAATGAGTAGCCACGTATAGTAGACCAAGCCAGGCAAAATATAATCCAATTTTTTCTCCAAAATACTTTCTGAAATAAATAGACTCACAGGTGACACAAGGAAAAACTCAATACGACTTTATGAAAAATAAATAGATAATAATTAATATATATATATATTTATATAAAATGTTTGGAAATGATTTCGGTACTATACAATTGATTTAAAGAAACACTCCAACCACTGAACCGTGAAATGAAAAGGGAAAGAAATTAAAGTTGAATAGGGATTCCGATTCTACGCTGCCGATGGAATAAAATCCCAGAGTAGTTTACAGTAATTCAATGATTTATTAGCCAACGCGTTTCGCAGCGGCTCGCTACTCATCAGGACACAATCATTGATTTATCTACTCTGGGATTTGTATTCCATTGGTAGAGTAGAATCGGAATTCCTATTCAACTTTAAGTTCTTTACGACATCGTGCGGACATCTGCCACAGCCGATTACATGTGATTAAGGTGGTTGTGACCATCACTACCATGTAAGGGAGCATCACTGAACCAAAATATCAGTTATTTACTAGATAAGACCCTATTTGCGCTTCTTTTTCTTCATGGTTTGCTTGAGGAAAAGGGTTGTTAAACCTCCAGTATCCCAAACTTTGTGGAAGAGATTCAGAGATAGCAACCAAAAAGGACCAAGAAAAAGAAGAACGCCAATGGCCAAATGACCCCAAAATTTCCAACTTGACTTGTCTGGGTTTCTTAATCTCCCTACGCTGAATTTAGGACTAGTGATGAGCAAGCATTCTCATACTGCTCGTTACTCAATCAAGCATCGGGGTATTCATACTTGACTCGAGTACAGAGTATGAGGGCTGTGGAGTTGGACTTGGTGTCCATTTTGGTGGACTTGGATTCATGGAAATTGAAGAGTTGGATGTTTGCCTTACTGACTTCACAGTCATGGTTGGGGAGTCGGAGTTGTGGAGTCGGAGTCTATGTCCATGTTGGTGGAGTTGGAGCCAGATTGAGGGAAATTGAGGAGTCAGAGTTGGATGTTTGACTTACTGACTCCACAGCCCTGATGATGTGTATAATGGAAGTTAATGGGAAAGTCGAGAATTTTTAAACTTGAGCATACCCGAGCGAGCACCCCAATGTTCGATTGGCGGCTCATAAGTATTTGGGACTTAAACGACTCCTAAAATCATACTTGGGCCAGTATGTTCACTGTTTCCCTGTCAATTCTTTTTCCTTACTACTCCATATAAACCAAAACCTGCCATTTTCTGCATTCAGCTTCTATGCGGAACCCTGCGTCACTATGAAGTCTAATAGGTCTCCGCCAAAGCTGCTTTCACCAACTGGTAGATATTTAATTACAACTCTATATAAAGTTGTTTTAAATGTATTTTTCATGTGTTAAAAAGATTGCAAAAGTATACATACCCTTGAAAAAAAAGTGTATACCACTAATTGAAAAGTCTACGTTTGAGCATTTGAGCTGACTTTGTATTCAATCCTTCATGGCTATGGAATTATACAGTTGAATGTGTTAAATGGCCGAATCTCCATACAATAGCTCCAGGCTCACATTCTATACCCATGACAAGATGATCTTAGCTCCATGGAAGGGGAAATGGATATTCCAAATGGCCGGTAAATTGAACGATAAGTGTAAAATATAGAGTAACAACTGCTGTGAGGGAAGTAACTTCTTCTACTTTCTATCTTTCATTAGTCGTGTATCATGATACACGATCAAGAGTAAGTAGTTAATGATCTCAACTCGTCTGTCATCGAAAATGTCCTAGTGCCTCTTTCCACTTCAGATCTTATCTATCAGTCTTGAAACAACGATCGAGTTTCCTTGGATAGATGTCGTTGTTTCTGTGCCAGCTTCCCAAATGATTAACCATGCAAATCAGTTTTGGTTCTTTTCCCAGCGAGGGTTGTATCCCCTGCATCTGCTAAAATGTCCCTGTTAAGCTGTAGGAAATAAAAGTCCATCTTTGTTTCGCAACGTTTACTCTTATTTGTTTGGCAGTGGTGTAATTCCGGTGGAAAGGAGGAACTTGGTCTAATTTTCATTTGATTTTTTATATAGTCACATTCCCTGAATACACAATGTTTGTCTCTCTCTGGTCTCATAAACATCTGTTTGGTTGTTGGCAATGGTCAGGAAATGTTTTTTGAATCTTCTTAAATCTTTTTTGAAACCATCGACGATTCATCAGTGACTGGTTCTTGAGGTTTGAAAGCACCTATTTTTCTTTAACAATCAACAATTCATCAGTGATTGGCTTTTGAGTCTTAAAAACATCTAAATCCTTTTTGAAACCATCAACGGTTCCTCCGTGACCGGATCTTGAGTCTTAGAAAGCATCTAAATCTTTTTTGAAACCATCAATGGTTCATCGCGGCCGCCTCTTGAGTCCTAAAACATCTATTTTTTTTTTAAACTATCAACAGTTCCTCAGTGACAGCTTCTTGAGTCCTAAAAAGCATCTCAATCTTTTCGGAAACCATCAACGGTTCCTCATTGACCTGCCCTTGAGTCTTAAAAAACATCTAAGTCTTCTTTGAAACCATCCATGGTTCCCAGTGACAGACTCTTGAGTCTTAGAAAGCATCTAAATCTTTTTTGAAACCATTAACAATTCAGCATTGACCTGTAGTCACTGAAGTAGGCAGTCCATTCCACAGATTATAGTACTTATGGTAAAGATTTATTGTATCTTCTGGAGATTGAACCTGTCTTTTCAACGGTTTATCAGTGATTGGCTCTTGAGTCCTAAAAAGCATCTAAATCTTTTTTGAAACCATCCAATGGTTTCTCAGTGACGGCTCTTGAGTCTTAGAAAGCATCTAAATAGTTTTTGAAACCATCAATGGTTCATCAGCGACCAGCTCCTGAGTCCTAAAACACATTTATATCTTTTTGAAACCATCAACAGTTCCTTAGTGATCGGCTATTGAAACTTAAAGGGAACCAACCACCCCAAATGACCCCCACGGACTGTTAATATGTGTCCCTACACCCAGCACACACATTTGGGGCAATCGTTTTTGCTAAAAAAAACTGTTTAGTAGAAGCTAAGATATAGCTTTATGAAGTTTAATAAATTGAGACGGATGGGTGTTACCTAGCTTTGTCCACGTGCAGTGTTCGTGCCTGTGAGCCTCCTCTCCCCCCCTCCCCTCTCACTTTCTAAGAGCAAAAACGATTGCCCCAAATGTGTGTGCTGGGTGTAGGGACACATATTAACAGGCAAGTGGGGTCATTTGGGGTGGTTGGTTCCCTTTAAGAAGCATCACAATCTTTTTTTGAAACCATCAACGGTTCCTCATTGACCTGCTCTTGAGTCTTAAAAAGAATCTAGATCTTCTTTGAAACCATCAACGGTTCCTCATTGACCTGCTCTTGAGTCTTAAAAAGAATCTGGACCTTCTTTGAAACTATCAACGGTTCCTCAGTGACAGCTTCTTGAGTCCTAAAAAGCATCTCAATCTTTTCGGAAACCATCAACGGTTCCTCATTGACCGGCCCTTGAGTCTTAAAAAACATCTAAATCTTCTTTGAAACCATCCATGGTTCCTCAGTGACAGACTCTTTTTTGAAACCGTCAGCAATTCAGCATTGACCTGTAGTCACTGATGTAGGCAGTCCATTCCACAGATTATAGTACTTATGGTAAAGATTTATTGTATCTCTGGAGATTGAACCTGTCTTTCCAGTACTGAACTCTAACATCCACATGTGGTCACACTAACACTTTGTAAAGTGTCCGTGAGTCCATGTCCCTTTCAATACATGGCAATATCCTGCTGGCCTTATAAGCCACTGATTGACATTGCATGCTGTTATTTAGTTTATGATCTATAATTACACCAAGATCCTTCTATACAAGTGACTCTCATAGTTTAACTTTCTTTAGATGCCCACATATTATTGGTGGCCAACTTATTTACCGTACATTTTGGACTATAAAATGTACCAGACCATAAGGTACACCTCAAATTAGAATATTAGAGGGAAAAGGTTTAAATATTAAAGGGGTCACAGGTGCTGCAAATTGCCTGGTGTAAGCACACAGCTGTCCATAAGCATGACTTCAGGACAGAGCGCCTCCGACACATGCAGAGTGGCCCCAATCGCTGCTGACACCGCTGGGGGCATTTGCCTTGCCCTCTGGCCAGTAGCCCTGGTCATTTATGTCTATATCAGAATAGTTTACCTGGCGGGTGGCAGTGGAGTGCTGTCAGAGGATGCAGGGTCACCACTACAGGAAAGCAGTGGCGGTACTAGTGGGTCAATACAGCGGGCCCTGAACTATGAGGAGGCGGTGTCGCAATGGACAATCATTGATCTCCTAGTGGTGGACGTGATGGACTTCATGAAAAGGCTTTAGGGGCAGCGCATGCGAGCGAAATTGAGATCTCAGGGAGCCAATAACTTAATCTGCCCATGTACCACATACAAAGTAATTTTATTGAAGTCCATCGTGTCGGAGGGGGACATGCGCAGATTAAAATCTCGGCTCTCTGAGATCTCCATCTGCACATGCACTGCCTCCAGAGCCATTTTTCTGAATTTCATCGTGTCCAGCGCCAATTGATCAATGGCCCTGCCTCGCACTGCCAGTACACCCCCTATGCCGATAACATTTCTGCAGCAGCAACCCTGCTTCCTCTGACCCCACCCCACTGCCACGCCCCAGGAAAGCTACATTCAGACCATAAGATGCATTTCCTATTTCCCCCCAATTTTTTGTGGAAAAAAAGTGTGTCTTACAGTCTAAAAAATACAGCAATTTCTTTTTGATACAATCCCTTTGTCATGAATCTACCTATTTTAGCTCCAGCATTATGAGTTCCCTCTCTTCATATGATTGCCATTTTAACAATGGCCCACCATTCAGTTTAGAAAAAGGGGGTGCACTTGGTGGCAGTGACCTGATCATGATCAGTCAGAGTTAAAAGCCATGACAGCAAAGAGCAATGAACAGGTCAACCTGAGAATGGCCTCTTGTGATACGGCTTTCCTGACTACTTTCTGCGAGTTGTCCACAATATCCGTATTCGTATTCAGCCTGACCTCCATCACCCAACCTCTAGTTTCTCTGACAATTTTCCATCTGTTCGTCAGTACTGCATCCTGATTCTTAGTTCCTTGGTACCTGCTGACCTCCATTATCCGATCTTTGGCTTCATCTTCTCTTCATCTGTTTCCCGGTACTGCATATCTCCATTACCTGATATCAGGCCGGTTCATTACACTATCCAACATATCCATAAACCGCCTTTCCATGGCCTGTTGGCCATGAGGTTGGTTCTCTTTTCATTTTACTATCCAACCTATCCATAAAACGTCTTTCCATAGCCTGTTAGCTTACTGTCCAGATCTACTGGTCAACAGATAAGTCTACCAGTAGATCGCTATCTACTATTCGGTCCTGGAGACTCAGGAAAGCTTCGTAGAGCCAAATAGATGACCCATGAAGTGTGATTCCCTACAGTTCTGTACTGTATAGTCATACGTAAATTTCACTTTTTGCCATTTGGTGCATCTTTAGGTCACCATAATAATGAGATATTCAAGATATGTTTGCATTACGGTGTCTAGATGCTTTGAGATGAAATTAGAAGTGTATGGAGGTACAACTTTGGATCTACGGATTGTTTTAGGGGGCCCTATTTCGACTCGGTAGAGCTCCATCCTTTAGAACTTGAAAACTTTTCACATAAATGCCAAGTTCAATTTTTTCACCTATCGTTTTCTATATGTACAGAAGTGACTTCCAAAGACTAACTGTAGCGGGGCTCAAAACCTTAAAGACATGTGGATCTTTTCGTTTTGTGTGAAAAAATTACTGCATAAAAGTACATATTTTTACCTGTGTTGTATGAATCCATCAAGGGAATCCATAAGTACACCCCAGCGGGGAGTCGTAACTACAATGGGTCAGGGGTTGCAATCGCACCCAGGCCCTGGACCTTAGGGAGGCTTAGGGGACCCCAAAAGTCCCTTTGGCCTATAGAAAAACACTAGTACTGCTAAAGATTTCCAATAATTGGGGCTCCTTTTGGAGGTTTCACATCAGGTCCCATGAGGTCAAGGTACACCACTGATCTCCGGATATCTCAATAAAACTCCCAATGCCTAAGGAGGCATACTTTTTTTTTTCTCACTAATTTGTATGAAATTCACCAAAACAAAAGTTTTTATGCAAATATCAACCCAGGTCAATAAGAGAATAGGATCACAACTTGATGACCCCAAACTAACAACTACAACACAACCGTAAAGGAAAAATGGGTAAACATATTTTTTGCAATTTTTTTGTACCAGAAAATGAACCTCAACATATAATTAGAAAATAGTATAGAAAACAGATGTAATAAGGTAAAATTGTGTTTGCCTCTTTTACAGATCACCTTACAATATTAGGTTACTTGAGCCATCAAGGACTAATTACACATTTCGTTGATTAAAGGGTTGTATAGGATTAGAAAAACATGGCCGCTTTCTCAAAGTCTATACAGCTCAGCCCTATTTCCTGAGCTGCAATACCAGACACTACAGGAGGGGGCGCTATTTTTGCTAGAAAACAGCCAAGGTTTTTCGAATCATAAACCGACTTTTTATTTTGGCTTTGGAAAAATAACAACAATAAGAATGATTGTATTCAACCTGGACCTACTATGCATCACCTGTTTTTAGCATTACATTACCTTATTAAATCAATAGGCTGATATTTGTAGAATGCGCCATATCTTGCCCATTCTCGATGTAAGAGCTATAAAATAAAAATCAACATTATTTTGGGATATGGTAAATAAATCTCACCATAGAGGGTCCTACATACAGTTCTGGTTGAGGAGCCCGGCCTCAGGAGAATACTTCCACCACTGTACAATTTGCTTTGGCGGGGAAATGTTTCCCAGCGGCAGGGTTCGGACCCAGGGGGCGGCTTGGGGTACTTAGGACACTTAGGTTGTTGCCGGCTGGAGCTGTATACACGCTCCTCTGTCATGCTATCCATCGTCTGGAGGAGAGTAGGTTGTGACTGTACCAGTGGGAGTTAGGGTACCTTTACATGCCGCTACTGGCGGGTGGCTACAACCGGATACATGCGAGAAATGTATCTTGCACCGGCAATTCAACCCGTGGTAGCGGCGTGTGAAGACGGTTGTAGCCACCCGGCAGTAGCGGCACCTGTTTCCGAGCACTGCCCTGAAACAGGTGGCTACACAGCCGATTGTAGCGTCCTGTATCGGCGTGTAAAGAAGCAACAGAAGGGATGTCTGGACACCATGCTATGTGCCTGGTATGTAGCTGGGGCGTGACACAGGCTCCGGGTTACCTCGCCCCATCAGTGATCATTGGAGGAAGCTCCTGCATTACGATTGGTAGTCGCTGCATAGGGAGGCATATTTAAGGAGCTGACCAGTCACACTACACAATTGCTCGAGCGTCATGTATTAATCAGCCTCCTGCGATGCCTGCCCAATCATCATGTTATTGCTTTGTCCTATCAGCGTACGGATGTCTCGTAATCCACAATTGTGGCACACCTATGTGTTGTCCCTGCTGCACCAGGTCCGCCCATATTAGCTTGTTGTAGCGGTGTGTAAATGAGGTAAGGTGCTCGGCAGGAGGTAACTTGAGACACCCGGCGGTGTATCTAGAGAGAGATGTAACCTACTGTAGCGCACCTTGTTGCGGCGTGTAAAGGGTGTAAAGGTGGTGCGATTACCGTTTGCAACCGTTTGTGCGTGCTCGTGCACGTGAAGTATCCGGTTGTAGTCACCTGCCAGTAGCGGCGTGTAAAGGTACCCTTAGAAAAACTATGGGCCAACCAAAAGTTGGGTGTCGCCTGGTGGGGGGGCAGTTGACCCACTAGTCCTGGTTTGGGATCTCATGGACTGGGGTCATCATATTTTGGCCATCTACTCAGCTTTGCTGTTAGACCATGGATGGACAAATACAAATAATTGCATCGTTAATCAGCCAAGGTGATTAATACACCTCACAACCTCAGATCTTCATTGCCCAAGTTGAGGTGCTACCGGTTTCTTCACAGAAACCCGAGCGACCAGTTGTAACCTATGAACAGTTTACTGTCAAGAGTCCTTCCCAATAACCCCTTTATGTTGATGACTATCCATTCCACATCTGCTCGTAATGGTAGAGCTATTTTGTGTGGTATATCTATACAAGTTGAATAATGTTACATCGACATAAATGAATGCCCCACTATCTGATTAGCAAACTTCAGGAAATTAAACTCTGGAACGATTACACAGATAGGAAACAGATGAAGAGCAAAGGAGTGGTTGAGGGTCTATGATTCATGTGTCACTAATCAGCACTTTAACTTTCAGAAAAATGTTTACGGTTAGATACAAAGGTCCAAAACTTTTCTGCACCTTATGAAAATTATTTGCATTGTTATAATATTAAAAATATATATACACAGTATATACAGTATATATATATATATATATATATACTCTATTTTCAGATCATAGAAGGGAAAAATGGAAAAATGGATTTAGTCCATGCTGCCGAAGTTCAATGAGACAGAGAGGATGAGAACTGAAGAACATGTGGTTTATTGGATTCAATGCATTTCAGAACCCACCGATTTCTTAATCAGTTTGTGTTTTGTCCTGATAAAGACATCAGTGAGTTTCAAAACACGTAGACTCCAATAAACTCCATGTTCTTCAGTCCTCGTCTTCTGTGCCTCATTGAACATTACTGTGGACTACATCAGATTTTTCACCCACAAAAATTAAGATTGAGTAAACTTCTCCCCTTTTTTGTGATTTTCATATTGCCCAAAACTGTTATTTGCCACAGGTGAGTGTGAACAAGCATCACATGCTTGAAACAAAGTTGTTTACCCACAATTTTGGAAAAGGTAACAATTTTGTTTGGGCCAATTTGCCTTTTTTTCTCCGTTTTCTTTTTTTGTAATATTTTTCTGTGAGAAATACAAAAATAAGCCACAGAAAATATTTGACATCTTTCCAAAATTGTGGGTAAATACCTTTGTTTCAAGCATGTAATGCTTGTTTAAACTCACCTATGAAAATCAGTTGTGGGCAATATAAAAATCACAAAAAGGGGAGAAGTTGACTCAATCTTCATTTTCTGTGAGAAATGCTTCATTTTCTGGAACAATTTTAAGGGTGTCAATACTTTTGGCCTTGTCTGGATATTTTTGGGTGAACGGGTACATTTTTTGTATACTTTCAATGCATTTTTTAAATTCCAGAGTCTAGAGTCTTAATTATTCTACAAGTTTTCTGACAGAAATGTTTTCTTATCACGTACACGATTTTGAATTCAAAGGCTCAAAATATTTTCTAATTAGACTATGAAGGAAAAGTTTAAAAATAAAGAATTTCAGATTCCGTACTGTAGTTGATATTTTTATTCCAGAGAATAGATTGGATGCTGATAGAATAATAGACGTACAGACATTAAATAAGCAAAAGATGGATCGTCTTGAAAAAAAGGGGAGGAGCTTTATTTGGAAGGTGGAGTTTATTACGAGGAGGAGCACATGCCTTTAAAAGTATTTAGGGTCCCAAAAGTTGATATGTAAAATATGTTAAAATTAAACCACTTACCATCCTATCATTTATTTCACTCTGGTTGTGATCATAGTCCCCCTGGAAATACAGGAAATTAACAAATTATTATATATACTAGATAGGGGCCCGATGCTATCACATCGGGCGATTCAAGAATGTGTGCTATTTTAGCCAACTACTCCAGCTACTAATCCTAGTGACACCCAGGAGGCCTGGGGGAAGCCCGATGCTGCACAGGGTGGCCATGGCTTGGCAGTCAATGCTGCTGCTCACCATCCCCCTGTGCACGCTCTCTCCCCTTGGGCTGTCTCTCACACCTGTGTTCTCTCTCCTCGTGTTGTAACTCCCCCTGTGTGCTCTCTTTCTACTTTTGCTGTCTCTTCTCCTTATTGCTCTCTCTCTCCTCTTGTGATGTGTCTCTCCTCCATGTGGGATCTCTCTTTCACCTGTGCACTATCTCTTCCCTTGTGCTGTTTCTCTCCCCTGTGCGCTCTCTCTACCCTTGTGCTATCTCTCACCCTTATGCACACTCTCTCCCCTTGTGCTGTCTCTCCCCTGTTCTCTGACTCTTCCCTTTGTGCGCTCTCTTTACCCTTGTGGTGTCTCTTTCCCTTTGTGCTGTCTTTCCCTCTTGTTCTGTCTCTCCCCTGTGTGCACTCTCTCTTCCCCCTGTGTGCTCTCTCCCCTTGTGCTGTCCCTCCCCCTTGTGCACTCTCTCTCCACTTATGCCATCTCTTCCCCTTCTTGCTCTCTCTTCCCCTGTGTGCTCTCTATCTCCTGCAATCTCTCTATCCTTGTGCTGTCTCGCCCTGTGTGCTCTCTCCCCCTGTTCACACTCTCCCCTGTGCACTCTCTCCCCTCTGTGTGCTCTCTTGCCTCTTGTACTGTTTTCTCCACCCTGTGCGCTCTCTCTTCCCCTGTGCACTCTTTCTTGTGCTGTTTCTCACCCTATGTGCACTCTCTCCTTGTGCTGTCTCTCTCCCTTGTGCGCTCTCTCTCTTGCCTTGTGCTGTCTTCTTCCCCCTGTTCCCTCTCTCTTCCCCCTGTACATTCTCTTTCCTCCTGTGCGCTCTCTTTTCCCTGTGCCCTCTCTCTCCCCTTGATCTGTCTACCCCTGCATGCTCTCTCCCCCTGTGCACTCTCCCCTGTGTGCTATCTCTCTCCTTGTGCTGCCTCTCCCCCTGTGTGCTCACTCTCCTCTTATGCTGTCTCTCACCCCTTTGCACTCTCTCTTCCCTTGTGCTGTTTCTCTCCCCTTTGAACTCTCTCTCCCCTTGTGCTGTCTCTTCTCCTTGTGCGCTCTCTTCCCTTGTGCCTGCTCTCCCCTCCGTTCACTCTCTCTTCCCCCTGTGCACTCTCTCTTCTCTCTGTGCACTCTCTCCCCTTGTGCTGTCTCTCCCCCTTGTGCGCTCTCCTCTTGGGCTGTCTCTCCCCCTGTGTGCTCTCTATACCACCATTGTCCGCTGTCTCTTTCCTCCTGTATGCTGAGGAGCTGCGGCACCAGTCTACGTTCCACAGTGGAACGCAAATGAGAGGAAGTGCAGGAACAAGATGAGTCCTCCCCAAGGGTATGACGGAGCGGATTCAGGCACAGGCAATAATGAATGCCTGCGCTGGTGCCAGCGTCCCGGACAACGTGTGGGCCCCCATCACATATGTCCTATAAGTGGGGCTGTTTTCTTTGACTGATCAACCAAACTTATGGGCTTTTCACATTCCAGTTTAACTATAATTTTCCAGTTTAACAGTAATTTACATGATGTCCTATAGGTGACGCTATTTTTAGAACAAACTTACAGACATACAGATTGGGTTGGGCTTTTATATAGTAGATTGTTTAAATATATATAATGTATTAGTTCAACATTGATTTGAACTATATGAGCTGTGTTGTTGTCTCACTATTCATCACAAAACAGCTGCTGCATTCCCTTCTGTGGCTTTTACAGTGGATATGATGGTTCTTTGTAATTGGATGTGTTTTACCATATGATGCTATTGCTGCAAAGGCATTATGGGAAATCCTGATTGTGCCTGAAGTCATGTGATCCATCTTTTGCTATGTTTAAAATGTGAGCGAGCATGTTTATGGGCAATTCACACAAATGGGTAAGCAAATTGTTCAAATTTTCCAGGTCCAGCAAGTTTGATACATTTCTAATATACGTTGATTTGTAAATAGAAAGGAGAAATCGAATTACAATAGAAAATAGGCCCCCTAGTGGGCACAACCATGGTTTTTATACCAGAATTGATACTAAAAAAATTTAATCTCCCACAAATTCTAACATATCTTTCTACTAAACATACCAATGAAAACAAAAACATTAACATAACTTACATCATGTAGAGGATACGCTGAGTCGTAGACGTGGTTAGCTATTAACGTGGTAATACCTTCAAAAACAATAACAGATTATTACTGACGTATAGTGTACGAGAAAATAACCCAAAAGGAGACATAATCGTGTCAGACTATTTGTTTGACATATATCAAAAATAGTCATAAATGAAAAACGTGACCTAAAAACCTTGAAGACCAACCACAAGGCTATTTCCAGGAGGTAATCATTTCTTAGTACTTTGGGTGCACAAGGGTGTACTGATTTTAATCAATTGTAGGTTTAATTGGTTTATCGGCTAATCCATTCCTTACACTGCAAATCTTATGGCTATTTGATTCCCAAATACACATAACATTAATCTCTAGGGTTGAGATTTTAGGATAGTTTTCTCATGTTCATATGTGTTGATGAATTATGTCTTAGTACATTTAGTGCACAAGTGTAGTGATTTTAATTAACTGTAGTTCTGATTGGTTTACCATCCAATCCATTTCTTATGCTGAAAATCTTATGGCTATTTGATTCCCAAATAGACATAGCATGAATTGCTAAGGTTGAGACTTTAGGCCACTTTTCACATTTGTGTCTATATGTGTTGATGAATCATTTCTTAGTACTTTGAGTGCACAAGGGTGAATTAGACATATGCCTAAAACCTCAACCCTAAAGACTAATGTTACTTACAGTTGGGAATCAAATAGCCATAAACTTAGCAGTGTAATAAATGGGTTAGCTGATAAACAAATCAGATTTACAGTTGATTAAAATCAGCACAACTTTGTGCATTCAAAGTACTAAGGCCGGCTTCACACTACGGCTGGGATCTGATCCGTGGCAGTCTACGTGAGGCAGACAGCCCCGGACCGGATCAGCACACAGAGCTGGACGGCTAATTTGCCGGTGTGCAGCCTAACGCAGCTGCCGCTGCTGATAGGTCGGGACTGCCGCTCACGGGGAGCGAGCCCCGGTCCTGAATTGGCGCTGAGCTTCAGCACCATGAAGCTGTCCCCTCCTGACAGATCAGGAACGCGACTCGCTCCCTGCGAGCCGCGGTCCTGAGTTATCAGTGGCGGCAGTTGCGCTGGCTGCACACCGGCAAACTAGCCGTCCAGCTCTGTGTGCTGATCCGCCTCAAGCGGACAGCCACGGATCAGATCCCAGCTGTAGTGTGAAGCCGGCCTTAGTACTAAGAAATGATTAATCATTGAGACCTTATATAAGGTCATGGGAAATACAGAATAATGCGGTTTTTTAGCTGCAAAGAATGAAATCAACCCGAGAGACCTTACAATAGATTCAGCAACACATATGGGCATAAATGAGAAAAGTGGCCTAAAACCTCAACACTCCAGAGACTAATACTACTTACGGTACATTTGGAAATCAAATAGCTGCAAACCTGGCACCCTAAGAAATGGATTAACTGCTAAACCAATCAGAGCTACAATCACTACACCCTTGTGCACTCAAAGTACTAAGAAATGATTCATCAACGCATATGGACATGAATGAGAAAAGTGGCCTGAAACCTCAACCCTAGATGTTAGGCTGGCTTCACACTTGCAGATGCATCTGCAGCGTTTTGCAGATGCATCTGCAAGTATCAGCATGCAGACCACGGCCGTGGTGTGAATGCTCTCATTGATTCCTATATGTGAGCCGTAAGCAGGCGTATGCCTGCTTACAGATCACACTCTCCCGCCCTCACTATGGACGCGAGATGTTGCGTCCAAGGTGCGGGGCGGGAGTGTGTGATCTGTCAGCAGGCATACGCCTGCTTACGGCTCACATATAGGAATCAATGAGAGCATTCAGACCGTGGTGCGCCCTATTATAAACATAGGGACCGCGGTCTGCATGCTGATACTTGCAGATGCATCTGCAAAACGCTGCAGATGCATCTGCAAGTGTGAAGGCAGCCTTAATGTTGCTTAAATCCGGGAATCAAATAGCTGTAAAATTGGCAGCACAAGAAGTAGATTACCTGATAAACCAATCAATCAGACAATCAATAGAGTGGCACATGTCCAGGTAAAATCCAAGTTTATTCAAAGCTCACACACAAAGTTTGAGGAGCATGCAGGGGAGAGGGCGTGGAGAGGGGCCGGAGATGACAGCTGTTTTTTGCTTAGTTGTGCGAAACAGCTGTCGTCTCCACCCCCTCTTTCCACGCCCTCTCCCCTGCATGCTCCTCAAACTTTGTGCTGGCTTTTAACTGAGCTTTGAATAAACTTGGATTTTACCTGGACGTGTGCCAGTCTATTGATTGGACGTTTTCCATGGTTCCCTTTCCTGGGGTTCTAAGTGCAGCACCGCCTGATCTCTCAACCTTAGAGATTAATACTACTTCTATTTGGGAATCAAAGATTTGTAGTGTAAGGAATGGATTATCTGATAAACCAATCAGACCTACAATTGATTAAAATCACTACACCCTTGTGCACCCAAAGTACTAAGAAATGATTATTCAATGGGACCTTGTTTAAAGTCATGGGGAGAGACAGAATATTGATCTTTTCCTAACTGCAAAGAATGAAATCAAACGAAGAGACCTCGTAATAGATTTACCAATGCATATGGACACGAATGAGAAACGTGGCTTAAAACCTCAAAGCTAGAGACTAATACTAATTCCTTTTGGTAATCAAATAGCCGTAAGACTGGCAATATAAGAAATGGATTAGTTGATAAACCAATCAGACCTACAATTGATTAAAATCACTACACCCTTGTGCACCCAAAGTACTAAGAAATGGTCCTTCAATGAGACCCAGGCAGAATAATGACTCAAGCTGAGATGGGGTAAAATAAGCTATATAGTAGCTTTGTGTCCCCTGTGTTCTGTTGAATACCTGGTGTTAGACGTCTCACTGGCCCCTCATTGATCCTAAGGCTAGGCCATCTTTATTATTTACTGTTTTACAGCTCAGAACCCTTCAAAGTGTATACGATGCCACCAACTAAGTATGGCCACAGGCCTCGTTGCTACTTTGGCTTCTACCAAAACACAAAAGGTATTTCATATTTTTGGGATTTTAAGACATAAAAGCAAAATAAAAAGCATTACGCTTGCTTTATAGAAGAATACCGAATCTCAGTAAACCTCACAGGTAGTCCTGGAGCGTATTTCCTTATGTCAAGCCAGCATCGTAACTGCTTTTGGAGAGTTGAGTTCACGATTAGCATGTGTAAAGCCAGTAAAAATACAGTTGGACCCAAGAGCAGAAATGATGAGAAAATTAGCTATACTGAATTCACCTGTGTGTATAATAATGTGTCAGCAAAAATGCTTCAATATTGCTCCAAGTGCTATGAAATGTTGGAAAATGTAATATCAAGGTCATAAAATTCTAGGCTGGAACACTCAGAAATGAGCGTATCTGTAGTGAAGGGAAAATAGACTTAAAGAAATATTTCAACCCGGCTTAAAATGACAAAGTTTAAGGGTAGTAACTTCCATTAATGTAAATCACCTAAGTTAAAGGGGTTGTTCACCTGAAGAGACATTTTTTTCCTAAAGATCGTTTTGGCAGTTGGGTTTCAATAAAAAAAAATTTGCTAAATTTGGCTTTTACAGGCTAATTGTTTGGCCGCTCATTAAACTTCGATGTGGTCTGAGGTCATAAATCAACTTAGAGGAACTCGGAAGAAGACAGAAAAACTCCCTATGAGACCATTGTGATAAACTAGATGTGGGCCCAATGCTATCACATCGGGAGGGCGGTGTGTGTATGCTGTCTCTCCCCTTTGTAGCTGTCTGTCCCCTCTGTGGCAGTCTGTATGTCTGTCCCCTCTGTGGCAGTCTGTATGTCTGTCTCCTCTGTGGCAGTCTGTATGTCTGTCCCCTCTGTGGGAGTCTGTCTGTCCCCTCTAGGAGTCTGTCTAGGTGGGCGCCCGATGCTATCGCACTGGGTGGGCTGTGACATCACGATGGGGGCGGGTGTCTCTCCTTCTGTGCTGTTTCTCCCTGTCCTCTGATTTTTCCCCCTCTCTCTCTGCACCCTTCTTATGGTCGCTCTAAACCCCCCGTGCACCCATGAGTTTGGGAGTAGAAATATGGCGTGACCGCCGGAAGTGACATAGGCGGACAACCAGACGGAAGTGGAGGAGCCACTTCGCAATAATATATAGAGACTAGATGGGTGCCCGATGCTATCGCATCAGGAATGTGGCGCTGTCTCTGCCCTCGTGTGCTGTCTCTCTCTTACCCCTGTGCTCTGTCTCCCCCTTTGCTTTGGCTCTCCCCCAATGAGCTTTGTCACTCCCCCATGCTATCTTTCCCCCCTGTGCTCTCTCCTCCTGTCTGCTCTCTCTCCTTCCCTCTCTTGTGTGGTGAGCGCTGGTGTCCAACTGCTGCATGTACTCAATGTGGGCATGCGCAGTTAGTGTCCAAAGATGGAGGCGGTTTGACTAACTGCGCCTGCACGCACCAGGTAGGCGTAGGCGCAGTTAGTCATTTGGCAATGTGTGGCGGTGATGTCAGGCGAAGTCTGGGGGTGGCATGGAGCGTTGGGAATAAGCAGCAACTAAGTCGATTGGTTTTGAGTGGCATAGGGTATGGACCGCTGTGGCACCGCTGGTGGTAGTGCGCAATGGGCCATTACCACCAATGGGCACCATATTTGCACACTGCCATAGCGCGTTACATCGAGACAACTTAACGCCGGAAGTGGATGACGAACAGGATTTCACATTTATGTAAGTAGATGTTGACGTCTTTAAACTGGTGGGGTTAAAACTTTATCTCCACTGGGGATGGGGGATAGGCCAAAAAGTCACTATACCCTTCTGTTGATAAATTGAAATCAAGTCCCCAAAAATTGGGTTAAGATTGTAGTAATGTGAAACTGTTTTAAAGTGTTTCCAATTTTGACCATTGTCTTGAAAATTTGGTGTATTTAAGATTATTTTTTGCAAATGATTCTTCCACCACATTCAAGTCAACTTTCATTTTTTTTTAATTACCTGACATCACTTTTTAAGAAAAAAAATTATATACATCAAATATATAAAATATAAACAAAAAAAAACATACATACCCATACTGTATTTGGCCTTTGTACAAGATGTTCTCTTCAGAATTTCATGTACCTTGCAAAAAAAAATTAAAAATTAGCTCAGTTATTATAACAGGTTGGTATAGCAATAGAACATTGCATAGTAATGTCAATCAGTGATTTGGAAATCTTGTCATAAACCCCTAGTGACAAGTGGGGTTGTCTTCAGCCAAACCCTTGGGGTCCATTATTTTGCCGGAGTTCGGGCCCACCACAGGTTATTTTGGTATTCTGGCTGTCCAGTCTTATCTTGGACCCAACAACCAAAACATTTTTTAGGCAGTTTTTGGTTTTGCATGCATTATTAACTATAATATGACATATTTACACCGTTCAGCTTCAATGAAAACATAGAAGGTCAAACAGATGGGCAAAATGTTACTGTATGCAAGACATACTTACTATTCGACTTCGCGTTGCGTTGTCAAAAAATGTGTCCTTGTCTTTTATGTTGTACCTGAAATGTTAATATATCATTATTGTCTGTGTTGAAACTCTTAAAAATATATATCACTTTTGATCAGAAATCTTTCAAATTCATTTGCACATGTTTGGCCATCAAAAAAAAACTCAGAAGACCTCATGATTGGTCATATTTTAGAAATGTGGTGTCCTAATCTAGACCAGTTGTTGTTTAGCCAAAATAGACTCACGGTTTAAAAACGTTTTAACGTGTCATAGTGATATGTGGGGAGTATTGATAAGCCGGCACTACCATGCTTGGGTGCTCGTTACTCGTAAAGAGTAGTTGGACACTCAGATGTGTGTGAGTCAGGTACATGAGTGAAATGGAAGTCAATGGGAAGATCTTCCAGAAAAATGCTTGAGCTCCCCATTGATTTTTATTATACTCGGTACTCAAGCCGTGCCCATCTAAGCATCCAACTAGACCCGAATGCCTGAGCATGGTAGTGCTCACTCATCCCTAGTGAGGAGTTTTAATCGGTAGCGTCCAAGTGCTGAGACCGCCATCAACAGATGGAGCTCATAGTGATATGTGATGAGTGAGCACTACCATTCTCGGGTACTCGGTACTTGTAACGAGCAGTTGGACGCTTGGATGGGTGCGACTCGAGAAAAACGGAAGTCACTGGGAAGATCTTCCAAAAAAATGCTTCAGTTCCCCATTGTTTTCCATTATACTTGTTACTCAAGTTGTTCCCATCCAAGCACCCAACTGCTTGTTACGAGTCTAGAATATCTGAGCATGGTAGTGCTCATTCATCCCTAGTGACGAGTTGTGATAGGTACGGTCAAAGTGCTGAGACCCACATCAATAGATGAAACTCAGTGATACGTGATGACTAGTGATGAACGAGCTCTGCTATTCTGAAGTGCTCGGTACTCATAATGAGCAGTTGGACACTTGGATGGGTATGATTCAAGAAGCATGGAAGACACTGGGAAGATCTTCCAGAAAATTGCTTGAGTTCCCCATTCTTGTCTATTATACTTGGCACTCAAGTCGTTCCCATCCTAGTGGCCAACCGCTCGTTACTCGTTATGACTACTGAGAACCCCAGCATGGTAGTGCTAGCTTATTACTAGTGAGGAATTTTGATCAGTAGGCTCTGAGACCCCCATCAATAGATGAAACACATTGTGAAGAAGAGTATTCAGTTAAACATTGCTCTGCCAGGATTAATTTAAAAAAAGTAAGACAAGTAGATGTAATTTGTGCTACATATCAGGGGCGTAACTACCACAGGTGCAGGGGTTGCGATCGCACCTGGGCCCTGCAGTCTAGGGGGCCCCAAAAGTCCCTTTGGCCTATAGAAAAAGACTAATACTATTACAGATTTGCAATAATTGGAGGCCCCGTTGGAGCTTTCGCATTGGGGCCCCTGGGCCTGAAGTTACACCACTGCTACCTATGGTCTAGATCATAGGTCCCCAACTCCAGGCCTCGAGGGCTGCCAACAGTGCATGTTTTCAGGATCTCCTTAGTATTGCACAGGGGTTGGAATCATTACCTGTGCAGATGATCACATTAACACCTGTGCAATACTAAGAAAATCCTGCACTGTGAGCGGCCCTCGAGGCCTGGAGTTGGGGACCTATGGTCTGGATGATGAAAAGTCTATTGGGGGTTTTTAATGAAGAAATGAGTGGCTTTTGAAGTGCACTGATCCAATAAACCACATCCTTTGCTTTGTCTTCTTTGCATCACTAGACCTTAAGTAGCGTTGATTACATCCACTTGTCTCCATTTTATGAACTCTACACACCTTGGATCCGCAGCAGGCATTTTTGTGATATTCGTATATGTGTTATGACTACACAACGCATCAGGTGAGGGAAACTCCCACTTGTCTCCTTCTTCCTACACAGTTATAAGATCCTATTGTGCTCTGTCTTTTCAGTACTGCTATGAATCTTTCTCCTTGGATCAGTGGAAGACGTGCTCAATAGAAAGTCAATGCTCGCGATTCATCAACACCAGCGATTTTCATGCTGGACTTGATGATGGATGAGTCAAGTTTGAGTCATATTTATGCTCCTTAATGAAACTGTAGAGTCTGACAAGTGGTGTGCCCCTCCATGCTCCTCGCCACAAATCTTACTCTAGCTTGGGATTGAAGTAAATTTCCGTGTACAGAACACCACAGTTCGTCATGAATTAGACATAATCTATTGCCACGTCTCCACCTCGCCAATGTCCTGCCACAGCTTTGCCCATTTTGGCAAAGGTGGGAGAAAGTGGCATGAAAACACCAAAAGCCACAAAACAGAACTCCAAGTTGCCCAAAAATGTAATGATGTTTCAAAGCAATTTACAGCAAAATAATGGCAAAATTGCTTTGATGAATTGGTGCCTAAGTGCTTACCTTCAACAAACCCTATCTCACTGAGAAGACCTGGCTGTGCTCCATTGAGTGTCTCTCCCTTTCATTTCAACAATCTGTGGGATCAATGTGTTGAGGTCACCACTGATCCCTGAAATAAGGCAAAGTGCTCAACTTAGCACTGTGTGCCTCGGACTTTTAAAAGTCTATGTTACAGTCTTCAGCTAAACTCATGGACCCAAGGAGACTAGTGTTCAAATGGGAAATTGTTTCAGAAATTGATGGGAATCTCTGGATCTAGACATTCACTGGTCAAAAATTCTAACTATAACATGTAATATCATGCCTTATTAAGTGAAATTATCACTGATGAGTACCAGAAAATTGGGATCATTGTATGCTAGAGTAAGAGAACTTTAACGTCTGATCAAGACTCCTCATCTATCACAGTGGATATCCAAGGTTATTTTATTTATTTCTCATGGGACAAAGAACTGAAGGCAGGTAGTTAGCCACTACCTGCCTATCAATTCTTTGCACCATAAGAAATAAATTTGTCAAGTGCCGATGACTGTCAGCTCAGAGCAGTGACTGACTACTGCTGCCAGTGATTCTGCAGCTTACGGTGACATCACACCAATATAGCAGCAGTGGCACATCCCCAGAGTCTGCTCCTGTGACTTCTGCTTCTGCCACCAGGTTACGCTATGTTCACTCTGAAGGTGGGGCTGGTGATATAGCAGTCTGACTGTGTGGATGTGTTGTATGGCTGCCCAGCTTCAGTCATTAACTCTGACTTCAGCCAATTAGGAAGTACTGCAGCTTATATGAGTCCTCTGCGTGTTGCTGCTAGTTGCCAGATATATTCCCTGGTTCACTTGTTACTATCATGCTTAGTATTATTGATTTTCTGGATTGACCTCTGCCTGTTTTTGTACTATTCTTCAGCCTAACAATTTTATACTTTTCTGACCTCTCAGTTTTGACCCTGCTTGGTGAATTTTCTATTTCTGGACTGAAACCCATCTATACGCAGCAACCCCTTGGACCTTGCAGTAAAGCCAGATCCCTACATAGGGGTTAAAGGGTGTCTGGGTATCTGGTGGTTCTGCCTTATGGTGCAGTTTGCCTTTAGTCTATCCAGGATTCCCCTTTTTACCTATAACTCAGACCAACATTACAAGCGGCTTTTCTTTTACTCTGCCTTATTGATGAAGCCTGACTGCTGATGTTAGGCAGCGAGGAGCCAGCTGTCAATCAGCACGAGGTCTGCACACAGTTGTACCCCTTTCAAATGGAATATCTGCTCTGTTGATTTGAGGTTAAATGAAGCAATAGAATTGCCAGTAAGAGCACTCTGTAACTGCTGTTAGCCGGTACCAGGCACGCCAAACAGGTGGTTAGCAATTACATGCCTGTTAGTTCTTATGCCCTTGAGAACAAATTAAAATAGTCCTGATAAACCCTTTATCTAATGTTGAAAAACTAAACCAAAGGAACTTAAGCCTATAAAATAGGGCTATAGGCATCCAATTGAAGCCCGTGAAATTTTTTGGAGCGCCCAAAAAGTCAAGTGATGTCCGCACCTATCCGTGTCAGTCTTTTTGACTAGAACCTTGTTCAAGCGGATAATTTAGGAGCCCATTTTCTTAATTGGTGAGGATAGTGGCATTGACACTCCAAACTATTCAAAACCTTTCTACCTAGCTCTACCCCTCTCCATACCGAAGCCCATGAAATTTTTTGGAGCAACCTAAAAGTCAAATGCTGTCCACACCTATACGTGTCGCTCCTTTTGACTGTAACCTTGTTCAAGTGAATAATTGAGGAGCCTATTCTCTTGAGGATACTGGCATTGACACTGCAAACTATTCAAAACCTTTCTACCTAGCTATACCCCTCCTCTCCCAACTGAAGCCCATGACATTTTTTGAAGCACCCTAAAAGTCAAGTGTTGTCCGCACCTATACATGTTGGTCTTTTTCACTGGAACATTATTCAAGTGACTAATTGAGGAGGAGCCCATTGTCTTGAACAGTGGGGATCCAGACATTGACACTATGAACTATTCAAGGTTCCAGTGGATAATTGAGGAGGAGCCCATTTCTTGATCGTGGGGATCCAGACATTGACACTATGAACTATTCAAGGTTCCAGTGGATAATTGAGGAAACCCATTGTCTTGATCGGTGGGGATCCAGACATTGACACTATGAACTATTCAAGGTTCCAGTGGATAATTGAGGAGCCCATTGTCTTGATCGGTGGGGATCCAGACATTGACACTATGAACTATTCAAGGTTCCAGTGGATAATTGAGGAGGAGCCCATTGTCTTGATCGGTGGGGATCGTGACATTGACACTATGAACTATTCAAGGTTCCAGTGGATATTGAGGAGGAGCCCATTGTCTTGATCGGTGGGGATCCATGACATTGACACTATTAACTATTCAAGGTTCCAGTGGATATTGAGAGCCATGTCTTGATCGGTGGGGATCTGACATTGACACTATTACTACCAAAACTTTTCTACCTCCTACCGTACCTCTCCTCTCCAACTGAAACCTGTGAAATTTTTTGGAGCACTATAAAAGTCAAGTGCTGTCCGCACCTATCCATGTCAGTCCTATTGACTGGAACCGTGTTCGAGTGGCTAATTGAGGAGGAGCCCATTCTCTTGATCGGTGGGGATCCCGACGTTAACACTCCGAACTATTCAATACCTTTCTACCTAGCTCTACCCCTCCTCTCCAATACAGAATTTTTCTTCTACAATAAGGTTGCCTAGCGGACGGCACGCGTGATTGCAAGCAACGTCTGAAATGTGTGATATATTTTTATTGCTTGGATCTTGCCAGTTTTGTTAAGAATTATTGAAGCCTTTAGAAGCTCCCAGGCATGGGGGAAAAATGAGAATCAGATGGGTTAAACTTATATTCAGAAGTATCGAAAAAAAAATCATAGAACTAATACTTGACGAAGTGGAACATAACTCTCAATGGGTGGTAGACCTAAGGACTGTTTGACCCTCAGCTCTTTGAAGTCTATGGCATGTTTGGGGCTTGAAAAAAGTGGGAAAGGGTTAACAAAGAAGAAAAAATAATGCTAACTATAACTAATACCCCTGTCGAATGCAATAAATCTCTTGACTCCAGACGTGTGAATTGCTCATAGTGGAGCTTTATTGTTATCACAGTCATATGTAGGTTACATGCGATGCTGGATTGAGGTATGTTCTCTATGGGACTAACACAACTGTTTAATCATATTTCACATATTCTTTGCGTTACCATAATTCAAACCATCCCTGAAGTCATAGGATGAGGCTTTATCTACTCACAGATGCATTTTATCTCTGGAGAAAGGATAAGACAGTGGTTTCATCTTTGCGTTTTCGCTAATTTGTGGCACTTTGGGTTGTAAAGGCTTGGTACATTTGCTCCATACACCGTAGAGCTTTACCATGAAACCCTTTTCTTCTTTCACTTCGTACATCTAAAAAATATGGAAAATAATGGTATTATACGAACATACTTTACTACACTCTTACTATATAGTACTGTACTATCTGTTTTCAATCCAAAAGTTGTCTATTTTTTTCTAAGGCCCTTTATTAGAAAGGTTCACCAAAAATGAATTAATCACAGCTTTTACCATTCCTAGGACCTCTGACAATCAACAGTGATCTCTAGAGAAATTCCTTAGCAAGTGTTTGATTCCCTGCAGCGCCTCCGCAGGAGAAACTGAGTATTACATTTTGCCTATTGAAATCAATGGGTTGTCCTTGTTGTGCATGGACATAATGGGTCCTCCAATGAGGGAGACCTCATTGTAGCCACTCTCTGCTCACGCTAGTTGAGCTATGTGTTAGGTCACCTCTATTAAAGGGAAGCTGTCAGCAGGTTCTTGCTACATCATCTGAAAGGAGCATGTTGATTCTGAAACTAACGATGTTTAACTTAAGTTACTGGCTGCAGTCGTTCTGTCACAATCAAAGCAATTCAGTTTAGGCATGTAGCAGAGCTGGGAGAGCTGCCCGCACCCATACAAGTAGAGATTATCCACTGGCAGTGATGTGTCATTCAGAATAGGGAGTGTGTCGGACTGCAAAGTGGTCCTGTAATGGTAATCCCAGGTGGTAAAGTCTTTAGTTTAAGTAAACAGTAGCACGCACAATGGTAAGGGAGGCACAGTTGACTTTTGTTCTTTAACATTACATCATGCTGTCCTCAGCTTACATAGCAAAAACCTGCTGAACATTCCCTTTAACTCAGAATGCCATAATGGCTTTTATGAAGTGGGCAATATTTTAAAAATGGTCACTCATATTGGATGTTAACCCTTTTATTATCGCCCTTTTATAAATAAGTCACTGCTAGAAAATTCCATGTTGTGTCTACAGCTCCGATACAGGCTGATTTTTTTTCCATAGTTTCCATAGTTACAGACTACAAACAACCCTTGTGTAGTCTGATCCGGCCATTCCATTCAATCTTCACCATACGTTTTAACAGATACTAACATAAAGATCACCAAAAAGTAGGGAAGGTGGTGTCATAATCAGACTACATAGAGTCCTGTCACGATGGTCTCTCTTACCTGGGAGACTTGTGATTGGTTTTGGACCTCTATCTCATTTCTTTATTGAGACTCCATTTCTTTCCTTTGGCAGTTCAGGAGGTAAGTCAGTTCTGCTGCTAGCAGACTCCTTAGTTTCCTTACCAGGTGTGGATACTTTGTGATTACTCCCATCCCCTTTATATGGTCCCATGGTTCCAGCATGCTCTGCTGGTGGTTGAACATTCCTGGCCAAACTCCCTGAGGTGAAGGAAGTTCTCTGGAGAGCTGTCTACTGCTAAGCTCCTGCTGTCAAGGAGTGTGGCAGCAGGCGTGAAGTTGTCATATTGTTTCTCTGTCTTTCTCCCTTCCCTCTAGTAATCTTTATTGCTGTGGTTTGGTCTAGTGCTCCTGCCAGCCATTTCCCTATTGAGAGCTAACATCAGGGCCTGTGAGGGACTAGGTATCGTGTTCGGCGAAGGGTTGAAAGAACCTGTATAGGGATGGTAGGGAGATCAGGCACAACCGCAGGTGAGTGCAGGAGGCCACCTCTCCCCCATTCCCTATGAGCAGGGCCCTCTGCTGTATCTGTCCCCCCCCCAGTGTGTCTCTGTCTGTGGTTTAGTGTAGTGCGCTGGATATCATTGGTCCGTGCACCACTGTCACTCACAGTAGCCGGACATCCCCCTTAGTCCTGAGTGACAGTTCCTTTGCAGTCTGAAGCAATGGAGACAGTGAAAGATTTTTAACTTCACTTAACCATTTGATTTGCATTCATTAGTTCTATGCAAGCAAATGTTGCAAAGTTGGATACATATAATTAATTAAATGAAAAGTCTGCTCTGCTCTTGGAGACTAAATAGGCAAGATATCACAACTGACAACATTAAATATAAGAGGATATACAAATGATTTTGTAACTTCTTTGACTGCAAGAGGACCACCAGGCCAAAAGTGTCCAGTTACAAGCGGCTTCCCTGAGCATTCCTCTTTGGCCTTTAAAGATATTAGCAGTTATTTTACAGCTACTTTTATAAGTGGGCGTGGCTCACAGGATCCTCAGGGGAGTGTCAGTTGACTGCTCTGCTTAGTTACCCTGTGAGCCACCCCCCTTTATAAAGCTCATAAAAATTAACACTAAATAAAAAGGCCCCTATCTTTGGAACTTTATGGTGGATTTATAAAAAACAAAAAGCAGAATACTCAGGGGAACAACAGGAATAAAATAAGAGCAAAAAAATGGACAATTTTGAAGACCATTTCTTACCTTTTTAGTGGGCACCTTTATTTTAAGGAATTCTGCTTCCCGACTTAGAACATGCCACGGTGCGTGAATCCTTACAAAGTTCAGACCCTGATGCTTAGCCTAAAAAAAAAGAATAGAAAACAATTACCATAATAAACGTGATACAATGCAAAATATGTATATCCTTCTGCAAAAAATATGTACAGAGCCTAGACAAGAAGAAGAATGAATGTGTGTTTCCAAACTTAGGACCATCAGACATTGACTTACAGGCAGCTGCCTATAGGTGGCACCAGAGAGATTGCTTACGTCTTTCTGGAGAATAACTATTTTGCATATTCATTTCCCAAGGATCATTGCCTCTAATGGGGCTGTCACAGCGTCAATGTCGTCAGCGATCTGATCGCTGGCGACACTGACGGCTGATCGCTGGTGAGGGTGTCACACAGGCAGACTCACCAGCGATCATTGCACCAGCGACATCGTGGAAATGATTTAAATATTGTTTCCACAATGTCTTGCTCCCGCTGCCAGCCTGCGGTAAGCGGGAGCAGGCTGGTCTGCAAGGTAAACTGCGGGTATCTAGGTAGCGAGCATGTATAGCTTGGTTACCAGCCTTCTCCGCTCACCGGCTGGTATCCAAGGTACACAGCGGGTAACTGGGGTCCCTAGTTACCCGCTGTGTACCTTGGATACCAGCCGGTGAGCGGAGAAGTCTGGTAACCAAGGTATACATCGGGTATCTAGGCAGCCTAGATACCCGCAGTTTACCATGGATACCAGCTCCCAGCGCATGCACAGAGGCGCTAGGAGCTGGCTGATCGCATCTCCTGGTGTCACACGCAGCGATACTGCGTATCCACCGGGCGGCCATCGCCAGGTTTTAGAGCTGGTTCTAAAATCTGGCGACCATCAACCAGCGATTTATCGTCAACATCGCTGTAACCTCATGTACAGCAGCGATATTGCACGCGATATTGACGCGTGTGACATCCCCATAAGACTACCTATGGCATTAGATCTCAAGGAGAAAGAAGAAATAGTAGTTATCATGACGGTGTATTGCTCACACAGCATTTCACCTCCCATCAGAACTTTAATCTGTACTGAGATGGGGAGCAAAATCGAGTGATAAAATGGAATCTGTCACCAGGTTTTTGCCATCTAAGCTGAGAGCAGCATAATGTAGGTGCAGAGACCCTGATTCCAGTGATATGTCACTTACTGGACTACGTGCTGTAGTTTTGATAAAATGAGTGTTTTATCTGCTGCAGATTTAGTAGTTCTTTGAATGCAAAGCCCTGTACAACTCCATCCACACGACTGATTGGCAGCTCTCTGCCCATGTAAAGTGTATACAAAAAGCTGCCAATCATCTAATCACTGTTTTATAATCAGAAATTATCACTAGAGGACTAGTAAACCAGCTGCCATATAGTCATCCACCTTCCTGAGCCCTGTATAGCTTCATCCCCACCACTGATTAGCAGCTTTCTGCCTATGCACAGCATACACATAAATATGTCAATCAGTGGTGGGGATGAGTCTATACACAGTGGCCTAATCTGAAGCTCATGGGCCCTGATGCGAAAGCACCAGCGGGGGCCCACAATTATTGCAAATCTTAATAGTAATAGTCTTCTTCTATAGGACAAAGGGACTTTTGGGGCCCCCTAGGCTCCAGGGCCCGGGTGCAATTACAACCCCTGCACCTGTAGTAGTTACACCCCTGGCTATACAGGGCTCAGAAATGTGGAGGACTATATGGCAGCCGGTTTACTAGTCCTCTAGTGATAACTTCTGATGATAAAACAGCGACTTTATGATTGGCAGCTTTCTGCCTATGCACAGCATACACATAAATCTGTCAATCAGTGGTGGGGCAGGGGCTATACATGGCTCAGGAATGTGGTGGACTATATGGCAGCTAGTTTACAAGTCCTCTAGTGTTAACTTCTAATGATAAAACATTTTATGATTGGCAGCTTTCTGCCTATGCACAGCATACACATAAATCTGTCAATCAGTGGTGGGCAGGGCTATACATGGCTCAGGAATGTGGTGGACTATATGGCAGCTAGTTTACTAGTCCTCTAGTGTTAACTTCTAATGATAAAACATTTTATGATTGGCAGCTTTCTGCCTATGCACAGCATACACATAAATCTGTCAATCAGTGGTGGGCTGGGCCTATACAGAGCTCAGCATTCAAAGAACTGGCAGATCTGCAGCAAAATAAACACTTTTATCAAAACTGCAGCAAGCAGCCCAATAAGTGACACATCGCTGGAATCAGGGTCTCTGCCCCCTGATCTCACATGCAAAAACCCGGGAACAGATTTGAAATATGATGCCTGTGAAGACTTCTGAAAAGTCAAACTTCTTTAATAAAAGCTGTTTGCATTCTTCTACCAACCTCGGTACATTCTTGCTGCTCATTAGCATAAAGGATAAGAAAAATAAATTTAGCCAAATTTGAAAAATAAAAAAACTCCCTTAGCCTCAGCTTAGATAAAATAATCCTCCACTGCAACATTTTATACCACGTAGATTTATCGGACACTGAAAAGAGTAAACGTCCTAGAATTTTCTATGGAGAAGACACCAGGAGAGCACATCATGGGCTAAGGAGAAAGACATAGTCTGAGGTCAAAATACTAGGAGGAGAGTGAATCAGAGCAAAGGGACAATGCCAAAACATGGTCTGAGGAGGTCCAAGGTCTGGGAGCAATCAAAACAAAGTACAGGTAAGTGTGGCCAACATGCACCAATGAGGAAGATGCTATGACTGGCAGAAATCTGGGACTAACTGCTCAGCTTAGTAGATGGGCAATCACAGAGAACATACAACACCTGAATAACTCAGCACCTTCCAGAAACAGATTGGACGACTGAACTGTCAATCAACACATCGATAGCTCAGCATGACCCAACACTTGGATGACTGAGCTGTCACTCACCAAACTGACAGTTCAGCCCGGCCCTGATTCCACAGTGCAGCAAATGGTCACTCACTGAATCCAAGACACACTGAACAGGGGAATCATGACAGCAATCCTAAAAGGCAATATGAACCCTTGAACAAGCCTTGTTACATCACTTAGGATAAGAAGAGTTGGAAAAAACGGTGGTCCCAGACTATTCTTTTCTCTGTCTACAATATGGTCCTCAGCCGGATCTTCAGAGAAATATATACAACCAGGCTCTGATTAACGCTGCCCATGATTTCATTTAAAAAACACCCAATATGGCCGCTCCTACATAGGGAGTTACCCAGTTTTTTGTGTTTTTCTGTCAATCACCAGTGCTTTCCTGTTCAATAAGGAATGACTCAAGAGGGTATTAGGTACCATCTACAGTATGTAGGTGTTTGTGGATGGGTTTGTAAAGAGAGTATACTTGAATGCTTCAGTTCCGGATCATGTCATCTCTCTTGTCTTCAAGATGCCCCATCGTCACGATGAACGGAGAAGACCTGTGCTCCATCTACTGATGACATTCCGGGGCTAAGTCTCAGGGGTACGTCTCAGGGGGTAGGTCTCAGGGGATAGGCCTCAGGGGGTAGGTCTCAAGGGCAGGTCTCTGGGGGTAGGTCTCAGGGGGTAAGTCTCAGGGGGTAGGTCTCAGGGGGTAGGTCTCAGGGGGCAGGCCTCAGGGGGTAGGTCTCAGGGGGTAGGTCTCAGGAGGTAGGTCTCAGGGGGTAGGTCTCAGGGGGTAGGTCTCAGGGGGTAGGCCTCGGGGGTAGGCCTCAGGGGTAGGTCTCAGGGGGTAGGTCTCAGGGGGTAGGTCTCAGAGGGTAGGTCTGAGGGGGTAGGTCTCAGGGGTAGGTCTCAGGGGTAGGTCTGAGGGGGTAGGTCTCAGGGGTAAGTCTCAGGGGTAGGTCTCAGGGGGTAGGTCTGAGGGGGTAGGTCTCAGGGGGTAAGTCTCAGGGGGTAGGTCTCAATATCTCATTTCCAGACCACCCCCAACAATTTCTCTTATAGAAGCAGTATTGTTTTTCTATAAATTTGTCTATTTCCGAACATTAACCATTAGGTGATTTTTATCACATCATTGAGAGCCTCACGTCACACTATTCTAGTTCTGGAAATACATAATATTTGTATTGGGCGGGTGACGGTGTGCGAGATTCAGAGGGATAAAATCAATCATAAAGAGGGCCATATAGTTTTATGGGATGAAGCTTTCCAAGTTACCATTCTCCTTCCAATACTATTATAGTATTATTTTTTTTGGTCTGATAACATTGATTCTGATGAAAATGTATTTTTAGTGAATTGGTATTGCTGACTCTCTACAATATATCACGGGTAACTATTACAACCTACAAACCTACATCTTGGGGATAATTATACTACACCATGTTCCAAATTATTATGCAAATTGGTTTTAAGTGTCATAGGGTTATTTTTTTCAATGAAACCCATTGCTGGTCTTGTGTCTCAGGGTTCTTTGGATCACTGAAATCAATCTCAGATACCTGTGATAATTAGTTTGGCAGGTGAGCCGAATAAAAGGAAAACTGGGTGTTCCACAATATTACGCAGGCCACAGTTTTCAAGTAACATGGGAAAGAAAAAGGATGTCTCTCCTGCCGAAAAGCAACAAATAGTGCAATGCCTTGGACAAGGGATGAAAACATTAGATATTGCACGAAAACTTAAGTGTGATCATCGTACTGTGAAGAGATTTGTGGCTGATTCTGAGCACAGACGTGTTTGTGCAGATAAAGGCAGAATGAGGAAGGTTTCTGCCAGGCAATTAATCGGATTAAGAGAGCAGCTGCTAAAAAGGCCTTACAAACCAGCAAACAGATATTTGAAGCTGCTGGTGCCTCTGGAGTCCCTCGAACCTGAAGGTGTAGGATCCTTCAAAGGCTTGCTGTGGTGCATAAACCTACTATTCGGCCACCCCTAAACAGTGCTCTCAAGCAGAAATGGTTGCAGTGGGCCAAGTCATACATGAAGACTAATTTTCAAAGAGATTTAATGATGAGTGCCGAGCAACCCTGGAAGGTCCAGATGGAAGGAGTAGTGGATGGTTGGTGGATGCCACCATGTCCCAACAAGGCTGCAACGTCAGCAAGGAGGTGGAGGAGTCATGTTTTGGGCCAGAATCATTGGGAAACAGCTGGTAAGCCCCTTTAAGTTTCCTGAAGGTGTGAAAATGACCTCTACAACGTATATTGAGTTTTTGACTGAGAACTTTTTTTCCATGGTACAAAACGCAAAGACATGCCTTCAGGAGCAAAATCATCTTCATACATGATAATGCACCATCTCATGCTGCAAAGAATATCTCTGTGTCATTGGCTGCTATGGGCATAAAAGGAGATAAACTCATGGTGTGGCCACCATCTTCCCCTGACTTCAACCCTATAGAGAACCTTTGGAGTATAATCAAACAAAAGATCTATGAGGGTGGGAGGCAGTTCACATCGAAACAGCAGCTCTCGGAGGCTATTCTGACATCATGCAAAGAAATACAAGCAGAAACTCTCCAGAAACTCACAGATTCAATGGAGGCAAGAATTGTGAAGGTGATATCAAAGAAGGGTTCCTATGTTACTATGTAACTTGGCCTGTTAGGATGTTTTGGAGTGAAATAGCTTTTATTTCAGTGAATGTGACCTCCTAATGCTGCAAATTAAACAAATTAGCATTTTCAGTTCTTTCAAACATATCAAATGTTTAGAAACTCTCCTGTGCCTAATAATTTGGAACAGTGCATTTAGAGTGTTTTTAATTTTGAAGATTATACTGTTATCATTGGGAGGTTTCTTCAATAAATTTGATGTATACTCTAAAGGGTGATGACTTTTGTTACACTGACTGTCATTTGCACTGACCATTTAGGAAAATCAGAGAAAAAGGACATTTGCATAATAACTTGGAACATGGTGTAAGTAACATCTACAGGAGCATCTCAATGGATTAGAATATCATCAAAAAGTTCATTTATATCAGTAATTCAATACATAAAGGGAAACACATATATTATATAAAGTCATTACACACAGAGGGATCTATTTCAAGTGTTTGTTTCTGTTAATGTTGATGATTATGGCTTACAGCCAATGAAAGCCCAAAGGTTATTATCTCAGAAAATTAAAGTAGCATGTCACGCTCATTACTCGATTGAGAATTAGGATGTTCAGGTACACCATGTAGTCAGCCAATTATTGTGGGTGCTTAGGTGTGTCAGTCAGGTGTCATGCAGAGTGGTATAATGGTAAAGAGGTCAATGAAGCAGGATGGTAAGATGGGCAAAAGGTGATCAGGGGAGCTAGTCTGACCCTTAGACTGGGGTTCCCTAACTCACCCTGTTCCCGGAACTGACTCTGATAGTGAGGATGTCCAGGCTGCCACCCTTGCCCTTTGCTCCTGATAAGCCCTAGGCTAAGATCACCTCCACCCACAAACTGGGAAGCACAGCAACTCCCAACAGAAGGAAAACACCAAGGTTTCAGCAAAAAGCACACGTCTTCTCAGCTCTAGGTCTTGTGGAGACTAAACTCTATTGGTCCCTTTACACGCGGCCACAGGAAGGTAGAAACCGGCAGGCATCGGACACAATTGTGCCTGTTGCCTTGAAAAGACCATGATGTGGTGGTGTGTAATTCAGGACTTTCCTTCCTTCAGGGAAGACACAGGAAGGAAAGTCCTGAATTACACGCAGCCACATCGTAGTCTTTTCAAGGCAACATGCACAATTGTGTCCGATGCCTGCCGGTTTCTACCTTCCTGTGGCCGCATGTAAAGGGACCATATCAGCAACATCTGCTGGTGGAAGAGGGAACTATTTAAAGGCCTAAAGGCCAGGGGTGTGGTCAACTGACAAACCCACAACTCCTCATCTGCAGAGCTGCCTACAAATAGACTGCAACGCAGTCACATTGACTGTGAATGTGCCAAAGGAAATGTACTCTCATTTAAAGTACAGAGCAGTTTTCACATGGACTGCAGGGCAGTGAACACATGAGATTGTGAATGATCCAAAACACAAAGAGCCGACCCCCTACAGTGAACGACAGGAGCCGTCACCCCAGGGAATGGATCTCACTGAGGTAAAAACAGTATGTCCGGAGCCCACCGTCCCCCAGAAATGCTCTGTTTTTGGATGGCTGTATGTGAACTGGACTGCTACCCATCACTAATTGACTTCCAGTATATTCGTTATCTGAGACAATGCTGTCAGAGCATCTGACCCACTCAATGCAAGTACCGAGAACCCGAGCACTTTACTTTAGTTTATATTGGGAAAACCCGATGACAGGTTTCCTTTAAAGAAAGAGCACAAGGTGCAAGCGCTGTGGAGCCTGCAATAACAAAAGATGTTTAAACCATAAAATTGCAAGAAACAAATATTGCACGCCCCTGCGATCAGGTGGCCACAGAAGGAAGTGCAGCCAGTAAGGCAAGACGGTTGAAAACACACCCACACAGCAGCACACATCGACCCTACGCCTAGGACTCTAGGTTGGGCAAGGGGTGGCGCGTATATATAGCAAAGTGGGTGGAGTGTAGGTGAGCACTGACAAGTGGGTGGAGAAACACCAGGAGTTGAGCAGTTGGAGAGAGAACACCGAAAGGAGAAGGTGGTTAGAGAAGTAGTGATAGAGTCTTCCCAGGAGGTTTTGGGCTCCCTGGAGGCGCAGAATCCTGTGAGGCATAGCCGCGAGGAGAGAAAGCCCATTCCATAGCCTGGAGGTGACAGGAAGGAGAGAGACTTAAAGACACCCCACAGCTAAAGGAAGGTGGGAGGACAAGGGCCCGGCAGCTGCACACATCTTAGCTGTCCAGAGACACCCTTAGTAACAGTGAGAGAGAGAAGGAGCCTGGTGTGCCCAAATACAGTTAGGGCCAGAAATATTTGGACAGTGACACAATTTTGGCGAGTTGGGCTCTGCATGCCACCACATTGGATTTGAAATGAAACCTCTACAACAGAATTCAAGTGCAGATTGTAACGTTTAATTTGAAGGGTTGAACAAAAATATCTGATAGAAAATGTAGGAATTGTACACATTTCTTTACAAACACTCCACATTTTAGGAGGTCAAAAGTAATTGGACAAATAAACATAACCCCAACAAAGTATTTTTATTTTCAATATTTTGTTGCGAATCCTTTGGAGGCAATCACTGCCTTAAGTCTGGAACCCATGGACATCACCAAACGCTGGGTTTCCTTCTTCTTAATGCTTTGCCAGGCCTTTACAGCCGCAGCCTTCAGGTCTTGCTTGTTTGTGGGTCTTTCCGTCTTAAGTCTGGAAATGCATGCTCAATTGGGTTAAGATCTGGTGATTGACTTGGCCATTGCAGAATGTTCCACTTTTTTGCACTCATGAACTCCTGGGTAGCTTTGGCTGTATGCTTGGGGTCATTGTCCATCTGTACTATGAAGCGCCGTCCAATCAAGTTTGCAGCATTTGGCTGAATCTGGGCTGAAAGTATATCCCGGTACACTTCAGAATTCATCCGGCTACTCTTGTCTGCTGTTATGTCATCAATAAACACAAGTGACCCAGTGCCATTGAAAGCCATGCATGCCCATGCCATCACGTTGCCCCTCCACCATGTTTTACAGAGGATGTGGTGTGCCTTGGATCATGTGCCGTTCCCTTTCTTCTCCAAACTTTTTTCTTCCCATCATTCTGGTACAGGTTGATCTTTGTCTCATCTGTCCATAGAATACTTTTCCAGAACTGAGCTGGCTTCTTGAGGTGTTTTTCAGCAAATTTAACTCTGACCTGTCTATTTTTGGAATTGATGAATGGTTTGCATCTAGATGTGAACCCTTTGTATTTACTGTCATGGAGTCTTCGCTTTACTGTTGACTTAGAGACAGATACACCTACTTCACTGAGAGTGTTCTGGACTTCAGTTGATGTTGTGAACGGGTTCTTCTTCACCAAATAAAGTATGCGGCGATCATCCACCACTGTTGTCATCCGTGGACGCCCAGGCCTTTTAGAGTTCCCAAACTCACCAGTCAATTCCTTTTTTCTCAGAATGTACCCAAATGTTGATTTTGCTACTCCAAGCATGTCTGCTATCTCTCTGATGGATTTTTTCTTTTTTTTCAGCCTCAGGATGTTCTGCTTCACCTCAATTGAGAGTTCCTTTGACCGCATGTTGTCTGGTCACAGCAACAGCTTCCAAATGCAAAACCACACACCTGGAATCCACCCCTGACCTTTTAACTACTTCATTGATTACAGGTTAACGAGGGAGACGCCTTCAGAGTTAATTGCAGCCCTTAGAGTCCATTGTCCAATTACTTTTGGTCCCTTGTAAAACAGGAGGCTATGCATTACAGAGCTATGATTCCTAAACCCTTTCTCCGATTTGGATGTGGAAACTCTCATATTGCAGCTGGGAGTGTGCACTTTCAGCCCATATTATATATATAATATTTCTGAACATGTTTTTGTAAACAGCTAAAATAACAAAACTTGTGTCACTGTCCAAATATTTCTGGCCCTAACTGTATCTAAACCTGGGGCACTGGAGGCTAGGCCACGACCAGAGAACCGGCTCTGAAGAGGTGACGAGGGATAATCCAGGCCATAGTCACGAGACACACCAGTGTGGGGCAGGTGCCTTATGACCTGCAGCCTAACTTTCCACCACGGTCTAAGAACACAGTCGTCATACTAGGACTTGTGACCCTGACTGTGAGAGAAACATTCACCCGTGAGTCTGCGACAACCAGACTGAACCCTGTGGGGGAGGTACTAGAGGAGAGACTAAAAGGGCCTGAACGGACTTAGAGGGAGCAACGCGGAGGAGCCACCTGAGCTGCACAGTCTGAGTAACCCGGAGCAGTGCTGAAGTGTTTAGGAGTGACTAAAGAACTGTAACTGTGTAAACTACTGCTGAAGACCTTAAGTAAAGTATCCAGTAAGCTCATCACTGCCTAAGACTGTTTACTTCCAGCGTCGCAGTGAAGTCCCGCCTGAGGAGCCAAAGACTGTCATCCCTGCACACTGGCTGAAGAGCTACAGCTTTGAAGTAAGTGAACTGCACTGCACACAGTCCCTCATCAGGCCCATTCATTACAACTATTCCTGCCCTGGGGATCCTCAGCCCTACCCTAGGAGAGCTTACCATACACGCTGCCCCAAGTCACCGTCCCCAGCAGGAATACACCAGCGGTGGTTCTACTAACCACTTACCCCGGGAGGTGTTACAACAAAATCCCATGTAAATGCCCCCCTTTTGGACTGATCCGAGGCCACAGGACTGGGTCACGACTACCGTGATACCCTAGAGAGACAGCACCGGCCCGATTCCCGAGTACCCCAAAGCCTGGGGACGCATCAAATGCAATGCACAACAGTAAGAAAGGGCACTTGAATGAATTGAAACCTATTTTGACGATCTGAACCCCCATGAAACCTTCAATTTGCTTTTGAGGTAATAAGCAAGTGACTTCTTTAGCTGGCATTTGTTAATTATATTTTTTAGTTTTTTTATAATCTCGCATCCCGACAATAGACGTCTGACAAGATACATCTGTGAATAGTATATGATCTGTCTCTACAATTATATCATCTGCGTTTCGGTATGGTGACGTCTATAGACTGTGCAGAACAAGCAGAACTTCTCACATTTCACGCACCGTCAATGTGCATCAGGACTATTTTGAGCCAATTCAGGAGTCTGAGGACTAATGAAACAATCTGCTGTATAAATAGACCAGTATCAAATTCCCAAATACAAAGATGCCAATGAACCATTGAAAACACACCATGAGTATTACCATCAGCATCCTTCATTAGAACTGGCTCAATACTTAGGTGTTTACCTTTTTCCTTTATTTCGACACACAATATCTCAAGATATAAATGGTGGGAGATGATCAACTTCATAGTAAACATGAGTTTGCAAAACTCTGACGGGAATTGTTTATGGTGTATGTGTCTATGTAAATGTGGTCACCAGTGATGTGATGTTATGGATTGGATCTCTTCTATGTCGAGGCAAGGATTTTAATGTTGCTGAACATTTTCCCCTTTTTACCTTCCAGTTTTACTAGACTGAACAACGCTCTTGTTCTTCATGTTCGGTTTTGCAGGTGGCCTGGCATGCTCCCATGTGATTGTCTGTCTGAGCAAATATAAGGCTCAATAAGACACAAGCCTGGGTCTTAGTATTGAGACTTTGTGTTCCTGGTCTCCTATCTGCCTGAGGTCTCCAGTTCCACTGCAATCTGCTTCCTGGTTTCCTGCCTGCCTACAGCCTCCAGAGCCTCTGCTACCTGCTTCCCAGTCTATCTGCCTACAGCATACAGAACCTATACTACCTGCTTCCTACTCTCTGATCTGTCACAACTTCCAGTACCTCTACTACCTGCTTTCTACTCTCTGATCTGTTGACAGCCTCCAGAACCTCTGTTTCCTGGTCTCCAAACTGCCTGTGGCCTCTATTACCTGCTTCCCTGTCTTCTTTCTGCCTGCAGACTCCAGTACCTCTGCTACCTGTTTTGCAGTCTTCTGTCTGCCTACAGCCTTCAGTATCTTTACTACCTGCTTCACAGTCTCCTGCCTGCCTGCAACCACAGTACCACTGCTACCTTCTTCCTGGGCTCCTGTATGCCTGCAGCCTTCAGCACCTCTGCTACCTGCTTCTCGGTCTACTGTCTGCAGCCGCCAGTGCTTCTACTACCCAATTCCCACATTCCTCACCTACCAGCTGCACTGACATCCTTGGTCTGTGTGCCCACCTGGACCTTAGACTTGGAGGATCCACCTCACTAGGAGAGCCTAAACAATAAGTCTTTGCCAAAACACATGAACATTCTGCTCAATTGTATGATTGTTCAGCCAATAGCTCTATGAAATGTATTTTAGCATTAATTTTTAGAGCTACGGGACATGCCCATTTACTCTCCCCATTGAAAATGCAAAAAGCTCTGCCAAGCCAAAAATGTGTTGGAACTGAGGAAGCACAAATACATCCAGTGAAACCTCTTCAAGATGTTTACTGAAAAACATTATTGAAAAGTGGTCTTCTATGGGGATGGTCTTCTCAAAGAAGATAGCACATATGAATTATATATATACAACTTAAAAACGGTCAAAACAATGGGTGGGGAGGTCTTATTAAAGGAGTCCTCCTTTGAGGAGAGGTTCCACATATGTGAATTCAGAGTCTATAGCGGTAATGGTGCTATCTAGTAATGACGTACTCAAGGCAACTTACTTTGCTTACAATGCAATGAAACACATGCAAAAAATTCCCATTGGAAATGTCCAGACTGGAAAAACCTGGAGTTGACGTCAAGAAGCCTTCTAATTCCCCAGCAATTAAAAGCATTTGATGAAATCATGTTATGGGTATACGTCTCGTCAGAAGAGTATCTACAACCACGTCAGTAAACCAGGGTGGCCACACAGCCAAAATACTATAACTCATGGTAGGTAAAACCAAAGCTGCACAACAGATAATGGCTCGGGGTAACTTGGATTGCTTGGCCATAATGCGGCTTTATTTTGCATTTTTATAAGTCATTTATAATGTGGCGTCTTCTAATTTGTTAGAAATGTCTTCGCACCCCTTCCTCTACTGGTTGCTTAGAGCTTCTCATTGGTTGGCTCCTTATGTATGTAGAATTCACTTTGCACCTTGTGCTGCAAATACAGGGTCTGTCTTCTCATGAGTGACAGAGTCTAGACACAGATGCACGGATTATTATCAATTATTATTATTATAGCACCATTTATGTCCATGGCGTTTTACATGTCAAAAGGGCATAGACAAGTACAATAATTATGAGCAATACAAGGCACAACAGGTACAGGAGGAGAGAGGATCCTGCCTGTGATGGCTCACAGTGTAAAAGGGAGGGGGGAGTTAATACAGTAGGTGTAGGAGAGAGGACCTGCCCTGAGGCTCACATCTAAGGAGGGTGAGGTCGTAAGTGGGAGAGGGTTGTGGCTCACAGTCTACAAGGGATGGGTGAGGATACAGTAGGTGAGGAGAGAGGACCCTGCTGTGAGGGCTCACAGTCTACAAGGATGGTGAGGGGTACAGTAGGTGAGGAGAGAGGACCCTTCTGCTACGAGGGCTCACAGTCTACAAGGGATGGTGAGGATACAGTAGGTGAGGAAGAGGACCCTGCCCAGAGGGCTCACAGTTACAAGGGATGGGTGAGGATACAGTAGGTGAGGAGAGAGGACCCTGCCCAAGGGCTCACAGTGTACAAGGGATGGGGAGGGTACAGTAGGTGAGGAGAGAGGATCCTGCCCACGAGGGCTCACAGTTACAAGGGATGGGTGAGGGTACAGTAGGTGAGGAGAGAGGACCCTGCCTGTGAGGCTCACAATTACAAGGGATGGGTGAGGATACAGTAGTGAGGAGAGAGGACCCTGCGCAAGGGCTCATAGTCTACAAGGGATGGGTGAGGGTACAGTAGGAGAGGGTAGAGCTGGTTGTGCAGGGTTTGTTGGACTGAGGGTCATACAGGTTGTAGACTTGTCGGAGAGGTGAGGTCTTCAGTTCCTTTTGAAGTGTCTCCGGTAAGGAGAGTCTGATATGTTGGGGCAGAGAGTTCCGGAGTATGGGGGAAGCACGGGTGAAGTCTTGTATGTGATTGTGGGAAGAAGCAATAAGATGGGGAATAGAGTAGGAGATCCTGAGAAGGTCACGGGTTATTTGTCGGTGAGTACTGGGTGACCATGTCTCAGATATAAGGAGAGGATATACTTCACTCTCCTCTGAGCCCCCACCAGTGACGTGCCCTGTCAGTTGGTCCAAATCCAGTCTCCAGAATGGTAAGATCAAAGCTACAACATCAATGAAGGTATTTATGAGCCTCAGAGAGATCAGCTCACAGGAGCAGGTAGATGCAGAATATATTGGGAAAGTGTTAGTTAGGAAGAGTTAGGACAAAAGTAAGGGGATCACAGTAGTAGCGGAAAACCTCTTTAACGATTAGAAAAGGTTGGGTTGGACACATCTGACTATACTGGAGACCCCCTCTATAATCTGGCATGGTTTGGTAGCGGAGACATGGGCACAGCTCACGATAGTGTGGATATGAGAATGAGATGTGATTATTTATCTCAAAGATTTTTTATTCCATGGGTGTAAATAACGAAAGTTGATGTTAAACGACTGCAAGCAAAGATCTTGTATAGAGATAGTACGTAAAGTATGAACCTGCTTTATTGGCTGCAAGCGTCAACTCTCTTCAGTACTTGGATCCCGTTCCTCAGAAGCAGACAATGCTTCATTTACAATGGACTTCAACCCTTCTGAAACATTTGACGGCACAGTGAGAATTCCCATGATGACATGGAGATGGCGAGACAGAAACGCTGTCAACAGCTGCAAATTTATTCCTTATGCGCCATGAAAATTCTTCCCCCTAGAAGAAGTGTAACAACAACCTGCTATGTATATTGTCAGTCTCTGTTAGAAATGAGCCAAGCCATTCAATGTAAATCAAATTTATATCGAATTTTAAAGAATTTTAAAGACTTATGAACCCGTAACATTTTAGCTGCTATATTACATTTTACAGAAGATTTCATCAGGGAGAGAAAAATGACATGCCCTCTGGTGGTTTTGTAACTAATACATGACATGGTATAGCACAGCTAATCCACAGGTACTATCGCAGCCAGTATAAAGCAGAGGCAAGGAATGCAGCAGCCATTTTCAAGTGAATCTGGATAGGGAGGATGTTAGAGCTCACAGCTTAGCAATAGAAATAGGGAGGGAAAACTATAAAACACTGAAGAAACTGTTCAGACAGTGTGTAACAGCACAGGAGTGAAAAACATTAGTGTGTGAAGAAAAAATATCACAAGTTTTTCAAGGCAATTAGTGGCTTTGGAGTAATTTCAGTCGTGAAATTTCTTAAGAAAACTCAGGAATCTGGAAAATCATCATCCTTCCCCGTTAGAAATGAGTAAATCGATTTCATGCAAATCAAATTTATATAGAATTTTAAAGAATCTTATCAACCTGGCAAATATGAACAATTTGTGAGTCGACTAAAATATTCGCTGAAAATTTAACATTTAAAGAAGATTTCATCAGCGAGAAAAAAGTTTCATGCCCTCTGGTGGTCTTATAGCTAATACATGACATGGTATATCACAGCTAAGCAGTAGGTCCTACCACAGCCATTATAAAAGCAGAGGCAGGGAATGCAGCTGCCATTTTGAGTTGAATCTGGATAGTGAGAGGACGGCAGAGCTCACAGCTAAACCATAGAAATAGGGAGGGAAAGCCATAAAACACTGAAGAAACCGTTAGACAGTGTGTAACAACACTGGAGTAAAGAAATTTAGTGAGTGAAGAAAAGATAATACATGTTTTTCAAGGCAATTGGTGGCTTTGCAGTAACTTTCGGTTGTGAAATCGAATTTCTTGGAAATTCGGCGAATCAGGAAGATCATTATCCCTCTCTGAAGTCAGAGAATCGATGTAATGTAAATCAAATTTATATAGAATTTTTAAAAAATGTAAAACCTCTTATGAACCCAGAAACTTTGAACAATTTGTAAATCACCTAAAATATCTGCTGCCAATTTACATTTTACAGAAGATTTTTATGAGTAAGAGAAAGATCACATGCCCTCTGGTGATCTTGTAGCTATTACATAACATGTTATAGCAGTGACGGCTGTCCGCTGCAAAGGCTGAGCTACAGGTAAGGCAGCACCCCGAGACCCTTTACGCCTATACAGCGATTTGGAATTACAGCAGAGCCCAGTGGGTAGCTGCCTATAGGTGAGGAGCAGACCGGAGCAGGGAGGCCACCAGAAAGGGAGAAGGTTAGGAAGGCCAGGGAATAGAACAGGTGTAGTCAGAGGCAGCGTCAAAAATGAGAGGGCAGCAAAAGTACAAAATCGTCAGGCGGTAGAAGGGTCAATATCAAAGCAAAGGTCAGAGTCAATGTAATAGAGCACAAACTAGATAGCTGGGAAAACCAAGAATATTATCTGGCGGTTTGCAGGACAGACCACAAGGTATATGAAGGGCCAGTTTCCTCTCATAGGCTGGAGCTCACAGCCTGGTGACCTCATCCGGACCACCCCTACAACCAGGCCAGATGGTGATGTGTGACTGGTACCAACCACCCCACTTCTGATAGAAGAATGAAGCCTGTGCTACCAGATGCCTCTACTCCTGTAACCAGCATCACCCACAGGAAGGAGCACAGTGATGTCCAGCGACAGAGGCAGGTACCAAAGGAGAGGTCCCAATGAGGACATGGCCCCCCTATCACCGGCACCACTAGCCGAAGGAATCCGGTGCCGCCTAGTGGCTGGGGCAGAAATAACAGTCACAGAGTCCGACGGCGACGTGACAATAGCATGACTAATCAGCAGATACTATCACAGCCAATATAAAAGCAGAGGCAGGGAATGCAGCAGACATTTTGAGGTAACTCTGGATAGAAATAGAAATAGGGAGAAGGAACAATAAAACACTGAAGAAACTGTTCATTTAGTGTGTAACTACATAAGAGTGAAGACGATTAGTGCATGAAGAAAAGATAAAAGTCTTTCAAGGCAGTTGGTGGCTTTGGAGTACTTTTCAGTTTGAAATTTAATTTCTTGTAAAATTTTGGCAAATCTGGAACATTAAAACTTCCAAAAGATTGTCTCATTTCTACTTTAGTCATATGTTTGTTTTTTTTATATTAAATTAAGACGTCTAATAATATGGAAAAATGTGGATTAAGTCTTTCGACTTCTGAAATTTGAAGGTGACATCCACTTTGGACAATTCCTTTTTCTAATTTTAGGTTTACTCACGGGTGTCTCAGAGCAGTCAAATGTAAACTGTGAGGAACCTGTCAGGAAGTGTCAAACTTATCTGTGGCTCTTCCATAAGTGAAATGAGGTATTACACACCTCAAATCAAACTTTATGACAGGTCAACATAATGCATGGATAAGTCAACATAATGAAGGCTTCATGAAAATTTCAGAATTTCCAGTTTTATTGATATTTTCCTTTCATAAAGAAGCTACAGAGCTCAAAGTTCTTGAGGATGAGGGCAGTATAGGACACTGTTCTGCCTTCTTCCACGTGTGGTGCTGTGGATATCCAGCATACAGCTTAACCCTCGTTCACATCCTCAGTAAACAGACTGTAGGGGTTCAATAGTCTTGATTTATTGAGTGAAAATATGAACTTGATGAATGTGGTAAAAACTATAATACAAATCATCACAATCAGTACTTGGTTCAAGCACAGGCAATAACACAGTGATAACATAACACAGGGAATGGTTAACATGAGTAACTGGGGCAAAGTTTACTGCAGCAGGCTCTATTCTATACAGAAAAACATCTATCTGCATGCGGTACTGGATCATTAACTTAAATAAAAAATTACAAACTACAACACATTCCTATTACACAGTACTCCTATGCAAGGTCTGCATAACAACCTGCATAGAGATTGTAACACAAATATATGGTTTGTACTATGACTCTGACCGGATTCCACTGGACAGGAGGAGTGATTGTAGAAAAGGGAGTAGGAGCTTAATGACACTAATCTTATCTTCACAAAAGCCTGGGAAAGATGTTTGCATCTCTTTCTCTCCCTGGGAAGCTGAGGGGGCGGTTCCTACAAGATAACTAATCTTAAAGGGGAAACTCTTATATATGCAGGAACATTGCTAGAGTGTGTAAAGCACATTTAGACAATGTAAGGTAACTCTTGACCTCTATAGGCTGTAATTAGTATTAACTATGAACACTTTTGCTGCTCATGAATGGGCAGAACAGACACTAAGATATAAAGGGGTTGTCCACTACTAAGACAAACCATCCTGAATGGACTTTTTTTTCATCAGTTAAAATAATAAACCCCGTACTTATCTCACATGGTGCCACCATTCCAGTAGTGTCGGTAACAGCAGCTGGAAGCACACGTGACATTGTTACATCACACGAGCCCCTTCCAATCACTGCCGGCCTTTGGACCAAACGAGCTATCAACAGGAAGTGAAACAAGTCGATTCATAGGGGTTGTCCGAGTAGTGGACAACCCCTTTAAGGACCAGCTCTGCAATGAGAAAACTGATTGTGGAGGATTTTTTTGTTATAGGTATACTTGACAAAATTTCAAAGAGTTGGCGCTCTGCATTCTATTATGAAAATTGAATGTTGAACCATGGCCCGCTAAAAGATACCGACCATTTACTGACCTTTAAATGTGTCTGGACCCCAGGTCTGTATCCAATGGTGGATAATGGTGTAAAGCAAAATCCAAAGCAATGGTGGGCAGCCCATCTAGAATCGCTATTTTAAGGGGTAATTATCAAAAATATCCAATTTCAGTGAAATTGCAAAAAAAGTTCAATACACTCTTTTTTGTTTTTTATCTATCATCTTCACTATATGGTAATACTGGACATGTCGGTATGAGGTCTCGGGTCGGTACAAGTTCCTAGATACCAAACATGTATACTTTTACTGTTATCTAAGTGGTGAAAAAAAACTGAAGTTTTTAAATAAAAATAATTGAGCTTTAGTCACCATTTTCCGTGATCTGTAACGTTCTCATTTTTCGGGATCTGGGGCTGTGTGACGACTTATTTTTGCGTCTTGAGCTGACGTTTCTAATGATACCATTTTCGGGTGGATGTGATGTCCTGATCAGTCGTTATTGCATTTTATTGCAATGTTGCATCGACCAAAAAAACATAATTTTGCTGTTTTTACTTGTTGTTCCATTAATCGGATTAATTGATTTTATATTTTGATAGATCGGGCATTTGGGAACACGGCAATACCAAATATGTGTTTGTTTTTTATACTTTTATTTTCAATGGGGAAAATGGGTGATTTGAATATTTATGATTTTTTACATTTTTTTCATATTTTTTAAAACTTTATTTTTTAATTTTTACTTCTTTTCCATGGCCCCTTAGGGCGTCTCAGCCCAGCACAGTGTGATCGCTTGTGTTATGCAGAGAGAGGCTCCAGCATTCACAAATTATCATTTTCTGTCACGTCACTTGGGCCTCACTGGGTCAGGACATCATCCGGGGTCATCAGTTGACCCCGCGTTGTCATGCCAATGCAATAAAAGGCACCGTGATTGCATCATGGGGCCGCCAATGTTGGCGGGGATCAGCGCATCCCTGCTATCAGTGATTGACAACGCCATCGAAGGGACTCTAAGGGATTAACAGTGACGGGCCGATCGTTGATCAGATCGGAGCTGTTAGCTTCACATGTCAGCTGATGAGATCAGCCAACACGTGTGAGCTTGCGTCAAAGGGAGGTAGTTGGCCAAGGGTGTATGTACGGTATATACTTCCTTGGTTGTGGATGTGGTCAATTGTAATTGTTGCCTAAGATACAGGCCACCTCTACAGCAGCGGCTCCTAGGCAATGAGTGCAGTTTGATGTACAATATTGTATAACCTTTCATTATTTAGTCAATATTTCCTTATTTGCCAACGCCAAAATGCTCCTTTAAATGGGAACGACAACTAAGTTGACTGAAGGAGTCTCAGTACAGGTCTCCATTTACTAAAAAGTGTGAGTCTCCGGCTTTTACAGTCATTGCAATGAATTATTGATGCCGGTGTGTTAACCTTTGCTCCGACAAGCTGAGACTAGCACACTGTTACCTCAACATAATTAAGATGGCTTTAGGTGTCCGTTACTGAAACGCTGCGACAACGACGAGAGTCCCGACTTTGCTCATCTGAAACTTTACAGAAACTCAAAGTCGTTTAGCTGAATTCACCAAAAAAATTGATAAAACACTGGAATCATTGTCTTCACAAAACTATAAAGGGTTATTCCTATAACAGATTATGCCATCACTTAATAGGAATGTATCATCAGAAATAACCTTGCTGTGTTGATGAAATATCACTATCTTTATAAAATTAATTCTTTTCATGTTCACACTGACTACTATGCTTTATACTAGAGCCGTGCTACTGGTCTGTACAGAAGACTTTGCAGAAGTCTTATTTTCATCACACAGAGGGATTACAATTACAGGAATCACTTCTACAATATATACAGTAAATAACACAGGATCCACCATTCACAATAGGTGATATCACAGCTCACCTCCTCCTGTACAATGATTGATAACACCTCTATATACAGTAGATAACACAGGATCCACCATTCACAATAGGTGATATCACAGCTCACCTTCTCCTCCTGTACAATGACTGATAACACCTCTATATACAGTAGATAACACAGGATCCACCATTCACAATAGGTGATGTCACAGCTCACCTTCTCCTCCTGTACAATGACTGATAACACCTCTATATACAGTAGATAACACAGGATCCACCATTCACAATAGGTGATATCACAGCTCACCTCCTCCTCCTGTACAATGACTGATAACACCGCTATATACAGTAGATAACACAGGATCCACCAATAACAATAGGTGATATCACAGCTCACCTCCTCCTGTACAATGACTGGTAACACCTCTATATACAGTAGATAACACAGGATCCACCATTCACAATAGGTGATGTCACAGCTCACCTCCTCCTGTACAATGACTGATAACATCTCTATATACAGTAGATAACACATGATCCACCATTCACAATAGGTGATGTCACAGCTCACCTCCTCCTGTACAATAACTGATAACACCTCTATATACAGCAGATAACACAGGATCCACCATTCACAATAGGTGATGTCACAGCTCACCTTCTCCTGTACAATGACTGATAACACCTCTATATACAGTAGATAACACAGGATCCACCATTCACAATAGGTGATATCACAGCTCACCTCCTCCTGTACAATGACTGATAACACCTCTATATACAGTAGATAACACAGGATCCACCATTCACAATAGGTGATATCACAGCTCACCTCCTCCTGTACAATGACTGATAACACCACTATATACAGTAGATAACACAGGATCCACCATTCACAATAGGTAATGTCACAGCTCACCTTCTCCTGTACAATGACTGATAACACCTTTATATACAGTAGATAACACAGGATCCACCATTCACAATAGGTGATATCACAGCTCACCTCCTCCTCCTGTACAATGACTGATAACACCTCTATATACAGTAGATAACACAGGATCCACCATTCACAATATGTGATGTCACAGCTCACCTCCTCCTCCTGTACAATGACTGATAACACCTCTATATACAGTAGATAACACAAGATCCACCATTCACAATAGGTGATATCACAGCTCACCTCCTCCTGTACAATGATTGATAACACCTCTATATACAGTAGATAACACAGGATCCACCATTCACAATATGGTGATATCACAGCTCACCTCCTCCTCCTGTACAATAACTGATAACACCTCTATATACAGTAGATAACACAGGATCCACCATTCACAATATGTGATGTCACAGCTCACCTCCTCCTCCTGTACAATGACTGATAACACCTCTATATACAGTAGATAACACAAGATCCACCATTCACAATAGGTGATATCACAGCTCACCTCCTCCTGTACAATGACTGATAACACCTCTATATACAGTAGATAACACAGGATCCACCATTCACAATATGGTGATATCACAGCTCACCTCCTCCTCCTGTTCAATAACTGATAACACCTCTATATACAGTAGATAACACAGGGTCCACCATTCACAATATGTGATGTCACAGCTCACCTCCTCCTCCTCCTGTACAATGACTGATAACACCTCTATATACAGTAGATAACACAGGATCCAACATACACATTAGGTGATGTCACAGTTCACCTCCTCCTCCTGTGCAATGACTGATAACACCTCTATATACAGTAGATAACACAGGATCCACCATGCACAATAGGTGATATCACAGCTCACCTCCTCCTCCTGTGCAATGACTGATAACACCTCTATATACAGTAGATAACACAGGATCCACCATTCACAATACGTGATATCACAGCTCACCTCCTCCTCCTGTACAATGACTGATAACACCTCTATATACAGTAGATAACACAGGATCCACCATTCACAATAGGTGATATCACAGCTCACCTTCTCCTCCTGTAGAATGACTGATAACACCTCTATATACAGTAGATAACACAAGATCCACCATTCACAATAGGTGATATCACAGCTCACCTCCTCCTGTACAATGACTGATAACACCTCTATATACAGTAGATAACACAGGATCCACCATTCACAATAGGTGATATCACAGCTCACCTTCTCCTCCTGTATAATGACTGATAACACCTCTATATACAGTAGATAACACAGGATCCACCATTCACAATAGGTGATATCACAGCTCACCTCCTTCTGTACAATGACTGATAACACCTCTATATACAGTAGATAACACAGGATCCACCATTCACAATAGGTGATGTCACAGCTCACCTCCTCCTGTACAATGACTGATAACACCTCTATATACAGTAGATAACACAGGATCCACCATTCACAATAGGTGATGTCACAGCTCACCTCCTCCTGTACAATGACTGATAACACCTCTATATACAGTAGATAACACAGGATCCACCATTCACAATAGGTGATGCCACAGCTCACCTCCTCCTGTACAAGTGACTGATAACACCTGTATATACAGGAGAAAACACAGGATCCACCATTCACAATAGGTGATATCACAGCTCACCTCCTCCTCTTGCCAATTGACTGATAACACCTCTATATACAGGAGATAACACAGGATCCACCATTCACAATAGGTGATATCACAGCTCACCTACTCCTCTTGCCAATTGACTGATAACACCTCTACTGCATATACAGTAGATAACACAGGATCCATCAATTACAACAGTCTATACTTTACAAACCAACAGGATCTGACTTCGTCTACTGATGCTAATGTCCATAAGAATAGAATGAGTATTTTTTAAATTTCTTTAATACAGATACATTTTAACATAAAACCTTGATTTAAACAATAAGTCATTTTCTGGTGACACATTCCCTTTAATGAAGGTTTAACCTCTTATTCTCCCACTGATCCGAATGATCCTGGGTTCGTCTGCTGCCACCTACTATAGCTTTGTCCTTGGGTCACAAGAGGATTACAGAGGTATTCCCGGCAGTAAATGATGGCATATGTATTTAACTGGACAACACATGATAAGGCATTTAGTGCCGCCTGGGTGTATGAGTCAGTGGCATACATGGTACGTAGATTCACGGATTCCACCAGCTTAAAAAGATTTTATAGTTTTGGCAACAATCGCATACTCTTATATGATGAACAGGAATACAGAGACAATGCTTCCCTTTGTCAATCTTCTTTGGCAGGAGTAAAGGTTACAGATTTGGTCTGACTTAAAATTTTTCTTATCGAAATTTCTGCCAATATTCTAGGACTGAAAAGTGGCAGAAATTAGACTTTGGCCAAGTGTGCAGAGCAACCTGCCAGAAAAAACACCATCGCAGTGAGCAAATGTGCCGTAGTGTTATTATGGAGAGAACGTCATCTCAGAACTGCTACAGAACACATGGTGGAAAAGGGCTTGAAATAGGAAAGGTTTTCCTGTATGTGATGAATCTGTCAATGCTCCTTACTGAAACCACCACTAGATGGAGCACACTGCATACAGATGTATACAATTGGAGTATGCAGTGATGGTGGCATGCAGTCAGAATGCTATATTTATGCACTGTGCTTCCCTAGTGGTAGTTGCATTCAATCTAAACATATGCAGTGTGCTCCTAGTAGTGGGAGATACCTGTAGTCAACATCTTAACAATATGCAGTATGTTCCCCTATAGGTGAATGTATGCAGTCAGAACCCTAATGTTATGCAACGTGCCTTAGTGGTGGCTGCAGTAACTGCATGTCTGCAATTTGCACCCTCTTCACCTACAAAATTGTATCTTGCTCTGTATCCCTTTTTTTCTGTTTAAGTTGACAAAACTGAAGAAGACCGTGTGGTCGAAACGTTTTACTGAATTTTGTTGAACACATCCTTGCTCCCATAATAAAAGTGCGACCAATTTTGCAAAAGTGAAGACTTGTGTACTAATTTGGTGTGCCAGATTGATATTTTAATTGTTATACTAATTTACTCTGTGCACCCTATACAAAAAGAGTCTGTGAGCCATCCTTCTTTATATTAAATAGGGTCGAGATGGTGTCCGCCTACTGAGAAGTGGTATAGGGAGGAAAAGGAGGGCAGGGATGTCAGCGTTAGGACTCATCAGACCTGAAGTCACTTTGTCGCAGTTGATGAGCAAACAGACATTGGCCAATGTGTGTACTAAGAACTTCAGAAATAAAAAGATACGAATTTTGAGTTTTTGAAAAAAACGTAAGTTTTTACACTTTTTTCCTCAAATACATATATATACATGCCTACAAGTAGTATTCAACCCCCTGCAGATTTAGCTGGTTGACACATGCGGAATTAACTTGGCATTGTGACATTTGGACTGTAGATCAGTCTGGAAGTGGGAAATGCACTGCAGCCAAAAAGAATTTTTTTTTTTTTTTTTAAAGTGTTAAAAGTTAATTCAGAGGGTCATTTATTATTCAACCCCTCAAACCACCAGCATTCTGTTTGGTCCCCCTAAAGTATTAAGAAGTAGTTCAGGCACAAAGAACAATGAGCTTCACATGTGTGGATTAATTATCTCTTTTGCCAGCCTTTTCTGACTATTTAAGACCCTCCCCAAACTTGTGAACAGCACTCATATATGGTCAACATGGGAAAGACAAAGGAGCATTCCAAGGCCATCAGAGACAAGATCGTGGAGGGTCACAAGGCTGGCAAGGGGTACAAAACCCTTTCCAAGGAGTTGGGCCTACCTGTCTCCACTGTTGGGAGCATCATCCGGAAGTGGAAGGCTTATGGAACTACTGTTAGCCTTCCACGGCCTAGACAGCCTTTGAAAGTTTCCTCCCGTGCCGAGGCCAGGCTTGTCCGAAGAGTCAAGGCTAACCCAAGGACAACAAGGAAGGAGCTCCGGGAAGATCTCATGGCAGTGGGGACATTGGTTTCAGTCAATACCATAAGTAACGTACTCCACCGCAATGGTCTCCGTTCCAGACGAGCCCGTAAGGTACCTTTACTTTCAAAGCGTCATGTCAAGGCTCGTCTACAGTTTGCTCATGATCACTTGGAGGACTCTGAGACAGACTGGTTCAAGGTTCTATGGTCTGATGAGACCAAGATCGAGATCTTTGGTGCCAACCACACACGTGACGTTTGGAGACTGGATGACACTGCATACGACCCCAAGAATACCATTCCTACAGTCAAGCATGGTGGTGGCAGCATCATGCTGTGGGGATGTTTCTCAGCCAAGGGGCCTGGCCATCTGGTCCACATCCATGGGAAGATGGATAGCACGGCCTACCTGGAGATTTTGTCCAAGAACCTCCGCTCCTCCATCAAGGATCTTAAGATGGGTCGTAATTTCATCTTCCAACAAGACAACGACCCAAAGCACACAGCCAAGAAAACCAAGGCCTGGTTCAAGAGGGAAAAAATCAAGGTGTTGGAGTGGCCTAGTCAGTCTCCTGACCTTAACCCAATTGAAAACTTGTGGAAGGAGCTCAAGATTAAAGTCCACATGAGACACCCAAAGAACCTAGATAACTTGGAGAAGATCTGCATTGAGGAGTGGGCCAAGATAACTCCAGAGACCTGTGCCGGCCTGATCAGGTCTTATAAAAGACGATTATTAGCTGTAATTGCAAACAAGGGTTATTCCACAAAATATTAAACCTAGGGGTTGAATAATAATTGACCCACACTTTTATGTTTAAAATTTATTAAAATTCAACTGAGCAACATAACTTTTTGGTTTGTAAGATTTATGCTTCTGTTAATAAATCCTACTCTCGTTTGCAGTTTGAAGGCTCTAACTTATTTGCATCTTATCAAACCACCTAAATCAGCAGGGGGTTGAATACTACTTGCAGGCACTGTATATATATATATATATATATATACTAGATGGTGGCCCGATTCTAACGCTTCGGGTATTCTAGAATATATGTAGTTTATTTATGTAGATTTAAGAATAATTCAATGAGCGATCAGTAAGGTACCGTCACACTTGGTGACGCCCCAGCGATCCCAACAAACAGTACGTGGTCGCTGGTGAGATATCAAACAGTCAGATCTCAGCAGCGATGCAGCAATAATATAGCGGTCCTTGGGACCCTGTCACTCTAGGGCGTAGTATTGAGGTCATTGGTTGCTGTCCCGCGCGGCTTGGTGCGGGATTTGAATCCCAGCCGCCATATCGGAATACCTATAACTTGGGTGTTCCAATATGGCATTCAGGGTACTTCCACTGCTAGCGCCGGTTATCTCTCGGCTGCGTCTCCGTGCGGCAGGAAATGACCTGCAGCTGCTGTCGGCAGTCCCTACCAGGTCGTATTGTTGTAGTGATCTCTGGAGCGTCGCCAAGTGTGATGGTACCCCCATTCTGACACAATCAGCGATCTCACAGCCGGGGCCTGGTCGACCTGCATGTCACAGTGAGCGAGATCGCTAGCGCCAGTCGGGGTACTTCCGCTGCGAGCAGCCGGGAGACGACCGGCTAGCGCCGGTGTTCTCCCGGTTGCATGGCCGCTGACCTCCGTGTGGCAGGAGATGACCTGCGGCCACCGTCGGCAGATCAGCGGCGCCTGCCAACGGTAGCGGTGGCGTGCGTGGTTCAAATCCCACGCCAATTCGCGGCCAGACTGCGCCTCTCGCTGATTAGTCGCGGCCAGCCAGCGACGCGGGATTTCCATTACAGAGAGACAGACAGACACAATAAGACGATTATATAGTAGGATATATATAGTAAGACAAGGTATAGGAAGAAATCATTGAGCACTTTGTCATGACAACTTCCCCCTGGTTTTGCCAGCAATATGATGATCTTTGTATGTACATGGACGATATACATTTCACACTATCATTTGCAGTCAGTGAAGAATATTTTGATGGAGAATATTCAAATATTAGTAAGTAAATAAATGTTTGCTGATTATGTTCCTGATTAGTTTTTGGGGGGAGTCTTCTTTCTTTGAGCCATTGTGTATTTCAACAGTTTCATAACAGTCTTCAGAGAAACTTTCCACCTCGATCATTCACTGTGGAGACTCAGCATCATGTTTTCATTAAATACACATATCCTTCAGAATAAATTATTTGAAATGTACGAAGCGTCAGTAGGATCCTGCCAAGTCCTCTTCTTGGCATGTTGTGTTTTCTATCTTTACTGATATATTGCAGGTTCTAATCTTTTCGACAATAACCATATTGGGCTTCATGAATTCAATCAATCTTGGCATATTTGGTTCAGAGTCTTTGATCTTACAGTGCTTTGCAAAAGTATTCACCCCACTTGGCTTTTTACCTATTTTGTTGCATTACAACCTGTGTTTAAATATTTTTAATACGATTTGTGTGCGATGCATAAGCACTAAATAGTCTAAGTTGTGGAAGTAAAGCAAAAAAATATAGGCAAAAAGTCAATATAAGGGATAAAATAAATAAAAATTGCCATGTGCATATGCATTCGCTGCTTTTTCTATGAAGCCCCTAACCATTTCTGGTGCACTACTTCATAAGTCACATGCTTAGTGAAAGGAAGTCCACCTATGTTCAATTTAAGTGTCCATGGTCTGTCAGTATATACACATCATTTCTGAAAGGCTGCAGAGAGTATTAAGAGGAGGCACAACTAACCAAACACCACCATGAGACCAAAGAGATTTCCAAATAACACAATGAAGACCAAGGAGATCACAAACACGACAAATCTCCAACACATGATAACCAATGAGATCTCCAAACAACACCATGAAGACCAAGGAGATTTCCAAACAATACTATGAAGACCAAGGAGATATTCAAAAACACCATGAAGACCACAGAGATCTCCAAACAACACTTGGAAGACAAGGGAGATTCTCAAGCAACACCATGAAGACCAAGCAGATCTCAAAAAACAAACTTTAAACCAAGCAGATCTCCAAACAACACCAAGAATGACCAAGAGATCTCCAAACAAACATGAAGACCAAGAAGATCTCCAAACAAAATCATGAAGACCAAGAGATCTCAAAATTCCATGAAGACCAAGGAGATCTCCAAAACACATGAAGACGAAAGAGATCTCAAACATCATGAAGACCAAGGAGAGATCCAAACAACACCATGAAGTCCAAAGAGATCTCCAAACAACACAATGGAGACAATGAGATCTCTACACAACTCCATAAAGATCAAGGAGATCTCCAAACATCATGAAGACCAAAGAGATCTCTAAATACACCATGAACCAAGATGATCTCCAAATACACCATGAACACCAAGGAGATCTTGAAACAAGTCAGCACAAAGATACTGAGAAGCACAATCAGGATTGGTTCCAAAAAATATCTCAACTCGGTGATCCCTCGGAGGACCAAAAAATCCATTATCATTAAATGGAAAGAGCTTGATACCACAACAAACCTGCCAAGAGAGGGCAACGCACCAAAACTCTCAGCCAGGCATTAATCAGAGAGGCAGCACAGAGACCAAAGGGAACCCTGAAGGAACTACAGAGTTCCAAAGCAGAGCCTGGAGTATCTATACTTACGACCACAATAAGCTGCACATTCCATAGCTGGCCTTTATGGAAGAGTGGCTAGAAAAAAACATTTACCTACAGTCAAAAATTTGGAAGACTCGTTTTGAGATGGAAAAGACATGGAGACTCCTCAAATCTATGAAGTCAACAAAAAGCTAATAAAGGCACTACTGAATAGTATAATAAGTCATTGCTCCATGCATGCACAAATGACTATTGAGTGAAAAAAAAAATAAATGTGTGCAGTAAATCACAGGAACTACAAAAAATGTAATAGAGCTCAAAAAGCTCCTGTAGTTCCTGTACTTTTCCTGCACACATTTATTTATTGTTTCATTCAATTGTATAGAGACACGTGCTGTGGTCAGATGAGACCATCAAATAACAAAGGAGCTGTATCACCAGATAAACTGAAGCATGTCTACAGGGTGAGCCATTTATATGGATGCACCTAAATAAAATGGAAATGGTTGGTGATATCAACTTCCTGTTTGGGCACATTAGTATATGGGAGGGGGGAAACTTTTCCAGTATGGGTGGTGACCATGGCGGCCATTTTGAAGTCGGACATTTTGGATCCAACTCTATATTTTTTAATGGGAAGAGGGTCATGTGACACATCAAACTCATTGAGAATTTCATAAGAAAAACAATGGTGGCTTGGATTTAATGTAACATTATTCTTTCATGAGTTATTTACAAGTTTATCCTAGGATTGAATAGGGACGGTGTGTTGTAGGTCCGCGCTGCTAAAAAACCACGAAGCCCAAATCTTCAATTTGTGAGGGTTTATTAGATCTATCCCAATGAATTTCAGACCCTGCTATGCTCTCATCAGGGACTCCATGCATTCCCTGATGAAGGAGCATAGCAGGCTCTGAAACGTGTTAGATGGATCTAATAAACCCTCACATAAATTGAAGATTTGGGCTTCGTGGTTTTTGTAGCAGCGCGGACCTACAACACACCGTCCCTATTCAATCCTAGGATTGCCTACCACATTGCACATGAAGTGTGTGTCTCACAGCAGCTGCCTTATGTGATTTATACTGGTTGTCACACAACCTGACAAGTGAGCAGTTGTATTGGGCTGGCTTCACAGCCTCCCTTAATATAACTATCAGACCCTATATGGCTTACTTCCTTTATAGATATTAACTACGGGCTAGCAGAAGAAATGCTGCACAGGCTTTCAGTATCTGTTGTTTCAGTTTCTGCACATCTGTATCTTCACAGCATAGACAATTGCCTTCAGTGACCCCAAAGATAAAAGTCTAAGGGGGTCAGGAGACCTTGGTGCCATTCAACTGGCCCACGACAACTAATCACATTCCAGGAAATTGTTCATGTAGGAATGCTCAGACCTGAGATGGTGCACCACCACATTATGGGTGTCAGGTCCGAGCATTCCTACATGACAGTTTCCTGGAAATGTGGATTGGTGTCGTGGGCCAGTTGAATGGCCACCAAGGTCTCCCAATCTGACCCCCTTAGACTTTTATCTTTGGAGGACATCTGAAGGCAATTGTCTATGTGTGAAGATACGAGATGTGCAGCATCTGAAACAACGGATACTGGAATCCTGTGCAGCATTTCTTCTGCGGTGTTGCTATCAGTGTGTCAAGTGGGAGAAGAGGGTTGCATTTGACAATCCAACACAATGGGCAGCACTTGAACACATTTTATGAGTGGTCATAAATATGTAAATAACTCATGAAAGAATAAAGTACATTAAAACCAAGCACACCATTGTTTTTCTTATGAAATTCTCAATAAGTGTAATGTGTCACATGACCCTCTTCCCATTGACAAAATAAAGTTGGATCCAAAATGGCCGACTTCAAAATGGCCGCCATGGTCATCAACCCAATCTGAAAAGTTTTCCCCCTCCCATATACTAATGTCCACAATCAGGAGGTTGATATCACCAAACCATTCCCATTTTACTTAGGTGTATCCATATAAATGGCCCACCCTGTATATTAGACACAATTAAAATAAACTTTCAGACACTCATATTACCTCTATATAAAAGCAGCATGCTAACAGGAATGGTGTCCACCCCAATGCATATTTCGGAACACAGCCTTCATCAGGGAGGGAGTCAATCCAGCATAGGGGTTTTTAAGAAGGGCTCCCTGTCCAATTAGGTCAACGCCATCTAAAAGTGACGCATGCATCGCCCAGTCAACCAGCATGTTGGCAACCGCGTCATGTGACCGCAGATGTCAGTCCATGAGGGAGCCACTCGGTCCCACGTCACTGGCCACATAAAGACAAAGGGTACCTTTACACGCCGGTACGACAGGATGGATGCATCCCGCTACAGGCTACAAATGTAGCTTGTAGCGCCAATATAGCCCGTCGTAGCGGCGTCTGAAGACGTGACGATACAGCCGGCAACAGATACATCTGTTTCCTAGGTCTGCTCGAAAACTGATGGCTACAACGCCGATGGTAGCAAGATGCATCGGCGTGTAAAGAAGTTACGGAAGGGAACTCTGGACACCCTGCGATGTAGCTGCAATGTAGCTAAGGCGTGACCCTGGCTCCGTGTTACCGCGCCCCATGTGCGATCATTGGTGGAAGCTGCTGCATGACGATTGGTAGTCGCTGCATAGGGAGGCATATTTAAGGAGCTGACGAGTCACACTACACAATCGCTCGAGCGTGCTGTATTACTCAGCCTCCTGCGTTGCCTGCCCAATCAGGATGTTATTGCTTTGTCCTATCAGCGTACGGACGGCTCGTATTCCACAATTGTGGCACGCCTATGTGCTGGCCCTGCTGCACCAGGTACGCCCATAGTAGCTGGTTATAGCGGTGTGTAAATGAGCTACAGATGGCTACTTGAGACAACCGGCGATGTATCTAGCTATAGATGTCACGTAGCGTAGCGCACCTTATGGCGGCGTGTAAAGGTGATGCGTTGAGTGTTTGTAACCGTTTGAGCGTGCTCGTGCACGTGAAGTAGCGGGATGCATCCATCCTGCCATAGCGGCGTGTAAAGGTACCCAAAGAGAGCAGTTGGGAATCCGGAGGCACAGAGTGGGCATGCGTACAAGTCGGCAGAACCATGGAGACAATTGTATACTGTAATATAGACTGCGGTGCTCATGAGAAAAACATACAGAGATTTATCAGCCATGTTGCACAGCAAGCAAACATCAATAGTTAGGCCTACGGCTTCTTGGACTCACACCTAGCCCTGGCATTGATGGTGACTAACCCTGATTGAGTTCTGAGGACTGTGATGGAGATGGCTTGTTGTGTTGCATCTTGTATTCTGGAGAACTCTGGAGTGCTGTCTTGCCCCTACTATCTCATGTCTGCCTCCATTTGGGTGCTGCTTCCGAGGTTTTCAGACTTTCGTGTTACGAGAGTCATCTGCCTTCTGCCAGTAACTCTTCTTCCTGACTGCCAGCAGTCTCCAGTAACGATGTTACCTGTTTTGAATAATCAGTATCTCTGCTATATCTCTGCCTGCAATCTCCGGTATCTTGCTACCTGTCTTTGCACGTCAATAACTCTGCTGCTGGTCTTCCAGTGGCCGCCAGCCACTCTGTTTCCCGTTTACAGTTGTCTGTATTCCTGTTATTTGTCCAAGGTCTTCAGCTACTCCCCTTTCTGTCCCAGGTCTTCGGCAACTTCACTATCTGTCCCGGGTCTTCAGTTTTGCTGCCATCTACCCATGCTGTTCAGGCTGTAGCCTGCTATGTTCAGTAACTCTACTACCTGTTAGTTATCTGTTAGGGTACCTTTACTCGCCGCTATAGCATGGTGGAAACAACCGGGTGCTTCACGTGCACGAGCACGCACCAACGGTTACAAACGGTACCCGATACCGCCTTTACACGCCTCTACAAGGTGCACTACAGAAGGTTTAATCTACCTCTGGATGCACCGCCGGGTGCCTAAAGTTACCTTCTGTAGAGCACCTTACCTCATTTACACACCACTACAACAAGGTAATATGGGAGGACCTGGTGCAGCAGGGACAACACATAGGCGTGCCAGAATTGTGGATTACGAGAATTTCGTACGCTGATAGGACAAAGCAATAGCATCATGATTGGCCAGGCAGCGCAGGAGGCTGACTAATACATGACGCTCGAGCAATTGTGTAGTGTGACTGGTCAGCTCCTTAAATATGCCGCCCTATGCAGCGACAACCAATCGCAACGCAGGAGCTTCCACCAATGATCGCTGAACAGGCGCGGTATCCCGGAGGCTGTGTCACGCCCCGGGGAGTTATCTAGGTGACGAATAAACCTTACCCTACCAGATTTACACGCCGTTACCAAAGGGTTGACATCAACCTGTTTTAGAGCTTGGCTCTGAAACAGGTGCCGCAAGTGACGGGTGGAAACAACCGCCATACACACACCGCTACCTCGGGTTGATTTGGCGGTGCAAGATACATTTGTCTCATCAACCCGGTTGTTTCCACCTTGTTGTAGCGGCTTGTTGTACTTTTGCATTTACCTCTGTATTCTGTAAGCACCATTTGGCTGTTGCATCAGGAGCAACAGGCTTAGACGATCCACCACCACCTCTTGAGCCCGTCTCACGTAACCCAACTAAGGTAAAACTGTGTTCCAACTTTTGGTCCGATCCAATGAGACGTGTCCTTTCTATTGGCCTCCCAATGTAACCGAGATGCTTTAACCTGAGTATAATCTCTAACCTCTAGGTGAAACGTTCTTCAAAATGTCTCTCCTCCTTCCAAGGTATCAGCACTTCTCATGCAATGAAAGACATGTTTGGCACATAACCCATGTAGGTAAAAGTCATCACACCTCCAAGTGGCCGAACTAAACAAGATACGGGACATACGATGCTCAAGACAAGGAACACGATCTCAAGAACCGTCACTGAGAACACGAAAGGCTGTTGGAAGAAGGCCATGCGCGCTTTACATATACAACATAGGTCAAGGCAGTCATCTACTGATTGCTTAACAAATCTAATCAACTTGATCCAATTGACTTGAATTACTATTAAGCACAGAAGTAAACATAGTGCTAGACTCACTGCAACACTAGGCCTATGACAGTTTCGCCACAAGTAATCCTTTCTAGTTCTTCAGGAAAAGGTAAAAAATTGTGTAAAACCATTTGGAAATAATCTTTTAGCTTTATTAAATAAATTAACTTGTATGTGAGTGTCCATTAAAGCCATTCACACTTATCCTGGATCACATATAGTATACAGTTGTAAAATGAAAGTTTTTCTGTCATGAAAAATAAATAAAAAATTTGCTGCAAAAAATGCAAAAATAGATCATGTACATTTAAGTTGCATAGAGTCACAAATGCTTCCTATTATATTAAAACAAAGAGTTTACCCTAAACAGATTGTCTCAAGAAGACAATACCCATTTGTAAATACTGGAGATATCAGGGGACCTAAGGTAAGAAGAGGCTGCTCACACTGCTGTCCACCATATCTATCTGATCTAATACTGGATATACCAGGAGTGCTGAGATAAAAAGAGGCTGCTCACACTTTTGTTCACTCTATCTGATTTAATACTGGAGATACAAGAATTCTTTAGATAAGGAGAGGTTGCTCGCACAGCTGTGCACCCTACTTATCTAATCTAATACTGGAGATACCAGGAGTGATGAGGTAAGAAGAGGCTGCTCAAATTGCTGTCTAACCTTTATAGCTGATCTAATACAGGAGATGCCATTGCTGTAGATGTAGGTAGAGGCTGCTCACATTGCTGTCTACTTTCTCTTTCTGATTAAATATTGGAGATATCATGGGTGCTAAGGTTAGAAGAGATTGCTCACACTAATGTCTACCCTGTCTCTCTTATCTAATACTGGAGATAATAGGTGTATTGAGAGGAGAATAGGCTGCTCACATTGCTGTCCATCTGATCTAATAGTGAAGAGACCAGAGATGCTATGGTAAAAAGAGGCTGATCACACTGCTGTCCACTATGCCTATATGATCTAATACTGGATATACGAGAAGTGTTGAGTTAAGAAGCGGCTGATCACACTGCTGTCCAAAGAGTCATTTTGTCTAAAGGTGCTGTCACACAGCACGATCTGGCCAGCGATGTCGGAAGCTATGCGCTGGTGCCCGCTCGCTTCCGACATCGCTGGCCAGCTGTCACACAGCATCGCTGCGGCCGGCGACACCGCAGCGATGCGGGCAGTGACATCGCTCGCTGGGATGGGCTCATCCCAGCGAGCGATCCGCAGCAACGCTGCAGTATAGGCTGGATCGCCGCCGACATCGCTCTGGCGATGTCACACGGCGCAATCCAGCCTTATCGCAGGTCGCCGGTTGACAGGTTTACGGTTCTTCCCGTAAACCTGTCAACCTGCGACCAGCGATAAAACGCGGTCGCGCCGCTCATTTACACAGCGCGACGTCGCTAGCGACATCGCTGATACGTCACTTTTTCGGCGATGTCGCTAGTGACGTCGCCAGGTGTGACACCACCTTAATACTGGAGATACCAGGGATGCAGAAATAAAAAGAGTCTGCTCATACTATTATCTATCCTGTCATACCTAAAATACCAGGTTGCTCACACTGCTGTGCACCCTGACTTTCTTATCTAATTCTATAGGTAACAGAAATTTTAAAGTAAGAAGAGGCTGCTCACACTGCTGTTTACCATATCTGATCTAACGGTTTTGAAGATTAGGATGGGGTCAGCACCACCTTGCAGCGTCTCCCATACAGCCTGGGGAGATTTCACCGCCGCCTGCAAGCTTTCAGCCCTTGGCAATGGAGGATGATGAGGAGGGTCCTCCCTGCTGCACCGCTCTGCACGCTCTGGTGCTCACTCCCAACAGTCCGATACGTCCGATAGTCCTCCTAACCTGCTGAAGCGCCTTATACGGCGCGAAACGTCGTGCCCCCCATCCTCCCACCCGCATGCCACCACCTGCTGTGTGCACTGAAGCACAATAAAGAACCGCTGTTGATAGAAGCTCTAAGTGCGACTTCTTTTTCTTCTCCCATATCTGATCTAATCCTGGAGATACCAGTGATGCAGAGATCTGATACTGCACACACTGTTGTCCACCCTGTCTCTCTTATTTAATATTTGAGGTACCAGTGGTGCTAAGAAGAGGCTGCTCACTGCTGTCCAACCTGTGTATCTGATCTAATATTGTAGATCTCCCAGTAATGTTGTGCTTAGAAGAAGACATTCACATTTCTGTCCCCAATGTCTTTTAGATATAAAACTGGAGAAACAAAGGTTGGTCACGTAAAAAGAGGCTGCTCAAACTGCTGCTTACCCTTTCATTCCAAATGATAATACATAGTACAGGTACCTCATAGTTGCTCATAAACAGCGGGAGGTTGGCCATTAATCTTATACAGCGAGTGTCTACCGAGACAAAACTATTTTCTTTAAAAAATTTCATGTATTTACAATTTGCAAAATCATTTTTAATAAAATTCCCTTTATGTATTTTTTATTTTTTTATTCCAGAAGAGATCTTTTAAAATTACCATCCTATTATTGTTCAGTTCCCTGTTATGCCCCCACAAAACACATCAACCCTAGCACCTGTTCACTAGTTGTCCTTCCTTTAATTACATTGATAATGGTTGCAATTTTAAAGTGATTGTAAAAACAAGCAACTTGGATATTTTTAGTCTTATTTAAGAACAGGCATATTTTTTATTTTGTTGATTAACGCACACACTATATATATATATATATATATATATATATATGGACAAGGCACTCCAATGAGGTGAAAATAACAAGAGTGTGAGTGAGAGAATTTCAGTCACCTTCAGACCTTCATCAGTTCATGGATCGCCAAGTGGCCAATAACCTAGGGTAGGGGAATGTTCTGCAATTAGGTTCTATGCTTTAGAGCTGGGGTCCCCACCCTGTACCTCAGGAGCCACACGTGGCACGCAGGCCCGTTTTGTGTGGCTTGCAGTTGTCTTCCATCTTGGTGTTCAAGGACCAGGTTTAGCAAACAGCTAAGAAGAGCAGGTCCTCAAATGGTGACTTTTGTGAGTAGTTCCACACAGAAGAGATTTAAATAGGATAAGGTAGGAACCCCTGGACCTTGGTGTACTGTCTCAATGTGGTTTCTATGAGAATGTTTTGGCTGTCACTACACCAGTACTGGTAGCTCTAGGTGCCATTACTGTAAGGGGTCAGGAGCTGGATGCAGCTCGTAACCCTATCTCAGAGCTGAATATGGCTTGCAACCCTTTCACAGAGCTGGATGTGACTCATGACCCTCTCTCAGAGCTGAATGTGGCTCGTGACTCTCTCTCAGAGCTAAATGTGGCTTGGGACCCTCTCTCAGAGCTGGATGTGACTCATGACCATTTCTCAGAGCTGAATGTGGCTTGCAACCATCTCTCAGAGCTGGATATGGCTCATGACCCTCTCTCAGAGCTAGATGTGGCTCATAACCCCCTCTCAGAGCTGAATGTGGCTTGTGACCCTCTCTTAGAGCTGGATGTGGCACATGACCCTCTCTCAGAGCTGAATGTGGCTTCTGACCCTCTCTCAGAGCTGGATGTGGCTCATGACCCCCTCTCAGAGCTGAATGTGGCTTGTGACTCTCTCTCAGAGCTGAATGTGGCTCGCAACCCATTCACAGAGCTTAATGTGGTTGGCAACCCTCTCTCAGAGCTGGATGTGACTCATGACTCTCTTTCAGAGATGAATATGGCTTGCGATACTCTCTCAGAGCTGGATGTGGCTCGCGACACTCTCTCAGAGCTGGATGTGGCTCGAGACACTCTCTCAGAGCTGAATGTGACTCATGAGCCTCTCTCAGAGCTGGATGTGGCTTGTAACCCTCTCTCAGAGCTGAATGTGGCTCGTGACCCTCTCTCAGAGCTGGATGTGGCTCGCGACACTCTCTCAGAGCTGGATGTGGCTCGAGACACTCTCGCAGAGCTGCATGTGACTCATGAGCCTCTCTCAGAGCTGGATGTGGCTTGTAACCCTCTCTCAGAGCTGAAAGTGGCACATGACCCTCTCTCAGAGCTGGATAAGGCTCTTGACCCTCTTTCAGAGCTAGATGTGGCTCATGACTCTCTCTCTCAGAGCTTAATGTGGCTCACAACCATCTTTAGGAGCTGAATGTGTTTCTCACATCTCCAAAAGTTGGGAACCTATGTTTTCAAGGCTGCTCAAGATTGGATCCACCCAACTTTAGTTCCTTTGCATTTCTCCCATGATACATAAGTAAGGTTTCATCTGTTAAGCAGCTTGTGAAAGTTGTCAGTTCAAACTATCAATTAGACAGGAAGCTGGGAGCCAAAAGAATGGTACACTCCTGAAAAGGGTACTGTAGAACACCCAACTTGCTAGAGCTGTTAAGCACTGACTTAAAGATTGCTGGATCACTGATACACGCAATACCGCTTGATTTTGTGACCCAGCTCTCCTCCGATGGTGCCACAACATCATAGAGTGCACAGTCCGGACCACCAGAGCAAGCATGCTGCTGATCCCAATTGTCAATCTTCAGGAAACATGTGTGTCAGTAGAGAGGTGCTCTACCAAAGACTAAACTTGAGAACAACCATTGCACATTTTGGACAACCCACAAGACCTGCCATTTCGGAGATACTCTGACCCGAGCATGTAGCACTCACAATTTGGCCTAATCAAGGTTGCGTAGATCCTTGTGCTTGACCAATCTTCTCCTTTTAACACATCAACTTTAAGAACTGACTTTGCACTAACTGGCTAATATATCTCATCCTTGATAGACGTCAATATACCCACATAATCAATGTTACTCACTTCATGTGTTACCAGTTTTAATTTTAAAAACGATAGAGAAAAAAATAAGATAAAAACTCCGGAATGTAATACTTTTGTTTTATCGAGTTACAATTTAATGCTTGTAGAGGATGCGGGAGACGTCTGACAAAGCCGCACTATTGTATTCCCATTCTTTTGTGGTCATAGTTCCCCCATCTCAGCAAAAATTCTGTATTTTTTTTCAATTGCAAATGACTCTTGTTCTTTGTTCCAACAAAATATCTCATCTTCTTCTCCAGACACAACATGAATCTCCGAATTGTTGATTTCAGAAAGATTACAACCGGGGAAAACAGTTTGTAGGTCTAAATCTTTGTACAGATTCCACGTGGAACCGGGACAAGAGTCAAAGTGAGTCACAGTTCATGACTCAAGAAAGTGTCTGAAATACAAAGTGCCATTGTTGGCCGGAACTGAGGCAACCATGCTGACTAGGCAATTTAACTTTGTGTATTCTATAATGTCTATCTATCTATCTATCTATCTATCTATCTATCTATCTACTATATCCATCTATTTATAATATTAACAATATGTTTTATTTCTATAGCGCCAAACATATAGCACTTCACCATAAAGAGGGGGCATGCACAGATAATTTGAGACAATACAGAAAACACAATTCAACAGATTCTAAGAGCAGTGAGGGCCCTGATTACAAGAGCTTACAATCTATGAGGAAATAGGGGGGCACAAAAGATAGATGGTAAAAAGTGCCGTCATATATGGTCCAGCCAGGGGCATACATTGAAATCATGGGACCCCATAGCAGAATTTCTAATTGCCCCCAACCCTAAAAAAAATAATATTTGTCTAGATCACATAAGAACATATCTCGCAACTTTGCAGCCCTTACAAAGTAATTTTCCTCCTATTAAAGCCCCCAGATTTATTGCAGCCATAATGTATGTTGTCAACAAAAATGCCCCCCAAAAGCCCAAACACTGTAGGATCCCCCACAGTGATTCCGCCACAGTACCCTCCACACATAAATGATGACCCTACTGTACATTCCTCAACTATCCCACAATGAAGGTGACTGTAAAACAGTATAATCCCCAACTATAAACCCCACACAGCCATTCATGCAGTATAATGGGCCCACTTACAGTATAATGGCTTCTATCCAACCTTACAATAGTATAATGGCCCCTCCACACAGCCCTCAGCACAGTATGATGACCCCACACAGCCATTCATGCAGTATAATGGCCCCTACTACTAGTCCATATAGTATAATGGCCTCCACACAGCCTTCCACAAAGTATGATGGACCCCACACAAAACTTCACACTAGTGCACACAGTATAATGCCCTCAAATAGTCCTCCATAAAGTATAAAGGCTTTCTCATAGCCCTCCATATATTATAATGGCCTCCACAAAACCCTTGGAATATGGCCCCACATAGTCTCCATATAGTAATTGACCCCACATAGCCCTCTAAACAGTATAATGCTCCCCTCATAGTCCTCCGTATAGTGTAATGGGCCCACATTGTCTTTCAAATTCTTCTCCTTTGTTCTCTATATATTTGAATGCACCCCCTAGTCCTCCATATAATTTAATGCTTCCTTCACAGTCCTCATTATAGTATAATTCAACCTCTATAGTCCCCCATATAATATAATGGCACCTCTAAATATTAGAATTAATTTTTAATTTAAGATAATGCAGCCTCCATCTTTCATATATTATAATGCACTCTATAATCCTCTATATAGCATAATGCAGCCTCTATAGTTCTTCATATAGCATAATGCAACATCTATAGTCCTTCATATACTATAATGTAGCCTCTATAATCCGCCATATAACATAATGCAGCCTACAGCCTTCATAGTCCTTTATATTGTAGTAGAGGAAAGGAATATTTTGTGGTCATACAGGGTAGTGCTGAGGCAAACAGGACAAAGGATATATTTAAGGATATATTCATATGACCACAAAAAAATTCCTTTCCTTTAATGCTCCACCCATCGGCTTGTGGCCGGAGCTGCAGGTTGCCGCTGACATACTGATCTAAAGCTGTCCGAGAGTGCAGGACCTACGATGACGTGTTTCCTGCTGACGAGTGGGTCACATGACCGGGCGGCGTCCCATGTGACCGGCTGAGGACGGAAGGACCGCAAGAGTGGCACCAGAGCTATCTGGAGATGCCAGATCAACAGCGGATGGTTCACTGAGGTTGTGCAGAGGTGCACAACTGTGGCGCCCCACTGGTTGAAGCGCCACTAAGGGGTACTGCACCCAGACCAGCGTGTGTTGTATCCCTGTGTAAGTGAATGGGGAGGTTAATATGTGGCATACTCCTCGCATCCACACACCCTTAGCTCAGGGGACTACAGAGTTAAATCCTTACTAGGAGACCCAGCCCCGGTGGGAAGAGTTCAGGGCAAGCAGTGTGAGGGCGGGAGGAAGTTAGAGGCAGAGAATGTCTGAGGGAGAGACAGAGAGGAGGAATAGAAGGGGTCATCCAGGGAAGAGAAGCTGTTTTGGGAACTCAGGAGCCGACGAAGGTTCATCCCAAGCAGTACACTGGACACCGGAATCCGCATCTGCTGGAGAGCTCCAGACCCAGCAGAGATTCCGGTTCACCATGGAGACTACAGTTCTCCCGGGCACTTGCGCAGTCAATATCAAGGGAGTCAGGCACCGCAGAGAAGAGACATAGCGGCAGGCCATCGAAGGTTATCCCGCAGACAGCAAAGGTGAGAGAGCACAGGAGGCCAGGCCAAGTTTCAGGCCAGCCAGACTTCACACAGACTGGAAGAGTAGTGAAGGAGGAACATCTAACAAAGCCACGTGGAGACACCCTGTTCACTTGCCACTACCTAGGCCAGCTGCCTATGCTTACAGACTGTGTTGTACTGTGAACTGTGCTTTTTACCAGAACTGTTCAAGTAAAAGTACCTGAACGAGTAACGGAGCCTCAGTGTGCCTCTTTCCCGCCGCTGCACTGCACTTCTTCTTTCCACAGCCTGTGCCAGATCAACAGAGCATCACTGCCCCGGAGGCACAGCTTCACTGTTATGGCAATAAATAGTTAATAATTTATATAAATTATTGAAGCCATTCACAACCTTCCAAAAGCATGTTTATATGAATTCTTGCACTTTCCTCTAGAATTCCTCTTTCTCAGATTTTATATAATGTTTTCAGATAGATGTAGCAGTGTAGAAGCTCCTTATCAGAATGTCTTCGGACTGAATGTACAATTCAAGGCTAACTAACACACAGAATATAAATTGAATGTCTTTCAGAATAAAATGTAGATTCTGCATAATATGATGCAATCACCCCTACTAGCACCCCTTTTAATATCCCTTTAAGGAGTTGTATATAACTGTTAACTCCTCCCTTAATAAAGGTCTTTGCCATTAAGCTCTGCTTTGACAAGGGTGTCAGCGTGGTTCTTTCGGTGGCGTGCACAGACCCAGACAAAGCATCCAATTTGGCGGCAGACAATTAGGATGACAGCCCACCCGAAAGGTGTGGAGGGCATCCATTACATCACCTGTAGGAAGCTTTACCACCCTTGCCGCAATTGCAACGCCCTCCGGAGGACTGTGGCGGCGCTAGTGGTCCCTCACCAGGTACTACGGGTGGCATCACAAACTACTCTATATTGTTGTTTTGTTATTGACCCCCAGAGCCACGGACTTGGGTACAGCCACCCGTGATAGCGTTCCCCTGACACTGTGCCAGAGCTCTGAGTCCCCCGGCCTGGGTGGGTCATACACAACCTCATCAGGTGAGAGGCGACCCACCTTCCCCTCACAATAATTTCCCCACTAGACCACCAAGTTCCTCTCAAAGGGAGCGCTTTCCATTTTTTGTCTCTTCATATAGTATTAGGTAGCCTCTATAATCCTCCATATAGTATAATGCAGCTTCTATAATCCTTCATATAGCATATGCAGCCTCTATAATCCTTTATATAGCATATTCAGCCCCTATAATCCTTCAAATAACCCATGCAGCCTCTATAATCCGTCATATAGCATATGCAGTCTCTATAATAAAGCCTCATAGCCCTCCATATAGCATTATGCAGCTTCTACGATCCTATAGCATAGTGTAATCTCCATAATCCTCCATATACCACAATGTAGCCTCTATAATCTTCCATATAGCATAATGTAGCCTCCATAATACTCCATATAGCACAATGCAGCTTCTATAATCCTCCATATAGTATAATGTAACTTCTATAGTCCTTCATATAATATAATGTAGCCTCTATAATCCTCCATATAGCACAATACAGCTTCTATTATCCTCCATATAGCATAAGGTAGCCTCTATAGTGCTTCATATAATATAAAGCAGCCTCTATAATTGTTCATATAGCATAAGTACTCTCCTCAGTCCCTGCTGCTGTGGTCTGCTCTGCCCCACTATGCTCTGCATTCTGCACATTTAAGTATAGCGGCGCGCAGTAGTGACATCATCGCGCCCTGCTGTACTGAGAAACAGAGCGCCGGCTGCACAGCAGGAGAGAGGGAGAGCTCCATATTCTATTATTCCTCATTGCTCTCAATTGTATTGGCATTTGCAATGTGGTATTTTCTTGCATGTTCCTGTTACATTCAGTCTTATAAAACCTTACAGAGAACACAGGTAGAATATCTGCTGATGAGTGTCGTTTTCAGCTGGTGTGTCACTGAAAGGCTGCCTTTCTATGCAGTGGGGGGAGGCTCCTGCTGAAGCCAGTTACAAAACAGCCATACTTAGTGTGGAATATATATAATATTATATAATATATATCATTATAATAGTATGATACTAAATAGTATTAGAGAAAAGTAGAATAGGGAAGAATTGTGATAGGACATGAAGATTGCTAGAGGTTCAACAGCTAGATGTATTCTGTATGACTACGCGTCCAGCCACTGTGTGCACACACGGAAGGCAGAGCCAGTATCGGTGCCAATGAACACACACGCGGAGTGAGCGCTGACCAGCCATCGCAATTCTAGGACAGTCCCAAAGACCCAAATTGACAGGGCGTAATGGAGCACCCATGGGCCCACGCCATAGGTGAACTCAAGTCCTCTCATTTGCAGATGGATTAAAAGTTATTTTCACAAACACCAAACCGGTAACAGGTATAGTGCAAGTACGATTTATATAAGGGTAAAGCCTCCTATATCACAGTTTGAAAAGTTTTTTGGGGATGACAGATTCCCTTGAAAGCCGCTGATCCATGCGGCTTTGGAAGTTCATCTTCCAGTAGTCAGGTATTGATGTTTCAATAATGTGTAAAGCGCAATGGTATATAATTATTATTTTTTATTATTATTATTATTATAGCACCATTAATTCCATGGCACTTCACATGTGAAAAGGGAGTACATAGACAAGTATAATATTCATGAATAATACAAGGCACAGACAGAAACAGGTGGGGAAAGGACCCTGCCAACGAGGGCCCACAGTCTACAAGGGATGGGTATTATACAGTAAGTGAGGAGAGAGGACCTTGCCCATGAGGGCTCACAGTCTACAAGGGATGGGTGAGGAGAGAGGACCCTGCCTATGAGGGCTCACAGTCTACAAGGGATGGGTGAGGATACAGTAGGCGAGGAGAGAGGACCCTGCCCACGAGGGCTCACAGTCTACAAGGGATGGGTGACGATACAGTAGGTGAGGAGAGAGGACCCTACCAGTGAGGGCTCACAGTCTACAAGGGATGGGTGACGATACAGTAGGTGAGGGAGAGGACCCTGCCCATGAGGGCTCACAGTCTATAAGGGATGGGTGAGGATACAGTAGGTGATGAGATAGGACCTTGCCCATACGGGTTCACAGACTATAAGGGATGGGTGAGAATACAGTAGGTGAGGAGAGAGGACCCTGCACACAAGGGCTCACAGTCTACAAGTGATGAGTGAGGATACAGTAGGTGAGGAGAGAGGACCCTGCACACAAGGGCTCACAGTCTACAAGGGATGGGTGAGGACACAGTAGGTGAGGAGAGAGGACCATGCCCATGAGAGCTCACAGTCTATAAGGGATGGGTAAGGATACAGTTGGTGAGGAGAGAGGACCCTGCCCACAAGGGCTCAGTCTTCAAGGGATGGGTGAGGATACAGTAGGTGAGGGTAGAACTTGTTGTGCGGTGGTTCAGTAGACAGAGGATCATTGCAGGTTGTAGGCTTGTCAGAAGAGGTGTGTCTTTAGGTTCCTTTTGAAGGTTTTCATGGTGGGCGAAAGTCTGATGTGTTGAGGTAGAGTGTTCCAGAGTATGGGGGAAGCACGGTAGGAATCTTGTATGCGGTTGTGGGAAGAAGCGATAAGAGGGGAGTAGAGAAGGAGATCTTCAGAGTGAGAGCATCACAGGTTGCGTCTAGGTAAGTACTGGGAGACCATGTTACAGATGTATGGAGGAGGTAGATTGTGTATGGTTTTGTATGCCATAGTTGGGTTTTTGAACTGGGTCCTCTGAGAAATGGGGAGCCAGTGAAGGGCTTGGCAGAGAGGAGAGACCGGGGAACAGTGGGAAGACTGGTGAATTAGTCGGGCAGCGGAGTTTAGGATAGATTGAAGGGGTGCAAGAGTGCTAGAGGGGAGGCCAGAGAGCAGGAGGTTGTAGTAGTCGAGGCGAGAGATGATGAGGGCATACACAAATGTTTTATATAATGGCGCTATATGCTGTAAGTAGCATAAATAAATAAAAAAACATCCTAATAAAAATATTAATAATAAAGTCCTAAAATAAAGTTAATTATTATTAATAAATTATTATTAATAATTTATTCATAATAAATAAATAAAATAAACCGCTTTAATCCTCAACATTTCAAAAATTAGTTTTGGAGTCGAATTATCATAGGGAGTAAGAAACTGAGATGGAAAATACATTTTTTTCTTTCAATGAAATATTAATTTCTAGGGTTTGAGCCAATTGAAGTTATTTTTATCCCCCACATTATACATATAAATGCTTAGGGTGTCATTCTTTAGGACCTTAGTTCTTTATATTAGATCATGGCCAACTTTTAAGAATTGATGTAGCTAGAATTTGGTGATAGCGAAAAAATAACAATAAAGCAAATGTTTCTCATTCTCTTATAAATCAGATTTCTATTACATTAACTAAAAACAGATTCCGCTAGTAAAAATCCCCAAATAGTAAAAGTGTTACTCATCAACAGCTAGAGGGGAAATAAAACATCAAGGGTGATATCGGAAAGATAGTTCTGGGTGTAGATGATAGCGCAGGGTGTTTCCCAGGGAATAAAAGCAATTGATTGAGCTGAAATGTACTGAATCAGAGTCAGACGTTCCACAACCAATAAAAAAAGTATCAGCATAAAAAATAAAAGTAAAAAAATAAAAGGGAAATACCAAAAATGTCCACCGGAAGCGCTGTCTATTATCAATGATATTATAGTTTGTACTGTGTATACCACAGAAGGCAGGAACGTACCATAATTACTATGTGATACTATCCAGAAATAAGTCAAGTTAGTGCATCTTAGAATGTGTAGAGAATAGTCCTATCAATGGGGAAAAAGTCATTATTTTTCATGGTTATTACATTAATAACCTATTCTTTCATATTAAGGTATGACCTGTGATGAGTATTATTCACATACCTTATTAATATTCCATTGTAGCTGCACATGCATGTTCATAATTGATGGATGGACACAATGAGAATAGACTTATGGGCATAGCCATGGAGCAAATTTGCCTCAAAGCTACCATATATATATATACGGTACATATACACATATATATATGTACATATATATATTCAGCATTGAGTAAAAGTATCAAACACGTCACCAATTTTGTAAGTAACTATATTTCTGAAGGTGCTATTACGATGAATTTCTCACCAGATATCTGTAACAATCCCTCCAATCCACATGGGTAAAGGAATCAAAAGACAGATGTGGTTAAACTTAGTGATGTGTAATTGACCCACACCAAGGCCTTAGGGTACTCGGATCCCGGGTGTTGATTAAAGGTGCTGTCACTGGTGGCCGGTGCCCGGGGCCGTGGCCCTGGTGGTCGCTGAAAAATGTGTAAAATAAAAGAAAATAAATAAAGTTTGTGACGCTACCTATAATATCTGGTAAGATTACCAGCGCTGCGTTCGGACCTCTGGGGATGATGTTGTTGCAGCCAGATGGTGTTGCTCCCCGTAGGTCGAGCAGGATCCCCGGGACATGAATAGATGGATTTCTCGCTGGAAGGCTGCTCTGCAGATGGAGGCTTGGTGTAGTCTTTGCTGATGAAACTGGAATGCAGTTTACCCGGCATGATGGAAATGAGACACCAGATGCAGTTCAATCTCTGCTTGTGAGTCGGTCAACAGGGTAGGGGGCGTGGCCTAGCGGGTAATGTGAGCGGACGCAGTGTGGAGATCTCCCGCCGACCGAAACACTGTACCGCCGTGAATCCCGCCACCTGAAGCCCCACACTGCCGAGGGTGACGGGGGAGACCGCCAGGACGCGATTGCGGGTATTTTAGAGCCCGCACACGGCCGCAATGACGAGACGGAGGCAGCAAGATGTGGGCACTGCTGGAGGTGGAGGCTCCCAAGATGGCGCCGCAGCGCGGGAGGCTGCAGAGAAGGAGAACACCGCCTGCAGACACAGGATGGCGGCTGCAGCAAAACTGGAGCGATTCTCCAGGAAATCTGAAGGAGCTAAGGTGGGTGCTGGAGGAGAGGGTGCGAGTGGCCCGACAGTGGAGGAAGAGGATTCCCAATCAGAGGGAGAAGCTGGCACTACAGATAAGGCAGACCCAGCTATGGGGGAAGCTGAAGGGAGCCCAGGAGAGCCTGTGTTGGATGGAGAACCCACACTGAGGGATGTGTTTTGCCTAGTGTCCTCCTGCAAAAAGACACTGACCACTGTGGCTGAACAGGGTCACAGATTGCAGGGGGAGATCACCAACATAAATATAACCCTTAAAAAAGCAGATAAGCGCATGGCTGCAGTGGAGGAGAGAGTGGGAACAGCAGAGGATACTATTACAGCCATGCAAAAAGCTGAGAAAAGACACAGCCAGCAGCTAGCAGAGGTGATTGCAAAGAATGACGACCTGGAGAACAGGTCACGAAGGAACAATATCCGTATAGTGGGCATACCGGAAAAAGCAGAGGGGAGAGACCCCACTGGATTTGTAGAAACCTGGCTAAAAGGAAAGATTGGGGAACATTTCCTGACTAAAGTATTTGCAGTTGAGAGAGCCCACAGGGTCCCCACACAGCCAAGACCACCAGGGGCAGAACCCCGCACTGTGCTAGCCAGGATTCTAAACTATCGAGACCGGGACATTATCCTGAGGAAAGCAAGAGATGCAGAGGATCTGACAATTAATGGGCAGCAAATTGAAATGTACCCAGACTATTCCCCAACGGTACAGAAGCAAAGGATGCAATTCAAGGGAGTTAAGAGACGCATGCGTGACATGGGGATACAGTACTCAATGTTCTTCCCGGCAAGGCTGAGAGTGATTGCTCTGGACAAAGTTCAGTTTTTTACGACACCAGAAGAGGCTGCCCACTGGCTGGATGTGAATGCTAAAAAGCTTAAAGCGACAGACGGCTGAGCTGTGGCAGTGGACGGGACTAAAGTTAAGCAGTGGTATTCCCAAGTGTGCCACGGGAATTGGTCGAACTGTGCTTGTGTAGAGGACCAAATGGGTCTTATACCCAAGAGGCTATACTTTATAGTCCTTAGAGTAAAGGGGGACTTGTTTGACCCATTACGGGCTGTTTATCTTTGTTGAATCCAAGGATGGGGGCGGGGGGGCTGAGGGTGTATCCGGACAACTTCTGAAGTACTATAAGTTTGGGAGTGAGTCCGGATGGTGTTGGGATATGCGGTTTATATCCTACTGTAAATTTGTAGTGTATATCACATGTATGATAAGTTGCATAACGATTTTCTTTAAGGCGGGAGGAGGAAGGAGGATTGCAATCATAAGTTTCAAGGTACCGAGCAGATTGGGCGCTGGGTATTGGAGACCCACTCTCGGTGAGAGACGAGAAGTTAGGGAAAGGGAGGGGAGGAGCCAGGGGGGAAGGGAAAGGGGGGAGGGGGGGCAGAATATTTTAGGGAAAGGGGGAGGGAAAGACAGCACATGGCCTGGGACATATTGTACACAAACAATCATACCAGTGAATATGGGAGAATATATTAGAATATTAAGTTGGAATGTAAGAGGCCTCTCTGACGTGACCAGACGGACTACCATTTTACAACATATAAAAGACCAGAAACCGGCAGTGATTTGCTTAATGGAGACACATCTGGTAAAAGATACACAGGGGGTTCTACAAAGGCGATGGATTGCAGACGCGTATCATGCCACATACTCCACATACTCCAGAGGAGTGTCTGTACTGATTCCTATGACTACAAAGTATGAACACGTGGATAACCACACAGACACGGAGGGACAATATGTCATTTTGGTGTGCAGGCTATGGGGGGTACTTACAGCTATTGTGGCTATGTATATACCTCCACCATACTCAAGTAAAAAAATCAGAGAAGTGATGGAATGGGTGGGACGACTTGGGAACATTCCGCTCCTTTTAATAGGAGACTTTAATAATGTCCAAGACGATTTTTGGGACAAACACAAGTCTAATCCAGACAGAACACAGAGCCACATAACACCATTCGGTACGTACGTTAGGGAGCTGGGACTGAGAGACATGTGGAGAGTGAGAAACGAAGAAACACGGTGCTTCTCGTGTTATTCGTCAACTCACAATACTTTATCCCGCATAGATATGGCATTGGGTAACGAACAAATGGAGGCGATAGTAGCAAAGGTGGGATACCTGCCAAGGATAATATCAGACCATAAGCCCATTTGTGTGTGTATCCAGCGAGCGGAGTCTAGGATGAGGAGGCAGGGGGGCTGGAGACTTCACCCGGCATGGCTGCGTTCGTTGGATATGAACAAGTTGACCACAGAGATTGCTGAATATTTTGATTTAAACGAGGGGAGTGCAGAGCCACAGATAGTATGGGACACTGGAAAGGCATACCTAAGGGGACTTCTCATTAGAGAAATTAGTCGTTGTAAAACAGAATCAAGACGGAAAGAAAAGGCAGTGGTAGAAACCTTGAGTGTGGCGGAGGCAGAGGTGATTAGAGTTGGTACACTGGAGGCTGGAGACAGGCTGAAGGAGGCACAAGAGAGGGTAAATCAATATCTACTGGAAAAGACACAGAAAAGGAGAGAATTTCAGAAGTCCACCTTTTATGAGGAGGGGGAAAGGGTGGGCCACATGCTGTCGGTGGTGGCGGCGGCCCAGAGGAGGACCCCATTCATATACTCCATTCAGAAGATGGATGGTGACCTGACTGTGAATAGTGTGGAGATAGGATCAGTCTTCACGGACTTCTATAGGGGTCTATACTCCTCTGGCTCGGACGCCACTGGCGGGAGTGTGGTAACGTACTTGCAAGGGGTTAAATTACCTAGATTGTCGACAATGGAAAGAGAGGGGTTGGAGGGACCACTGACAGTTGAGGAGCTGAGTGTAGCGCTGGCTTCTATGACTAACGACAGGGCTCCAGGGGGGGACGGACTTCCGATTGAAATATACAAAAATATGGAGGAGGTGCTGCTGCCCAAACTTAGAGAAGTGTTGGAAAGATCAAGAGAGGGGGGAGTGCTGCCCGCATCCATGAGAGAGGCGATTATCATAGTGATACCAAAGGAGGATAAGGACCTGAAACATCCAGACTCCTATAGACTAATCTCACTTTTGACATCAGATGTCAAACTCCTGGCAAAGGTGTTGTCTAACCGGTTGTCTGGGGTTGTCAATAAATTGATCCATCCGGACCAATCAGGCTTTATGCCGAGTAGGTCGACGGCAATTAATATAAGGAGACTCTATTTAAATATGCAGCTGCCGGTTGACAATGCCGGCCGGAGAGTGATAGCATCCTTGGACGCCCGCAAGGCATTTGATAGTGTGGAGTGGGGGTACTTGTGGGCGGTCATGGAAAAGATGGGCATTGGCCCACAATTTCTCTCGTGGGTGAGGTTGCTGTACTCTCAACCAGTGGCCAGGGTACGAGTAAATGGGATATTGTCACAACGCATAGACTTATGTAGGGGCACGAGGCAAGGGTGTCCACTGTCCCCCTCCTGTTTGCCTTAGCGGTGGAACCATTGGCGGCTGAGATACGAGATGCACAGGAGGTGGTAGGGTTCAGGTACGGGAACCTGGAGGAGAAAGTGGCTCTGTATGCAGATGACATCCTGCTGTTTTTGGAGGAACCGGGAGAATCCTTGGGTAACGCCATGAGAATATTTGAGAGATTTGGAGATGTATCCGGCTTGCGTATTAATTGGACCAAGTCTACACTGTTAGCTTTAGACGAAAGGCTGCCTAGTGATATGGAAGTGGGGGGACTACGTATTGTGGATAAATTTAAATATTTGGGAGTATGGGTCTCAGCCCCAATTACGGAATACCTTACTATTAATCTATCCCCTGTATTGGACCTTCTCAGGGCAAAGGTGGGAGCTTGGAGTAAACTATGCCTATCTGTGGTGGGCAGGATAAATCTAATTAAAATGATTTTGATGCCTAAATTGCTATATATATTGCACAATGCTCCCATCTGGGTCCCACAGAAGAGATTCAAACAGATTAACTCCATTTTTAGGAGTCTAATCTGGGGGAAAAAACAGGCACGTTTGAGGCTGGAGATCATGCAAAAACCTAAAGATGAGGGGGGTCTGGCATTGCCGAATCCATACCTTTATTTCTTGGCGGCTCAGGGACAACATGTGAGGGGATGGGCGCAGCGAGCAGAGGGTCCAGTAGTCCAAAGAATACTGGAAAAGGTAATGGAGAAATGCCCGCTGGTGCAATGCTTAGAGGATAGTACCATGTACTTAGCGGGGAAACTAAATCCCACTCTGCTTTTATATCATAAAGTATGGGAGAAATTGAAACAGGCGAGAGGCATAACACAGCTCACCAAATATTCTCCACTGTGGAACAACCATAACCTGCAGGAGATACGAGAGATGGGATGTTTACATGAATGGCAAAATAAGGGCATTGGATATGTGCACCAGATAATGGTTGGAAATAGCTTAAAATCATTTACACAATTGAGAGGGGAATTTGGACTAAGAGAATCGGGGACATACCAATACCTACAGATGCAGCATGCTTTCCAGACGCAACGGAAGGTTGGGGAGATTTCTATACAAAAAGACATAGTGTTGGATTATGTATGTGGCGACGGACCTACGAGAGAAGTGATTTCCACGGTGTATGGAGACTTGTTACATACATATTCGCTTCAATACCCGACACGGGCAAAAACAAAATGGGAGGCGGAAGTGGGAGCTATAGATGAGGACAAATGGTCCTCCATTCTGGAGTGGGTTCCGAATTTATCCCTCAATGAACCGGGCAGACTGTCCCAGCTATATCTGATATATAGAGTCTACCGGTCCCCTGCCTTCCTGTTTGGGGTGAATTTGAGACCCACATCGGAGTGTCCTAGATGTAAAATGGAGGGGGCTGGGATATATCATATGATGTGGACATGCCCGAGACTGTCAACATACTGGTTATTGATCATCAACAGGATAGAGGGGGCATATAAATGCGCTATACCAAGAGAACCAGTGGTGTGCCTGCTGGGCTACGTGGACGAGATTCGTGTGGACCCCAATTCAAAAACGGCCATCGCAAGACTATTGTTTATAGCAAGGAAACTAATAGCCAGATACTGGATTAGGGAGGAACCTCCGTCAAGAAGAGAATTTTTGACACAGGCAAGCTATATTTCCAAGCTAGAAAGTAACATATATCGTAGACGTGGGAGGGACAATGTATACACTAAGATTTGATCTCCATGGCTAGAATATGGCACGTAGGAAGAGATGAATATATACGTATAAATCGGGGGTGTATGAAGGGAAGAAGGAATGGAGGGAGGAGGACTGTATTGTGACATACTTAAAAAAGTGTTGATATGATTTGTTACTGGCGATTGCTGTCTGGGAGGGGTGAGGGGGGAGGGAGGGGAGTGGGAAAGGGGTTTCAGAGATTTAATGACAAAATGTATGTACTGGACATTTTCCTGTATGCCTGTTTATTTGCTCAATAAAAATTTATCTGATTAAAAAACAGGGTAGGGGGTACTGGGATACCGGGACAGGTGGTTACTTCGGTGGGGGGATAACGGCTGGTCGGTTCCCAGTTCCGTGCCCTTGACCCTCAATGAACGAGGTGGGGGTGATGATGATGGGGGAATGGTAACGTGACGCCACCTGTTGTACCTGGCAATAGGGTTACCAGCGCTCCGGCCGGCCGCTGAGGTGATGGGAATGCAGCTTTGTTAGTACAGCTCCCCACTGGTGGAGCTTTACCTCAGGGCAGCGGGGTGGATGGGGGGAGTAGTAGTCCTCAGCGCGATGAGACTGTAGAAGCCCTCTGGGCCGCGGATGGAAGGAGACCAGACACCAGATCAGCTCAAACAGTTTTTTACTTACACCAGGTGGAAAAGGTACACAGTACAGTCTGGTTTAACGGGGATTGTAGCCGCAGGTCTTGGAGGACTTTCCAGAGTCTGGCAGTGGTGCCCTTAATATGGCGTTCCTGGTCCTGTTCCTCTCTCTTTGTGCTTTCCCCTCTTGAGTCAAATCTCTAGTCCTCGGGGTCTGCTACACAAAGTCTCTTTACTTGTCAGTGTCGTGGACCCAGCTGTGGGACCGATGATGACTTCTTCAGGACTGCTGTGGCTCCCTTATGTCGGGCCCACAGCCTGCAGTTTAAGATAGACCTTTTACTTACCGCCTCAGCTCCGGTATGCCGGTGGTGACCTGGGTCTCCAGCTGGCTCCCACCAGTCCTGGAGTGACCCCCTTCTATGTCTGGGTCACCCCCCTCCTAAGAGGTGCCCTCCTGTCACAGCTGCAGGGTCCCCTGCATCCATCTTCCTTGCTGCCTCACACCGTCTGCCTGACACTACTGTTACTCCCTGTCTCCCGCTCTCTAGGCTCCACCCCCTGGGACCTACTAAATATATGGTCCCCGGTATTAAGGTGGCCTACTGTATGGGTGCTGGGGTGCAGACTCTGTAGGGTCCTCCATATCCACGGCTACGGAGGCGCTACACCTTCTGTTTGGGGTGCAGTACCTCCCTGTGGTGCCTTGCCATAGAGGCGCCACACTTGGGTTTACTGGTAACTTCCAGGCAGCTTACAAACGGTACACAGTCTTGGGTAGCTAGCCTGGGTAGTCACCAAGGGATTGGTTGTCTCGTTGAGGTCCTCAGTGATGTTCCTTCAGAATTCTCCCTCTGTCCTTATTTTCTCTGCCTTTTCCCTCCTTTCCTTCCAGTACTGCCCTGCAGAGAGCCCGGCGCCTGCCGGGACATAGGACTCCTTACCCTCTTCAGGCTTTATGGGGGTATGCAGGACTGGACAGCAACTCTCTAAGAAACACGAGTCCCGACCGGTTCTGCGGTTCAGGTGTAAACGCCCGCACCACCTCGGAGCCGGTCCTCCGATGTTGGACTGGGTCCTTCTGCCCTGGGTGCCGTCCAGTCCGGATTAGGATGTTAGCTAACACCCGAGGATCCTCTCAGATCAGGTCACCGTCTTTTAGGTGCCCTCCCTCCGCGGCACTTACAGGGTCCCACTCCTTCTCTCTCCCATGACGAACTGCTCTAACCTCTTCCCGCTCTTCACAATTTACCTAACTCCGCCCACTGAAATCAGTCCCCTTAGCAACGGGTTAACCAATTGATCCCCTGGCTCTAGGTGTGTGAATGCGTAACAAGAGGGCTTCAAATTAACATTCCAATCCCCTGGTCACGGATACTACACACGCTGGTCTGGGTGCAGTATCCCTCCGTGGCGCACCAACCAGTGAGGCACCACATCCCCCCTTGGTTGAACTCACTCGTCCGAGAGTGATTCCACCCAGACCCGATACAGAGCTAAATTTTTATATGCTTAATAATAACATAACAATTATATCATTTTTATTTACACATAAATACAAAGCTTCCCATCCCGTCCGGTAGGCTCTCTTCTTAAACGTTAAACCAACATATTTTAATTTACATCGGCCTAACGGGGTCAGTCCACATGCAGTCCCAGCAGTAATTGTCTCTTGCACCTTCAATAGTGTCCTTGTCACCGCTGGGCTTCTTTAAATAAGTTATCACACATAGCACACTGAGTCTCTGGCTTAACCATCTCAGTCCAGGCTCAACATAATATAAAGTTCTCATCAGTGTTCATGAGTTTATAAACAGCACAGCACTCTCAACATTATTTACAAGACCTGGGGTTCCACAGTTTTAGTTTTTACAGTTTGTGCACACGCAGGGCGTACCATCCACGGGGCCTAGATGCCCCGAATTCCTTATCGTTGTCGTCCGGATCGCCTGGTCACTGGGATATTACACATGCTGGTCTGGGTGCAGTACCCCTCCATGGCGCATTGACCAGTGGGGCACCACATAATAGTAAGAAATAAAACATCGAAAAGTATTGAACACGCTTATTGAAATTCATTTAAGACTTCATACAAAAAGCCTTTGTTTTTGATGATGCTCCACATGCTTCCTGTATGGAGACACTCGTCCCTGCATTGTTCAGGTGGATTTTGGGCCATTCTTCCACACAAATACTCTTGACCTGCTGCAGGTCCTGTGGATCCTTTGAACTCTGAGCTTTAGTTCCTTCCAGACATTTTCTATTGGATTCAGTTCCGGTGATCGGCTCAAACATTCTACGGTAGCAGCTTTATTCACTTTCTCTGAAGCCACTTGACAGTTTCCTTGGCTGGGTGTTTGGGATCATTATCTTTTGAAATGTTCACCCTCGTTTCATTTTCATTATCCTGGTAGATGGCAGCAGATTTTTATCAACAATGTCTCCGTACATTTGTCCATTCATCCGTCCTTCAGTTACATGAAGTTTACTAGTGCTCTATGCTGAAAAACAGCCCCACACCATGATGTTCCCACCTCCACACTACACTGTTATTGTGGTTTTGGGGGGTGATTTGCCTTTTGGCTTCCAAACATGGTGTGTATTATGGCTTTCATAGAGTTCAGTTCTTCTCATCTGACCAGACTATATTTTACCAGTATTCCCAGCCTTGTCTAAATGTTGTAAAGCAAACTTTATATGCTCTTGAACATGCTTTTTGTACAGCAATGTAGTTTTGCATAGTGAGTGTGCATGTGTGCCCACAGGCCATGGAGGGGGAGTGCATTATGTGGCACCCCAGAGTCTGGTTGCCCCGATGGCCATGCCTCCCTCGGGGGGTAGCGTCATGCTTGGAAGCAAGGTTTGGTATCCACACCAGGTAACACACACACACAACACCTTCCTGACTCCATGCCAGAAGAGGGAGCTCTAACCTGGGTTCAGGGGAGTCTCCCCTTTAAATTCTGGCTGGAGGAGGGGTTAGTTAGTGCAGTTCCTGTAAGGAGTGGGAAGAGGACCTGTGGATTAGAGCAGTGCTAAGCTCGTTCCAGGTAGCGTGAGTTCAGTTCCTAGGAGGACTGTAGAAGATATTCTGCAGACTGGAGCAATGTCAGGCTCGTCCAAGGATACTCATTAGCCAGCGTGAGGGACCCATGAACAAGGGTCTGAGGAAAGAAAAGTAGTAGGCTTGGGGAGTGGAGAAACATCACCGAAGTAGGACATAATACTATAAATAAAAAAATCACCGAAATTTAGCCAGGTAAAATATCCATTGCACCTAGCAGAGGGCTGCCAGCTCCACTGGTGGGCAACACAAGTGTAAGAACACCGCTGCTCAATCCCCTGCAACCAAAGCATGGGGGCGGCTGTGGCGCCTGTGTCCAATTGGACGCAGGCGCCACAGCTGCCCCCATGCTTGGGTTGCAGGGGATTGAGCAGTGGTGTTCTTACACTTGTGTAGCCCACCAGTGGAGCTGGCAGCCCTCTGCTAGGTGCAATGGATATTTTACCTGGCTAAATTTTGGTGAGTTTTTTTCTGGGGAGTGGAGCCTGTCACCGATTGCCCCAGAGCAGAGCGCCAGAACCGGACATCGGGGTCCAGGGTTGCACGGGTACTCTGGGTCCAGCAGCCAAAACAGGAGGACAGGAGACTCCAAGTCTCCTGGCCATCACAGCACTTGGTGCACAACAGCATAGAAGAGCCCAGGGACAGTAGTCAGAGAAGAGGCACCTGGGAAGGGCTCAAGCTGCCTGCCATAGAAGTAAAGGAGCTTAGATACATGCAGCTAGGACCAACAGACAGAGGAGCAGAAAGGAGGCCTCAGAACCAGCCAGGTAATGAGATCTCTAAATTGCTTCCAGGCTACCCGGATTCCTAACATCGATTGTGGACTGTACCCTGACGTCTGCTACTTCAGTAAAGGTAAAGGAAACAAATCCTGCGTATCTGTCAGTTAATCAGCTCCCTGAATCCTGCACCCCAACGACCGACCATTGCCACAGACTGTTACGGTTGCCCTGGAGAACCGCTCCATCTGTGGGAGTGATACCAACACAGCTGCACATCCATCGTCCCCGGAGGTCCCGCACCACAGCGCCCGCTCAATAGGTGGATAACACAGGTGGTGTCATGACACATATTCCCTAAATCCTATCCCTCAGAACTTTTTGAAAACTGGTCCCCAGGGTCACGGAAGTCAGATCTCGACCCCTGTGACTCCCTCGGAAACGCTTCTAAAGCCCGATTCCGAGTACCCCATGGCTTTAGGGCCAAGCACATTATTTATGGTTCATTTTCTTAAACAATTGTACTTCCTGATTCCAGGTCTGTATGTAGATCACCACAGGTGGTCCTTGGTCTTGGAAAACTCTTCTGATAAGTCTTTTTACTCCTGTCTGAAATCTTGCGGGGAGCACCTGGTCATGGCCAATTTATGAAGAAATGTTCTTTTCTTCCATATTATAGCCCCAGCAGTGGTCACTTCAGTAGTTTAGAAATTCTTCTCTAACCAATGCCATCAGTATGTTTTACAACAATAAGTTTGTGAAGAGCATTTGCCCGCCCAGCTCCATAGCATAACGTGCAGCTGGGCGGGGAACTGATTTGATGTCACAGCAGGAGGTGGGACAGCCGGCCCGGGGGGAATAAGCATTACCTCGCTCTGTCTGTGTCACCAGCACAGGGAGCACAGACAGAGCGAGGAGGACGTGATTGGTAGCAGGGAGGCAGCACAGAGACACAGGCTGCCGCACCAGGGACCTCCCATTTGGGATTTACTAAACTATTATCTCGTGGTATCCAGCGCCATCAGACATGAGGGACCCCTTGCCTAAATGCTGCAGACATGCTGCATTCAGTGCTGCCCTTGGCTTCTAATATTTGGGGGGGGGGTGACAGGTCCTCTTTAAAACCTTTATTTTACACAAAATGTGATGATTATAATTAGAGAACAGCAATGACTGTAGACAGAGAAAGATTAAACTAAATATTGTGAAGGTTATCAATCACCAATTAGTAGGAAGAGTGCAGGCCTTTGCTTTGTGCAGGCCTTTGCTATGTACAGGCCTTTGCTGTGAATGTCTTCAGCACATCTGCGGCCACAGGACATCACTAGTCTCTCTCTGCTCTGGGGGATTTTGCTCCACTCTTCTTCCAGTTCCTTCCACAGTTCTGTGACTGTTGGGGGTTTCTTGGCCATAACTTTATCACCAAGGGTTTTCCAGAGGTTTTCTATTGGGTTTAGATCAGGACTCTGGGCGGTCTTTTCATTGTTTAAATGTTTTTAGTTTCAAGTAACTGCTTTCCCCGTTTTGTTGTGTGATAGGTCATTGTCCTGCATGAAAATTGCTGCTGATTGATGCTGAACACAAGTAAGGAGCCACGTGTTGTTAAAGGTTCTGATACACACTTGTATTCTCACTCTGCCATGTAACTGTATGAGAGGTCCAACACCTGCAGCAGAAATCATTCCCCAAACCATCACACTTCCTTCACCACCTCTCACTAACTTCTTTACACACTTTGGGTTCAGTCTTTCCCCAGTTTGTCTACAAACATAATGTTTCCCATCAGACCCAAATAAATTAAACTTGCTTTCATCACTAAAATGAACTGTGGACCACTTCTCCACTGTCCACACAACATGCTCATCACCAAAGGTGGGTCTAGCCTTTTGATTCTTTCTGCTAATGTGACGTATGCTCACTGCAGAGTGGGCTTTCAGTCCAAATGCTCTTAAACATCAAGACACTGTATGACGGGACAGATCCTTACCCTGTTCAGTGCTGAACTGGCGAGCTATCCCAGCTGCAATGTTGAAATCATTACCCATGGAGATTCTCCACATTATCCTGTCCTCTCTTGCATTTGTCTTTCGGGGGCGAACAGTCTTCTTGGGGACTTGAAAGAGTTTGTGATGTTGTAATGATGCAATATTCCAGAAATCACAGACTGATTGGGTGACTCCTTTGGCTTCATCTGGACAACCTGCTGCCGGAGGATTGCAGTCACTTTGGAACGGCAAAGTGAGTGCAAACTAAAGTTAGGCTGCCAGTTAAATATGGTTTGTCAGATAATTAAGGAAATTAGCACCAGGTGCCAGATTAACACCAATAACTTGCAGGTATCTGAACGTGTTCTGTAATTTTGATGAGTGTCTCCTTTATTTATTTAATTTACATTTTTATTCTGTGCTTTACAATATATTCAATTTATGAACTAAGCTTAATATATTGCTATATTACTCATTTTAGGAGATTTTCATATACGGCAAGAATATGACCTTAACACTAAGGAAATTGTGTGTTCTCTAATTTTGATCGCCAGGGTGTACACACGGGTATAACTACAACAGGTACAGGGGTTGCAACTGCACCCGGAGCCAGAAGCTCAAAGGGCCCTAGCCCCCAAGTCCCCCTGGCAAATATTATGGAATCACCATGCTCGGAGGATGTTCATTCAGTTGTTTAATTTTGTAGAAAAAAAGCAGATCACAGACCTGGCACCAAACTAAAGTCATTTCAAGTGGCAACTCTTTGCCCTGAAGAAACACTAAAAGAAATCTTAGAAAAAAAATAAGCTAGCCAGTAACGGTCACTTTTGTAAACCAAGCAGGGGAACAAATTATGGAATCACTCAATTCTGGGGAAAAAATTATGGAATCATGACAAACAAACACCATCTCTGGCTTTTATAACAGCTTGCAGTCTCCGAGGCATGGACTTAGGCTGCCTTCACATTTGTGGACCCCTCCGCAGCGTTCTGCGGAGGGGTCCGCAATGTGTGCGCAGCGGCCGCCCGCTCCTATCTTTATAATGGGAGCGCACGGTGCTGCGCTTGACAGCGCAGGACCGTGCGCACCCATCCACTCCCATACGTGATCTGTGCGCAGGCGGATGCCTGCGCACAAATCACACACTCCCGTCCGCATCAGGGACATAACATGTCCCGTCCCTGGTGCAGACGAGACTGTGTGATCTGTGCGCAGGCATCCGCCTGCGCACAGATCACATATGGGAGTGAATGGGTGCGCACGGTCCTGCGCTGTCAAGCGCAGCACCGTGCGCTCCCATTATAAAGATAGGAGCGGGCGGCCGCTGCGCACACATGGCGATTCCCCTCCGCAGAACGCTGCAGAGGGGAACGCTAATGTGAAGCCTGCCTAAATGAGTGACAAACAGCACTCATCATTAATCTGGCTACAACTTTCTCTGATTGCTGTTGCCAGATCAGCTTTGCAGGTTGGAGCCTTGTCATGGACCATTTTCTTCAACTTCCACCTAAGATTTTCAATTGGATTTAGATCCGGACTATTTGCAGGCCATTATACTGACCTTATGTGTCCTCTTTTAAGAAATGTTTTCACAGTTTTTGCTCTATGGCAGGATGCATTATCATCTTGATAAATGATTTCATCATCCCCAAACATCCTTTGAATAGATGGGATAAGAAAAGTGTCCAAAATATCAATGTAAACTTGGGCATTTATTGAAGATGTAATGACAGCCATCTCCCCATTGTCTTTACTTGACATGCAGCCCCATATCATCAATGACTGTAAATTTGCATGTTCTCTTCATGCAGTCATCTTTATAAATCTCATTGGAACGACCCCAAACAATAGTTCCAGCATCATCACCTTGCCCAATGTAGATTCGTGATTCATCACTGAATATGACTTTCATCCAGTCATCCGCAGTCCACGATTGTTTTTCCTTAGGCCATTGTTTTTTTCGGTTTAGGTGTACATGATGGCTTTTCTTTAGCTTTTCTGTATGTAAACCCCATTTCCTTTAGGCGGTTTCTTACAGTTCGGTCACAGACATTGGCTCCAGTTTCCTCCCATTCGATCCTCATTTGTTTTGTTGTGCATTTCTTGTTTTGGAGACATATAGCTTTAAGTTTCCAGTCTTGACGCTTTGATGTCTTCCTTGGTCTACCAGTATGTTTCCCTTTAACAACCTTCCCATGTTGTTTGTATTTGGTCCAGATTTTAGACACAGCTGACTGTGAACAACCAAGATCTTTTGCAACATTTCATGTTGCAAAAGAGTTTGATAATTCTCTCATTTGTTTCAATTGACATCTCTTGTGTTGGAGCCATGATTCCTGTCAGTCCACTTGGTGCAGCAGCTCTCCAAGGTGTGATCACTCCTTTTTAGATGCAGACTAACGAGCAGATCTTATTTGATGCAGGTGTTAGTTTTGGGAATGAAAATTTACAGGTTGATTCCATCATTTTTTCCTCAGAATTGAGTGATTCCAGAATTTTTCCCTCTGCTTGGTCTACAAAATTAACCATTACTGGCTAGCACATTTTTTTTTCCAAGATTTCTTTTAGTGTTTCTTCAGGGCAAAGAGTTGCCATTTGAAATGACTTTAGTTTGGTGCCATGTCTGTGATCTGCTTTTTTTCTACTAAATTAAACAACTGAATGGACATCCTCCTAGCCAGGTGATTCCATAATGTTTGCCAGGGGTTGTATATAAGAAAGCACATACCAATAATACTAAAGAATCATACGATACAATCAAATTTAACAGCAGGATGGATCCCTCTGCTTTGCCTAGTAACCGCTCTGTCTTCTGACAACCTCCAGCTCAGGATCTCAAGAGAATGGGAATCTCCTTCCCGTGGGCTCAAACAACAACAACTGAAAAATCACAGCAAGCACTGGGAACTCTGGGAGAAAACACATCTGAATACAAAGAAACATTTGACAAAATACAGTAAGAATGATGTTAAGGATTTATTTTGTCATTACAAAAAATGTAAAAATGTATTTTTAACTTAAAGGGAATCTGTCAGCAGGTTTTCGCTATTTAATCCGACCACACCAAGATGTAAGGACAGAGATCCTGATTCCAGCAATATAACAGTTATTTAGAATCACAGTTTTCTTTGCTGCAAATCTAGCACAGCTCAGAATGTTGAACTGCGTATAACCCCACCCACACCACTGATTGTGTATAACCCCACCCACACCACCGATTGCGTATAACCCCGCCCACACCACCGATTGCATTCAACCCCGCCCACACCACCGATTGTGTATAACCTCGCCCATACCACCGATTAAGTATAACCCTGCCCACACCACCGATTGCATATAACCCCACCCACACCACCGATTGCGTATAACCCCGCCCACACCACCGATTGTGTATAACCCCACCCACACCACCAATTGCGTATAACCCCACCCACACCACTAATTATGTATGACCCCTCCCACCGCCACTAATTGTATATAACCCACAGGTTCCCTTTAAATGCATGTGTTTTGAACTGAAAAAAATTGCAGTTGAAAAAGTGTCATTAATTATCGTCTACAGAATTAATTAACTAATAATCTATCAATGAGTTCATTCTGATGGGAAGCTCATACTTGTTTTTGCCTTTTTCTGAACTCTTGTGGAATACAGACCACAACGAAGTTGAGCGAAACTTTGATGTACTCATACATCAGCCCAAAAAGAAAAGATAGATAAAGTTACAAACTCTTCGTCAGAACGAGCTCGCCAGCGGAATTTCAGTTAACTCATTCTGTACTCAGCAATGTGAAGGGAAAGAAAAAAAAATAATTCTAACAAAGCCAAGAGGCAAAAAAGTATTTATTTCTAACCCCAAATACTTGTCTGTCATGTCTGCTGCATTTAGGGAAGGGGTCCCCCATGTCTCTAGCCCCCTGTATGCTTTAAAAAAGACTTTAGAAACCTTACAATTAAGAGGTCATCTGGGTTGGATTTTATTAAGAGGTCCTGGCTGCTGGCACAATCCTCCCTGCCTCCTCCTTGTGTGTTCCTCCGCCTCTATGTGTCCTCCGCCGCTTCCTCTTCTGCTGGTTCTCCCCTCCTCTTCTGCTCCTGACGTCACACAGAGCAGGAGCAGAAGAGGAGGGCAGACCCAGAACAAGAGGAGGCGGCAGCAGACACATAGAGGCAGCGGAACACACAAGGAGGAGCTAGGGAGGGCTGTGCCAGCAACCAGGACCTCTTAATAAAATCCAACCCAGATGACCTCTTAATTGTACGGTTTCTAAAGTTTTTTTAAAGCATACAGGGGGCTAGAGACATGGGGACCCCTTCCCTGAATGCAGCAGACATGCTACATTCAGTGCTGCATTTAGTTTGCCATGCACCAGGGATGAGACAGGTTCTCCTTAAAAAAGACAAACTGAAATATTACACGGTCATAAGTATTCAGACCCTTTGCTCAGACTCTCATATCTAAGTCACATGCAGTCCATATCCTTGTGATCCTCCTTGAGATGGTTCTACTCCTTCGTTGGAGTCCAGTTGTGTTTAATTAAACTGATAGGACTTGATTTGGAAAGGCACACACCTGTCTATATAAGACCTCACAGCTCACAGTACATGTCCGACTAAATGAGAATCATAAGGTCAAAGGAACTGCCCAAGAAGATCAGAGACAGAATTGTGACAAGAAACAGATCTGGCTAAGGTTACAAAAGAATTTCTGCAATACTTTATGTTCCTAAAAGCACAGTGGCCTCCATAATCCTTAAATGGAAGAAGTTTGGGACCACCAGAAATCTTCTTAGACCTACCCATCCAGCCAAACTGAGGAATCATGGGAGAAGAGCCTTAGTGAGAGAGGTAAAGAAGAACCCCAAGATCACTGTGACTGAGCTCCTGACATGCAGTAGTGAGATGGGAGAAAGTTCCAAAAAGTCAACTATTACTGCAGCCCCCCACCAGTCAGACCTTTATGGTAGAGTGGCCCTGCGGAAGCCTCTCCTCAGTGCAAGACATATGAAAGCCTGCATAGAGTTTGCAACAAAACACAAGAAGGACTGCCAGACTATGAGACATAAGATTCTGTGGTCTGATGGAACAAATATAGAACTTTTGGTGATAATTCTAAGTGGTATGTGTGGACAAAACCAGGCACTGCTCATCACCTGACCAATACAATCCCAACAGTGAAACATGGTGGTGGCAGCATCATGCCATGGGGTGTTTTTCAGCTGCAGGGACAGGACGACTGTTGCAATTGAAGGAAACATGAATACGGCCAAGTACAGAGATATCCTGGATGAAAACATCTTCCAGAGTGCTTGGGACCTCAAACTTAGCCCAAGGTTCACCTTCCAACAAGACAATGACCCTAAGCACACAGCTAAAATAACAAAGGAGCGGCTTCAGAACAACTCTGCGACTATTCCTGACTGGCCCAGCCAGAGCCCTGACCTAAACCCAATTGAGCATCTCTGGAGAGAGCTGAAAATGGCTCCACCAACGTTCACTATCCAACCTTATGGAACTGGAGAGGATCTGCAAGGAAGAATGGCAAAAAATCCCCAAATTAAGGGGTGAAAAACTTGTTCCATCATTCCCAAGGAGACTCATGGCTGTATTAGCTCAAGAGGTGCAAATACTCAATACTGAGCAAAGAGTCTGAATACTTTCCGCACCTACTGTATCCTTTAAAATACAGACAATTTGGCGTGGTCTCACAATTTAGACAACTGAACATCACCAGAATGCAACTTTTCACAAGGCTCTGTAAAGCCACTGCATATAATTTAAGAGCTCAACGGGCGCGTGCAGCATTAGATCACTGATGAGTAGTGTTAGATCGCGCATGCGCACTGTGAAACAGAGCTGAAGGCGGACAATGAACATGATTGAATATCAACTATCATTGTGGGATTACTCAAGCGGAAACAGATCACATGGACTATGTATGATACATGATCTGAAGTAGGAACAGGAACAAACTGGCGGGCTAAGGTAACGGAAGACAGCGGAAAACAATTTTGACAAGGTGTACATTACAAAGTTGCCTAAGGTCGCATGGAGACACATTTTTAATAATAAAAGTTATTCTTGGAAAACCCCTTTAAATGATAATATTCTTGCTGCTTTAGGGGGGGCGTACTGTTTACAGATTCATACAGCACAGGCTCAAAGGATAAGGAGACTAAGACCAGTATTACTTGAAGTGCTAAACATTACGTCTCCTCGGATAGAAACTTATCATGGACGTTTCCTCAGCTCGGCTCATTTGGACCAATGTTAGCTCTGTTTTTAGATTTCTCACAGATCTGGCACCTATTTTTGCAACCCAGGAGGTCTTGGGTTGTTATCTCAAACCCACAGAGTACTTACATTTTGCAATGAAAAGCATTTAGATGGTACCCAACGTTACTGGGAGGAGATGGCCATGGACTAATGACTATCAGACTTTTCTAGTATGGATTGCTAGTTCTGTCGATTATATCGTTGACAAGTTATAGAGGGAAGGGGATGTACTAGTGTCACTTTCAGCCTGTTTTCATAAACCGTAATGCAATCAGGCTTCGTCATAATGCCTTGCAGCTATCATTTCACATTATATAGCACAGACAATTAGGAAGGATCATTTATCATAGCCTATATAAAAGCAAAGGCAAGGAATGCAGCAGCCACTTATGGTGAATCTAGATAGTAAGGAGACTTCACATTTCGCAGCTTTGTCTTAAAGGTAGAGAAAAAACATATTACACTGTAATCCTGAAAAAACTCAACAGTGTGGGACAGTAAATCCGTGAGGATGAGGGAAGAGAATTATGCAGACTTAATTGAAAGGGAGAGAGATACCCTGTTTCCCCTAAATCAAGATGGGGGAGAAATATTACATGAGAATATTGGGGGCTGCAGGGGAATGATGGTGATATTGGGGGCTACATGGGAATATTGGGGCTTGAAAGACATCCCCTAAAAATAAGACGTAGAGCATTTTTGGGGCAAAAAGTAATCTAATTTTCAGGAAAACAAGGTAGTAGAGTCACTGTGTCTGTGAGGCAGGAGAGTCACTGTATCTGCCTGTAAGGCAGGAGAATCACTGTGTCTGTGAGGTGGGAGAGCCACCGGGTCAGTGAGGTGGAAGAGTCACTGGGTCTGTGTGGTGGGAAAGTCACTGGGTCTGTGAGGCAGGAGCATCACTATGTCTGTAAGATAGGAGAGTCACTGAGTCTGTGAGGTGGGAGAGTCACTGTCTGTGAGGCGGGAGAGTCACTGTGTCTATGAAGCAGGAGAGTCACTGTGTCTGTGAGATGGAAGAGTCACTGGGTCTGTGTGGTGGGAAAGTCATTGGGTCTGTGAGGCAGGAGCATCACTGTGTCTGTAAGACAGGAGAATCACTAAATCTGTGAGGTGGGAGAGTCACTGTGAGGCGGGAGAGTCACTGTCTGTGAGGCAGGAGAGTCACTGTGTCTGTGAGGCGGAAGAGTCACTGAATCTGTGAGGCTGGAGATTCACTAGATCTTTGAGGCGGGAGAGTTACTAAATCTGTGATGCGAGAGAGTCACTGAGTCTGTGAGGCAGGAAAGTCACTGTGTCTGTGAGGCAGGAGAGTCACTGAATCTGTGAGGCTGGAGATTCACTAGATCTTTGAGGCGGAGAGTTACTAAATCTGTGATGCGAGAGAGTCACTGAGTCTGTGAGGCAGGAAAGTCACTGTGTCTGTGAGGCAGGAGAGTCACTGTGTATGTGAGGCAGGAGAGTCACTGTACCTGTGAGGCAGGAGAGTCAATGTGTCTGTGTGGTGGGAAAGTCACTGGGTCTGTGAGGCAGAGCATCACTATGTCTGTAAGATAGGAGAGTCACTGAGTCTGTGAGGTGGGAGAGTCACTGTCTGTGAGGCGGGAGAGTCACTGTGTCTATGAAGCAGGAGAGTCACTGTGTCTGTGAGATGGAAGAGTAACTGGGTCTGTGTGGTGGAAGTCACTGGGTCTGTGAGACAGGAGCATCACTGTGTCTGTAAGACAGGAGAATCACTAAATCTGTGAGGTGGGAGAGTCCATGTGAGGCGGGAGAGTCACTGTCTGTGAGGCAGGAGAGTCACTGTGTCTGTGAGGCGGAAGAGTCACTGAATCTGTGAGGCTGGAGATTCACTAGATCTGTGAGGCGGGAGAGTTACTAAATCTGTGATGCGAGAGAGTCACTGAGTCTGTGAGGCAGGAAAGTCACTGTGTCTGTGAGGCAGGAGTCACTGTGTATGTGAGGCAGGAGAGTCACTGTGTCTGTGAGCAGGAGATCAGTGTGTATGTGAGGCAGGAGAGTCACTGTGTCTGTGAGGCGGAAGAGTCAGTGTGTCTGTGACGCAGGAGTGTCATTGAATCTGTGACCAGGAGAGTCACTGAATTTGTGATGGAGAGTCACTGTGTCTGTGAGATAGAGGAATCACTGTGCCTGTGAGGTGTAGCGCCCCGCTAGTCAGCACGCTACAAAGGGGTACTGCACCCCTAACAGAAGGTGCAGTATGTTTTGTCCTGGTAGGGGTAATAGCAGCTGAAGCTCCACAACCACACACACATACCTAGTGATAGGGGACCAATCAGAAAACCCGTTACTAGGGTAACCGTTTCTGGTGGGAGGAGAGCTAGGTTATATAGTGAGTGGTGAAAGAGAGAACAGTAGTAGTAGAGCAGAACCTGAGAACAGCAGTAGTAGGAGAGTAGTTGGGGAGAGTCAGTAAAGAGGAGAAGTAACGGGAGGGCATCTCAACCTGGTGGCCTAGACAGAGAGGGGCAGACAGAGGGTGACTGAACACCCTGGCCCAGTCCGAAGCGGGGTACCAGCCCCAAAACAGTGCAGAAAAAATCCCTGAGCCGCAAATTAGCGGCGTGGTCAAAAGCTTCATAGGAGCACGATCCAGCCCGACCTACGTACGGTCCCCACCAGAAGCGCCAAACCGGGTTGAGCACCCCTTAGAGAGAGAAGGGATCCTCATATCACTCAACAGGCCTGGTTTAACAAGCGGGGTTCATGCAGGGCAGCGCGAGGAAGAAGGAGAGCGCAGAAGTAGCACAGAGAAAGCGATAAAGAAGGAACATCACTGGAGCTTCAGAGGGACATTGCCTACTGCCAGGACCACCCTGCCCACTACCCTAGCTGTAACAACTGCATAGCCTGTAAGCTGCAGATTACTGGAGTAAAGTGGAGGTAATTGTGGCACCCCTGCAGGGGATTGCCACAGGATCCACCGGTGCAAGGAGGGAATTAAACCTTGGTTCACACAGCACACAACACCTTCCACCCAAGACCTGAAGGGGGAGCTCTACTGGCTGCCTTAAGCCAGATCCCCTTTAAAAGATGCAGGCCTGAGGAGAGGAGTCAGTCCCAGGAGTTAGTTAGTTCCAGACAATGAAGAGAGCAGCAGTGAAGGAGCTGGTCGCTGGGAAGGATCTAGGCCCAGGAGCAGGGAACACTGACCCAGCTCTGCTGCACCCTTGGGAGAGGGTCGGAGGCCAGTGGAGAGTAGAAGAATCAAGGAAGGGAACCAGTCAAGGTTTCCTTGTAGTACACCCGGACACCGGAGTCCGACACTGCCAACATCTATTGTAGCAGCAAAAGCCTGGAAGGACTGGGAGGAGTTAAGAAAGCACAGTAAGAAACACTCGAAACTGACCAAGTACAGGACCAGGGGCTATAGGAGGAATAGGGACCCCGCAGAAGGACCTCATTGACAGTGACAGAGTAAAGCCCTGAGAGGGAAGAAGGAGCGGTGGGTTCAGTCACAGGCAGGTCTCATCCCAAACCACAGAGCACAAAGACAGAGGAGGACTCATAACTTTTAAGGTGGAAGTCCCAAGTTGCACCGGGACCTGGTTATTTCTCTGGACTGAACCTGTTACCGTGTCACCAGTAAAAGGTACCGAAACAAAATCACTGTGTGTGTGTGTGTCTGCTTAACCACTGCTATTCACCGCATTGACTACAGAGACATGACTACTACTCCCCTCATCAATCCCCGCTGCCCTGAGGTAAAGCTCCACCTGTGGGGAGCTGTACTACACTGAGCTGCTCTTCCATCACCTCCACGGCCGGCTGCAGCACTGGTATACCCGTCACGTTACCAATCCCCTTATGCCCCCCCCCCCCCACCATTCCCCGCCATTGAGGTTCCAGGGCACGGGACCGGGGACCGACCAGCCGTGATTCCCCATCGAAGTCGCCATCAGCCCCGGTACCCAAGTGCCCCCTACCCAGTCGATCGCCTCATAATTCTGCACTGCAAAGCAAAGATTGTGCTACCCTTTTCCACCAACATACTCTCACAGCCCCGGGGACCCTGCTCTACCTGTAGAGAGCCACAACACCTTGCTGCCGCCCATCACCCCGGAGGCCCCAGCAGTGCCGGTGACATCACCGGACCTACAGGTGGTGTCACGACAATCATCCATTAACTTTAATCCCTGTAAATACCCCTTTTTGTTGTCACCGCAAAGGCTCAGGCTTGGGCACTGACCACCCATGATATCCACTGTACCCAAGGTCCCGAGACCTGAGTACCCCAGACCCTTGTGGGCTACACAGAGGCAGGAGAGTCACTGTGTCTGTGAGGCAGGAGAGTCACTGTGGCTGTGAGGCAGGAGAGTCAATGTGTCTGTGAGGCTGAAGAGTCTCTGTCTCTGTGAGGCATGAGAGTCACTGTGTCTGTGAGGCAGGAGAGTCACTGAGTCTCTGAGGCAGGAGAGTCACTGAGTGAGGCAGGAGAGTCACTGTGTCTGTGAGGCAGGAGAGTCACTGAATCTGTGAGGCAGGCGAGTCACTGTGTGAGGCAGGAGAGTCACTGTGAGAGGAAGGAGAGTCACTGTGTCTGTGAGGCAGGAGAGTCACTGTGTCTGTGAGGCAGGAGAGTCACTGTCTTTGAAGCTGGAGAGTCACTGTGTGAGACAGGAGAGTCACTGTGTCTGTGAGGCAGGAGAGTCACTGTCTGTGAGCAGGAGAGTCATTGTCTGTGAGGCAGGAGAGCACTGTGTCTGTGAGGCAGGAGAGTCACTAAGTCTGTGAGGCAGGAGAGTCACTATGTAAGGCAGGAGAGTCACTGTGTCTGTGAGGCAGGAGAGTCACTGTGTAGTGAGCAGGAGAGTCACTGTGTCTGTGAGGCAGGAGAGTCACTAAGTCTGTGAGGCAGGAGAGTCACTGTGTAAGGCAGGAGAGTCACTGTGTCTGTGAGGCAGGAGAGTCACTGTGTCTGTGAGCAGGAGAGTCACTGTGTCTGTGAGCAGGAGAGTCACTGTCTGTGAGGCAGGAGAGTCACTGTGTCTGTGAGGCAGGAGAGTCACTAAGTCTGTGAGGCAGGAGAGTCACTGTGTAAGGCAGGAGAGTCACTGTGTAAGGCAGGAGAGTCACTAAGTCTGTGAGGCAGGAGAGTCACTGTGTCTGTGAGGCAGGAGAGTCACTGTCTGTGAGCAGGAGAGTCACTGTCTGTGAGGCAGGAGAGTCACTGAATCTGTGAGGCGGGAGAGTCACTGTGTCTGTGAGGCAGGAGAATCACTGTGTAAGGCAAGGGCGTAACTGTGTCTGTGAGGCAAGAGAGTCACTGTGTCTGAGAGGAAGGAGAGTCACTGTGTCAATGATGGCAAAGCCAGGAAAGGACAATGCTTGCTTCATCAACATTGTTATGGTGTGTCTACATTCACTACAGAGCGTCCAGCAAAGACCGTGCAATTGAATCTACATACATTTCACTACATGCCCTTTCATGGCAGTTGGAGGCTAAGCTGTACTTTCCATTTATTGGCAAACAATTAGCTGACATTGTATTCCTGGCAAAATTTTGGGCAACCTGGAAACTTCAAGTGTCAAAAGACTCACTCATTTCTAGTATACTTGAAAAAATGTATCTAACAAAATAAAAAAACTTGACTTGAACATGTAACTTTACCTATTAACAGCAAGTACTTTTACAATTGCCGTTAATCATAATGCACTAGGTATAAACTAATGTGGCACCCTGCAGTACAGGAAGCCACAGGAACACCTAGAGCATGGAAGGATTTCCACAACAGGTAGCCTACACACTCAACACCATCCACCCCAGGCCTGTAGGGGGAGCGCCACTTGCTGCCTTTAAGCAAGATCCCCTATAAATACTGGTGCTGGGGGTGGAGTTAGGCAGTGCAGTTCCAGGGAGGACTGTGAAGACGACCTGGTGTTGGAGCCACGCTATGCCTGAGCCAGAGTACCACCTTAGCTAGTGTCAGGAAACTGAGAGTGAGGGTCGAAGGCAAAGAGAGGAAATAACAAAGACCAGAGCAGACTGGGTGCAGAGGAGCGATACCGGCTCACCCCAAAAAGCAAACCGGACACTGGGGTCCGAGTCTGCCAAGGAGCATCTAGCCCAGCAGAAAACACTGGTTATCAGAGGAGACTTTAGTCTCCCGGACCCCTGTAACAGCAACCAACCCAGGGGCCAGGACCTGCAGAAATACCCTGAGGTAGCAGCAATTACAGCAACTACAGGAGGGAAAGACGTACAGGAGGCCAGACCAGGTTCTAGGCAGGTCAGGGCTTAAAGACAAAGTAAGACAGGAACGAGGAGGCCTTATAAATCCCTCATTGTGGAAATCCCGAAGTGTCTCCAACAGCACCTGGAGCTTACCCTGGACAGTGACGTTTGTCATCAGTAAAGGTACGGAGAACTACTTCCAGTGCGTGTGTCTGTTATTACAGCCCTGATCCTGTCCAGAGACTGTAAATATCGCCAGCCTGCAGAGCCACAACTCTCTACCCACGCGCCATTCCCTCATCACTGCCCCAGGGGCACCGCTCTACCTACAGGGAGCTACAACACCCAGCTGCCCATCCGTCAAACCTGGAGGTCTGTCGCAGCGCTGGTGCCCTCACCAGACTCTGTAGATGGCGTCACAAACAATTCAATCCATTTTATTATTTTATTTCAACACTTTTCAGTGATCACCAGGGCCACAGACTTGGGCATCGACCACCAGTGACAACACCCCGAAACAACGTCCGAAATCTGAGTACCCCTGCCTGGGTGAGTCACTAACACCAAGGGGAAGGCAATTATGGCACAGTACCTCTATGTATTCAGCCTTGTATCTTTGCTACTTTCGGTTTCTACTCTCCTGCTTGGGGGGAACTCTCGGTCTGACATTTTACCCGCTCATCCCTGACGTTTCCCAGCTACTCCAACCGATTGACATCATAATCCCGCCCACCCGGTCATGTGATCCTGACGCAACTGGTGACGCTGACGTCACGTGACGTGGGAACCAGGAAGCACGCGTACTAAAAGCCTCAGCATGTGCTCCCAAAAGTTCCCCCCACGCAGGAGAGGAGAAACCGAAAGCAGCAAAGATACAAAGCGGAATACATAGAGGTACTGTGCCATTATTGCCTTCCCCTTGGTGTTAGTTTATACCTAGTGCATTATGATTAACAGCAATTGTAAAAGTACTTGCTAGTAATAGATAGATAGGTGAAGTGACATACAAGAAGTAAGGTATCATTAGAGCACATCAGTGGTAACTATCTGGTACACAAACCACACAAAGGACAATTATTGAAAGGACATTATACAATCACTTTATATACAACCACACAGGGCCTTCAACCTTCACTACAGCCACAACCACATAAAACACTAGAAGACAACTGTGACACATACAAGTATGTCATATAAATCACTATATTAAGCATCTACACCAGCAACACATAGCGTAAGCAAATTCTTGCAGAAACCCATTATAACTAAACATTTAACAAGTTATACTCTGCAATATCTGAACATGCACACCAAGAATAATTAAATTCTACTAAGTTACACACATGAAAACCTGGAAAACCCCTAGGTAACTGGCTATATACTATCTTGCAAAACAAGATTCCATCCGAATAATTGATACCAACCCATTATAATTGTAGTGGTATCAGCACCATAGATTGGAACAATCAAAACTAACCACTGGTCCAACCAACACCTGGCAGAATAAGCACCAGATGAACCCATTGCCAAAACACTGCAACCAACAAACCAGCATTATCTAAGACTGTATCTACACAAGGTAATGCTTGCAGTCACAGTATGAACAAATAGGAGCATCTACAGGGAGATATTACATAACAACGGCTACTTATTTTAGGATTATACCTCTCTCAACTCCATTGGCATGAATTACCACAACCGGAGCAACATCACATCACACCTACCCGAACACCAACCATCAGGAACCCTCTGAAGGTATTTTCCAAATACAACCATACAGTGAGACGTAAGCGTGACTAATATTTGTGAATTATAATCAAATGTTCTGAAACAATTTTTAGAAATAAGCCAATTTAAATACCCGGGACACTAATACACCCAGGGGTGTAACTACAATAGGTCCAGGGGTTGCGATCGCACCCGGGCCCTGGAGCCTAGGGGGGCCCCAAAAGTCCCTTTGGCCTATAGAAAAAGACTAATACTACTAAAGATTTGCAATAATTGGGGGCCCCGTTCAAGGTTTCGCATCGGGGCCCCTGGACCTGAAGTTACGCCACTGAATACACCGTACACCTTGGGCAGAAACTAGAGATCATCCTACTGAAAGGTAAATAGACGAACAGTTCCTAGATACATGTAACCCCAGAATAAAGGGACACAGACACTTACAATCCCTATACAGTATATTTGTTTTAGTAGGGTCCCAACATACGTCAAACAAGAAAACCAGCAAAACACCACCTAAGGTGTACAGGCTCCATAGGGGAATATTCTCCTAGAAAACTCAACAAGAACAGCGAAATGGATATTTTATTGTTTTAGATTAAGTTTTAAGATAATTTTTAAGAAAATGTTTTAGCTTTTATGGAATAATTCGAAATATAGTACATATATGAACTTCCGTGGTGTACTTCTTGATATGTTTATCATTCTATTTTATTTTACTGATGCCGAAATAAACATCCCATATAAGGGTTAAACCTATACATGGTATCAGGGGCATAACTACAACAGGTGCAGGGGTTGCAGCCTAGGGCGGCCCCAAAAAACCCTTTGGCCCATAGAAAAAGACTAATACTATTAAAGATTTGCAATAATTGGGGGCCCCGTTGGAGCTTTCGCATCGGGGCTCCAGGGCCTGAAGTTACGCCACTGCATGGTAACCTTAATTTTTGGCCCAGAAGTGGTATACTACACAAAGAGCACCAAATTGTCAGCACTTCAGTGCCGTCAGCCATACCAAGAGTTCCTAGAGTTTGCGCTAGGCCCATAATATATTTGACTTTAAAGTAAGAATAACATATAGGTGGACTATACGTGGCAACAGGGGCTGGCTGGTACTTCTCGCCCTGGGAGGCAGTCTGCTTCCTCCGGCCTCAGCCCAAGTGAGGACCCGGGGAAGGGAAGATGGGGGTGGGGGGCGCTATCGAGCCTGGCGAGGTGAAGAGTGAGGGGGGGGGGGGTGTAGCTCCAACTCACCGGCCTCCGCCACGCTATCTCCCGGGTCCCGCTGTCATTGCGGCAGCTGCGGCTCCAATCATTACAGGCGGCGGCCCTAAGCTAGGGAAATACCACCGGCCTGGGGGGCAGGTGCCTCCCTGTCACCTGGGCCAGTCCGCCCCTGGTGGCAAGCACCTAGGCCTGTAAGCAGCAACTCACACAGCTAGCTCCAGTGTACATCCCAAATCAATATCAAATATGTAAATCTGTTGATGTAAAATACCCATTAGAGCAAAGATAAACCTCCATTAAAGAAGGAAATCAGATTTTCTAGTAAGCAACGAAAACGGCAGGCGGTCAGATGATGAATTAATTAAAGTACAGTCACCGTCTTCTCCAAGGATGGAACAAAATAAGAGCAGGATGATTAGCTGTACAGATTAAGTAGCTCAGTGACCAAATGGCTTAGGAAAACATTGACCTTTGGCTCTAGAGGATAAAGAAAGACATAGGCCAACTCTCAGTAGAACTGTACCACTGTGTACTATACATGGCTGAAGAAAGAACCCAAGATTCTACAGAAAGATGGGTGATAGCCGCTACATCCACCATACATCTGCCATTGGGACTTTTACCCAAGCTTCCAAAGATACTGAACAGAATTTAGAACTGGACATGTGACCATACTAATGTTAATATAGAATTTATATTAAGTTGGTTGTGTCATAATGCCTACTCCTGTCCAAATGTCCTTTAGGTACGGCTCGTACACAGTCTGGACTGTTCTGTAGTAACATAGAAGTGACACCTGGATGATAAAGGAACAAGACAGAAAAAAAATTCAACACCTTCGAATTGTGGAGCTGGAGAAGGATATTATTAATACCATGGATGGCAAGAAGAACAAACTAATCAATACTGGAATAAATCAGGCCAGACAGGTCACTGGAGGCAAGGATCACCAAGCTATGACTTGTCTACACATCATACGAAGAGAGCAATCACTGGAGAAGGACATCATGGTAGGAAGAATGGAAGGAACAAGGCAAAGAAGAACACCAGCAACCCGATGGATTGATACTTTCAATATAACAGTGTAGAAGACCCTGGTGGACCTATCCAGGCTTGGAGAAGACCCTGATGGACCTATCCAGGCTGCACAAGATCAATCTTCCTACAGAGCATTCAGCCATCAAGTTGCCATGGATGGAAATTGAGCTGAAGGCTAATAAATAATAATAATAATAATAACAATAATATGTAGGATTCCTTGCATGGAACAAGCCACTTTGCACTGCCCATTGGAAATATTCCTGGAAGGCCAAAGCATTCCCCAATTTTGGGGTTGGTAGGTTTCCATACCCGATAAGACAAACCTGAAGAGGAACGATCATACTTTAGGGACTTTAAAGTGAACCTGTCACCAGGTGTGTCCCTTAATAGCTGTGGCCACCACCGGTAAGCTCTTATTTACAGCATTCTAGAATGCTGTATATAAGACCCCAGGCCAATCTGGGGAAGCTTTCATTATGGGGCGGTCCATCCAACGGGTGTCGCTGATCTTGATCCGGTGCCTCCTCTCTGCTTGCAATCGCTGTTCTCCTTCCTTGCTTCATGTGGATGATGCATCCTACGTCATCCATATACTGTCCTCCATTGCGTTCCTGCACATGCTCATAACTCTCAGCCCTACCGAGGGCAGAGCAAAGTATTGTAATGTGCATGTGCAGGCACTCTTTGACCCTTCCCGCAGAGGGGTGGGCAGGAGTGTTGTTAGGGAAGGGGATGAATATTAATTTCATTAACATACATTCCAACCACTGATGGCAGTGCAGGCCAAGGGGTTGAATATTCATTTGCAATTTATATATAGTCAAATCATTGATGGCAGTGTGGCGCCCCGCAACGAGTGTGTCACAGGAAGGTATTGCATCCCTGACTGAAGATATAATATCTTCCGTCTCAGTGATGACATGGTTAAACCCAGAGCTCCATACACCACACAACACACTAGAGGCAGAGGGCCAATCAGGTCATGGAGGGAGGAGTGATGGTGTAGGTGGGGGGGGAAGTTAGAGAAGTAGGAGTAGTTGGAGTAACGTAGGAGAAGTGGTCGGAGGAGAAGGAAGGAACAGGGACCTGCACAGTTCCGTGCAGCCCTGGTACCGAACTTTACCGGCAGGCACCATCAAGCGGTGACCCAGACCGGAACACGGGCAATTACCGAGAGGGTCAAATTATACCTGTGCCCAACCCACCGGACGCCGGGTCCGAAGCAGTCGTTTACCACTGTTCTGCAAAAACCGGAGTGAAGGAACGGCTTCTTAGGAGCACCTCACTACAGCCGCAACCTAGCCGTCTTGCCAGCAAGATACCCACCAAAGGGAAACAGGCCCCTATATAGCCGGGAGTCGAACCGGTAGGGAATTCTTAAGAAGTCGTCCCCGTATCTCGAACTGGCGCACTAAGGCGACAACGGCACTCAGAATAGAACGGTTAGATAAAGGAGGAACACCGTGGAGCTCTGAAATAAGACCAGTCACCTCTGGGACCACCCGGTCCGGTACCTACTGACTGTATACCGTGTATCACACCAGCCGTTACAGTGAAGACCCGTTACAGAGGAATTTGGTGTCAGTGCTTTCCTTCAAAACTGTTATTAACTTTGTCCAGCAACTACCTGAGCTGCCATATTCCATCCACTTGAGAAAGGACACCTTTAGTGTCGAAACATGTTGTGGCGAGGAGACCTGTAACTTCTACTGTCACAATAAATTTGAAAGGTAATATTCGATAAGAGCCCAGTGCCTGTTTCTGTCCCTAGCGCTCATTATATCATACTTTTTACCTCATATCATATTCCATCCAGTGCAGCTCCTGGCCCCGGGGACTCCTGCTCATCCTGTGGGGAGCATCCCATCAAGCTGCCGCACATCCCCCAGAGGCCCGAGCAGCGCCAGCGCATTCACCGGATACCCACAGGTGGCGTCATGACAATCAAGAAACATCCCCATCCTTTAATCCCCTTTGATCTGACCACCGGGCCCCACAGCCTCAGGCACAGAACCGTGACAAGTGCTGCATCGCCTGAGACCTGAGAACCCGGCAACGGTGAGTCAGCAGCACAGAGGGGGGCAAGAGAATGGGATGAATATCAATTTCCATTAACACATGATCCAATCACTGACACTGGCGCCGAGTGGTGGGCAAGGGAAAGAAGTGAATATCCATTTCTATTAAAACATGTTCCAATCACTGATGCCAGTGTAGAAGGGTGGACTTGGGAGGTATATGAATATTCATTTTTCATTAACAGGGGACCCAATAACCAACACCAATACAAAATATCAGACATCCCCTAAAAATAAGCCCCAGCGCATCTTTTGGAGCCAATAATAATGTTTTTTTCGGGGAAACACAGTAGGACTCATAATCATTAAGAAAGAAGGCCATACATAATAATATCTATGTACCATGCCCTATGCTGTTTGTTGTGGAAATAACAGCGCAGCCATGTGATTAAGTGAATCAATCAGCAGTGGTGGCCGCCTGCGCAGCTGGGACTTAACAGGCTGCATAATGATGCAAGCACTCCCGAAGGACGGGTAAGACTGCGCAGTACATGTTACATATTTACAGATCAGCAGGATGTGTATGGGAGATAGTTAGTAGATGTGAAGTTGTAAGGTCTCTCCCCACATCTGTACCTTTACCCCGATCCTTTCTATGGTTCTGGGTAAATAAGAAGTTGTACTTTGGAGATATTTTGAGAGTTTGTGACTCCTGAAAAAAAATCTATTAACAAACTTGGGTTCCTGTGGATCAGTATCTGGAGGACAAGATTATCTCACATCGACATATCCGGAAATGACAGAGATGAAGACCAATTGACAGATGAAGAAAAGGAACATCTAGATCAAAAATGATTAATCTGCCCTGTCCAAATGAATAGATAATAGATATATGTAGATATCCAAAAAAATAGAGGCAGCACTCCAATGTGATGATTCGGTCCAATTGAGGCCACTCCTTGAGAAGAGCCTTAGTTGGACCAAAGTGTCGCATTTATTCCACTATAAACTATTAAATATTTATCTACTTTTCCATATAGCGGTCACGAAGGTGGTATAGTGGACGAGGGGATGAGAAGCAGGATGACAATGATGGACAAAGATAAACTGGGTAATTAGTCTGACCCTGTAGACTGGGGTCTCTAGCTGATCCTACTCAAAGAAGTACCTCTGAAGATGAGGATGTCTGGGCTGCCACCCTTGCCCTGCTCTTCAACCAGCCTTATCTCCACCCACAGACTGGGACACCAATAGCAAGTTCCCCAAAGAAGGCAATCTTCAAGCGCAAACACTGCAGGAAGGCTTCAGCAAACTACTCAAACATCCTAACAGCACACACGGTCAAAGTAGAGTGAAACTCTATCAGTGACACCTAGTGAAAGGAAGTGGAACTATTTGAAGGCTGGGGAAGTGGACAACTGTGTTTCCTGACACGCCCCCTCACCTGCAGAACCACCTAGACATAGACCACAACACTACAGCAGCTTCTGCATTAACTCTAAATTTGCCAAAGGACATTTACTCCCATTTAAATCACAGCAGAGCATTTTACATGGACTGCAGACAGTCACATGTACAGCTGCCTTATACATCCATGTGATCTTTAGTCTGGCTACAAGTTCACTACATGCTCTCCTGTGGATAGTAGGTCAGTCTCTGACTTCATTGATGAGGTCATTATCTACCCACCAATTTCTACTACCCTGATTCTCTGTATGTCAAGAATGCAGAGGAAAATATTTTTTCCCTATATAGGAGAACAAAGTTATAGTAAGAGAGTCCATACAATGATCAGCTGCAGATAATACACAGCCCTGACTTACCCTACCTATTTATACTATTTGTGACAACTTTGGCAGAATCTGCTATTTATCTTAAGAGATGTAGTTTCAACCAGGCTTCCCTGTCTCAAGCTTGTTAGAGCTGACAGGGAGAAACCTATTACAAGCAATAGGCAGAAAGCCAGACTGAAGCTGCATTACATAGGATACATTGCTGAACATATTACATAGGATATACTGAGTCTGCTGATTATATCACATTAGATGCACTGTTACTCTACTGTATACATCAAATAGGATATACTGAAAATGCTGTTTACATTACATAGGTTACACTGACACTGTTTTATACATCACATAGGAAACACTGAGATTGCTGTGTACATCACATAAGATACACTGAGACTGCTGTATATACATTAAATTGGAGACACAGAGACATATGTATACATCACAAAGGATACTCTGATACTTCAGTATACATCACATAGGATATGCTGATGCTTTTATATACATCACATAGGATACACTGATGCTCTACTATATACATCACACAGAATACACTGAGACTGCTGTATACACATCACATAGGATACACTGAGACTGCTGTATATACATCACTCAGGATAATGTACATTCTGAGACTCTACAATGAGAAAAAATATCACACATCATACATGGAGATGCTATAATGTGTAGCTGCAGTTTGAATTATAGTACAGCAGTTCAAGGACATCCAATATAGTCCTTGTAAAGACTCATAGTAATGGATGCAGTTTTTGATGAGACACCAAATAATTGCCAGGGGCAAGGTATTATACTCTGCAGTAAGAGAGTCATATCAAGATGGAAAAAGGAATCAACATGGCTTAAATTACAGAAATAACATAACATTTTGAACAGGTATACACAATGCATACACACGAAGATCTATCATATTCATCAAGAATGGCGTATCAAGAACCATATATTTTCTTATGATTCATCTACACTGCAAAAAAATCTAATAAAGCGGGAAAATCCAAACTGTGAACCCTAGAGGAACCTAAACACAAGAGAAACCAATAAAATATTAATTACATATTTATCTCAATTTTTACAGATGTTTCTGTGTTAGGTAGAACATAAAAATCAAATCATAAAGAGCTGCTTATCATGATAGTTTTTGCTATATTGGTGAGTGTATGTAGATCAATTAGTATGTGAAACAGTATCTATTTGGGTTTAAAGGGAACCAAGCACCAGGATTTAACCCCCTGTAAATCAGTGCAGCAGGTGATTGACGTGTGCAGCATGACATCACTCTATTTGGGTTTTTTTTATTCTTCCCTGTGGACTTGACAGTCTGCTGTAAACTGAACCCCCTCCCCCCAGGATACTCTAGATGAGAGGGAGGGGATTTGGCTTACAGCAGATTGCTATGCCCAAATGGGAGGAATAAAAACAAAACAATTAAACAGTGATGTCATGCTGCACACGTCAGTCATCTGCTGCACTGATTTATAGGTCGTTAAATCCTGGGGGTTGGTTCCCTTTAAGGCATATTAAGTGGATATTCCATAAATATGTGCTAGTGTGGGTCCTTGTAGTCTTGAAGTTCTTCTTATATTCCCAATATAGCTTACCAAGGGGCAGGGTGGCAGTAGAGTGGGGTCACAGGAGCTAGGGTCGTCACTGCAGGAAGTCAGTGTCAACACGATACTGTAGGCCCTGGACTGGAAGGACGGGGAATGGTGGTGGCAGAAGGCAGGCACCATTGATCTTCCAGTGATGGTTGAGAAGAGACATGCGAAGATTGAGATCTCAGCTCTCCAAGATCTCAATCTGCCTTGTGCTGTCTCCATCATGATACACACTGAAACACCCATTCCTCTCAGCCCAGGGTCTGTAGCATTGCCCCACTCATGCCGCTGCTGACTTCGTGCATCAGTGACCCTGCCTTCTGTTACCCCACTTCACCATGCCCCCCAGTAAGGTACATCCATACTATAACTATAAGGCCACTCCCATTGGCCTCCCAATTTTGGGGAAAAAAGTTAGTCTTAAAGTCCAAAAAATATGGTACATTTAATTAATAGATCTTGGAATAAAAATAAGTTCACCAATTGGATGTTTTGGCTTTGTTAAAATCCTCTTGTGCTGATATAATCTTATATATGTGTCTCTGCTATGTGCTGTGTAATGGATGTGTCTGACTGTACAGGGACGTGGTCTGATCATACCACATCTTCTGTGCTGAGATAATCTTATATATGTGTCTCTGCTATGTGCTGTGTAATCGATGTGCCTGACCGTAGAGGGACATGGTCTGATCATACCACATCTCCTGTACTGAGATAATCTTATATACCGTATTTTTCGCTTTGTAAGATGCACTTTTAGTCCCCCAACTTTTGGGGGAAAGTGGGGGATGCGTCTTACAAAGCGACAGTAAAAGTTGTGCTTTGGGGGGGTGGGGGGGATTGCGGCTCAGGAGCGGTGTCCGGGGGTTGTATGGGGCCAGGAGCGGGCTCCAGCTGTGGGCTCTGGTCACGTGGGGCCGCTCATTACCTCCTGTAATATGCACTGCATCCCGCTGTCAATCACCAGCGGGAGCAGCCCATATTACAGGAGCCGGGTCCGCAGCTACAGCCTGTCTATATAGTCAGTGATTTCCACGCTTGCATTGCGTGGAAAGCACTGACTATACCATGGATGTGATACTCACCTAGCTGCACCGCTGCCTGCTGACCGCGATATCCCCGCTGTCGGTGCTCTGCCGGCATCCGGGTCCTGTGAGCGTCGCTGCGAGTGACGTCATCACCGAGCGGCGCTCTCAGGACCCGGATCCCGGCACAGCACAGATAGCGGGGATATCACGGTCAGCAGGCAGCGGTGAAGCTAGGTGAGTATCACCACAAAGGTGGGGGCCAAAAGGGGGCTGTACCTGCAATGGGGGCTACTCTGCCTGCAAAGGGGGCTACTCTGCCTGCATAGGGGCCTACTGTGCCTGCAATGGGGGGCTACTGTGCCTGCAATGGGGGGCTACTCTGCCTGCAAAGGGGGCTACTGTGCCTGCAATGGGGGGCTACTGTGCCTGCAAAGGGGGCTACTGTGCCTGCAAAGGGGGCTACTGTGCCTGCAATGGGGGGCTACTGTGCCTGCAAAGGGGTCTACTGTGCCTGCAAAGGGGGCTACTGTGCCTGCAAAGGGGGCTACTGTGCCTGCAATGGGGGCTACTGTGCCTGCAATGGGGGGCTACTGTGCCTGCATGGGGGATATATATACCAGTATTGACATATATATGATTTGTAAGACGGACACTGGCATTATAAGATGGACCCCATTTAACATTAAAAAAAAATTTCTCTTTTCTTTCACCAAATTTTGGGGTGCGTCTTATAATCAGGTGCGTCTTATAAAGCGAAAAATACGGTACGTGTCTCTGCTATGTACTGTGTAATGGATGTGTCTGACCGTACAGGGACATGGTCTGATCATACCACATCTCCTGTGCTGACATAATTTTATATATGTGTCCCTGCTATTTACTGTGTAATGGATGTGCCTGACCGTACAGGGACATGGTCTGATCACACCACATCTCCTCTGCTAAGATAATCTTATATATGTGTCCCTGCTATGTACTGTATAATGGATGTGTCTGACTGTATAGGGACATGGTCTGATCATACCACATCTCCTGTGCTGAGATAATCTTATATATGTGTCCCTGCTATGTACTGTGTAATGGATGTGCCTGACCGTACAGGGACATGGTCTGATCATACCACATCTCCTGTGCTGAGATAATCTTATATATGTGTCCCTGCTATGTACAGTGTAATGGATGTGTCTGACCGTATAGGGACATGGTCTGATCATACCACATCTCCTGTGCTGAGATAATCTTATATATGTGTCCCTGCTATGTACTGTGTAATGGATGTGCCTGACCGTACAGGGACATGGTCTGATCACACCACATCTCCTCTGCTAAGATCTTATATATGTGTCCCTGCTATGTACTGTGTAATGAATGTGTCTGACTGTACAGGGACATGGTCTGATCACACCACATCTCCTCTGCTAAGATAATCTTATATATGTGTCCCTGCTATGTACTGTGTAATGGAAGTGTCTGACAATACAGGGACATGGTCTGATCATACCACATCTCCTGTGCTGAAATAATTTTACATATGTGTCCTTGCTATGTACTGTGTAATGGATGTGTCTGACCGTACAAGGACATGGTCTGATCATACCACATCTTCTGGGCAGGAGAGGAAGGAAGAGTCAGGAAAGGACAACATGGTATCACAGTTGATTGTTTCTGTGAGTTAAAACATTTCCCTGTCTTATCACAGGGTTTCCAGCGCTCTAAGCTCATCAAATGCTTGGTTGTGACCATCACCATAGAACAAAGAGTATCTTAGTCACATAAAGTGTTGACAAGCAATGGATTATAAAAACATAAATATCATCTAACCTGACCACATCAATAGCCTGGACCTGCCATGCTGAATTGGTATTTTGCATGAACGACCCTTCTTACCTCAGGGTCTTTTTCCAATTCCAGTCCAGCCTCAATGAGGTTATGCTCGAACTCCTCTCGCTGACATTTTTTCTCTTCCTCCAGGGCATCGTGGTGGCTCATCTCCACCACCACCACCTCGTGTGGATGGCAGGAGGAGTTTCCATTACGGGATTGTGGATGATCGTGGTTCTGTGGCTTCTGTGGATTGTGATCTTGTACTTTTTGTAACTCTCCCGGTAGAGGCTGTTCGGGGGGGTTTTCCCATTTTCTTCTGGGGTCACTGAATTCCCGTTGGAAACAATGACCGCTGGAGGTCTGTGATTTGTGGGAGAACCGTTGTGGTTGGAGGTTCGGTGCCGGTAATGATAGGCAAGGACGTAGTCCACTTTTCTTTTACCATCCCCAAAATGTAAACCGCTCTGTCTGATGGGCTGGTTTCCATCCACATAATTGTTAACAACCTGGGTGAGAAGTAAGAAGAAGTAATGAGTGAATTCCAGAGGGACGAGAATACACAAACAGAAAATGATCCAGAATATTACCTGGGTGACAAAGTGGAAACCAACAAACAAACAGGACCCAAACCAGTCTACATTCTTCACATGATGGCAAGAAGCCAAACAAGAGTCTACCCCATTGAGACAAAGATGGGAAAACATCAAGGTGAAGACATAAGAATGAGACATTAATAATCCAACCTACAACTCCTCAGATGATCTGTAAGAACACTAACTAGATTTACACTACAGAAGGGGTGAGGCAAGCACTTGTACAGGGGTCCCCATCACTTATGGGCCTCCACCAGCCAACCCAATCATCCAGCACAAGCTAAGAATGGTCAGACATGTTTAGGGTGTATAGGCCTCTTTGAAGGGTCAGCTGGGGGCAGACATCAAAAACAATGTTTTGGGTCAATTGTATAGAAGTAATTTTTTTTTTAACATTAATTTTTATTGAAAGATTAACAATCTGCAAGAAATACAGTGGACTGAGAAATACGTATGATATTAAGAGAGAGACCATATCACCCAACCTTTCATGGGAGAAGGGTCTATGGGTATACAATCCAATTATCAATTAACCTTTAAACAAAAAGAATAGAAAAGAGAGAGATAGAGGGTAGAGAAGAAAGAAAGAGAGAAAATACACTTCTATAGAGGAAGAATAAGGGAGTGGGAGTAGGAAGAAAGTGAAGAACCAGAAGAAGAAAAGGGGTGGGAGGTAGAGTAAGGGGGTGGGGGGAAGGATATGAAAGGAATGTGTCCACCAGCGGGGTCCATCACACAGCACCATCAGAGTGTATGAGGGGGAGGAGAGGAGGGGAGCCACCCCAAACCAACCACATTGAGCATGAGAAGGGGGGGTGAGCGCACACACTAGAAAACAATCAAGGACATTTGGGTAAAATGTAGAAGATAACTGGTTCAACTATAGTTAGCTCAGGAGTGACATGATACGGGGGTATCTGGTCCTGAGCACACCAGGAACCTACGCCATGGCGTAACTGGTTCGGCGCAGCGCAGCAGGGACCGGGGTCGCCCTGGGATGCGAGGCCCAGATCTCCCACCTGTTCTGAACCGAGAGTCTAGTAGGTCTGTCTAGGGCCAGGAAATATTCCTGGTGGAATATCCAGTTGATTTTTTGAATCAGTTCAGAAAGAGTGGGAGGAAGATGATCCTTCCATTTTGCTGCCAAACAAAGTCTGGCTGCCATGAGGATGTATGAAACAATCCCTCGTAGAGGAAGAGGGACGTTCTGCAGGCCTATATTGAGAACCGCCAGTTGTGCAGGAAGCTTCTGATGGATCCCCGTCACCGACTGCACCAGACCAGAGACATAGAAATATTTTTTATGTCTACAGTATGGCATTATGGCCTAGGTACTATATTTTAGATACTGTATTATTTCTGTGAACATTATGGCAGTATAGCCATGCACTGTTTGGATACTGTATAGAGGTATTATTTATGTGTAAACTATGACTATATAACATATGTACTGTTTAGATATTGTATAGAGGTATCATTTATGTGTACAATATGGGAGTATGGCCTAGGTACTACTGATTGATACTGTAGCGGTATTATATGTATGTACATTATGACAGTATAGCCATGTGCTGTTTAGATACAGTATAGAGGTATTATTAATGTGTACAGTATGGCCTGGTTACTGCTGTTTAGATATTGTATATAAGTATATGTTTACAGTATGGTAGTATAGCCTAAGTATTGTTTAGATACAGTATAGAGGTATTATTTGTGTTCAGTATGTCAATATGGGCTAATTAATAGGGTATAATGGTGTGCACACCGCGTAGGTGGTGAGTGGAGGTGCCAACTAACAGGATTTCTTCAATCCCAGTAAATGCAAATATGGATACAAAGTTGCACACTCCTTTAGATGTTTTTGATGCAAGGTTTATTATGAACAGTTAATGGCCACAGATGTCAACGCGTTTCGGCTTTAACCAAAGCCTTGATCACGACAATTGGCAGGTGTGGGTCATGGAATGTTCTAGGAAAAGATTGGAAAGAGGCGTCTTTCCTTGGTGGCGAACGCTCGATTAAGGTGGTTTGCTTTATTTCAATAATTCCCAAATGGGGATAGGCGTTTTTCAGCACGGTCCTTCTTTCAGTGATAGGTCCGCCCCCGTCAGAGTCCTGGTAGGAATGAGCTCATTCCTACCAGGACTCTGACGGGGGCGGACCTATCACTGAAAGAAGGACCGTGCTGAAAAACGCCTATCCCCATTTGGGAATTATTGAAATAAAGCAAACCACCTTAATCGAGCGTTCGCCACCAAGGAAAGACGCCTCTTTCCAATCTTTTCCTAGAACATTCCATGACCCACACCTGCCAATTGTCGTGATCAAGGCTTTGGTTAAAGCCGAAACGCGTTGACATCTGTGGCCATTAACTGTTCATAATAAACCTTGCATCAAAAACATCTAAAGGAGTGTGCAACTTTGTATCCATATTAATATGGGCTAATTAGTACTGTATAAATACTGTATATAGGTATCATTTATGTCTGCAGTATGGCCTAAGTATTGTTTAGATGCTGTATAGAGGTATTATTTATATCTACAGTATGGCAGTATGGCCTGTATAGATATTGTATAGAGGTATTATTTATGTCTACGGTATGGCAGTATGGCCTGTATAGATATTGTATAGAGGTATTATTTATGTCTACAGTATGGCAGTATGGCCTGTATAGATATTGTATAGAGGTATTATTATAGCCTAGGTACTCTTTAGATACCATATAGAGGTATTATTTATGTGTGCAGTATGGCCTAGTTACTACTCTATATATATTGTATAGCGGTATTATTTACGTACTTTATATTTCATAACTTTATGGCACTGTGTAATTAATCCAACACAAACTGATTAGAACGTTAAAAGAAAGTTTTCAACTTTTATTCGTTTAGTGCAGCAGATTATAAGCCGTATTCCTTCCCCCACTGCTGGTAGATTTTCTATTTTTACTCCTCAACCTTCACCCCTAGAAGATCCAGCTGAGGGGTTTAGACTTATACAGATTGCAGGGATAGTCAATAGATGCCGTCATTATGATACACAGAAAGCAAACCAGGAGAACCCATGTTCACTCTCTCAAGTCCCAAAATCTCCAAATTGTAGAATTCCATTTATATATTATCATATTTAAAGCCAAATTTCCATTTTTAGCCAAGTGCCTAACTTTTACGATACTTCTGGTTAAGACAACTCTCTTTGGGTATATGGATATGTATGGGTATATGAGATATATGGGATATATGGGTATAGCATATCCTGACTTTGGGTATATGGATGGAATACATGGTAGTCAATTCTGGACTCTATTATGTCAAATAATGAGACACTACTCAAAGCAAATCTCACTCTACATGATTTTAATTGGCACAATCACACTCCTGGGTACAGCAATGGGATCCCTCACCAACAGCTCAACGCCAAGAGACCTGTTATCTGCTAAGTAGTTTTCCAGACTGGACAAACCCTCTAAACTGTAACTGATTTCTAGGCGGATACCTTTAAAGGTGAGGCTACAATATCTTTAATATGCAAAACTATAGAAATCTTTAAGAAAACATGAAATAGCATTCACAACTAATTAGAATTACAACGAGTGTGACCAAATACCAAAATGAAAAATAATAAGTATAAGTAAGTAATACAGTTAAAAAAACAACAAAAAAAACCTAAAATCATTGGTTTAGGAATTGACATATATTCAAATATAAATTATCATATTATTATTATTATTATTATTTATTTATATAGCGCCATTGGGTTCCATGGCGCTTTACATGAAGATGAGGGAGACAAGAACAAGTACACTAAATCTAGGCGATCAGGACGTACAGGTACAGGAGGGGCAGGGACCCTGTCCACAAGGGCTCACAGTCTATGAGGGGTGGGTAAGGATACAGTAGGATGGGGGATCATAGGAATTAATTATTATTTATCTATTAATAAAAGTTGAATGTTTCTTTAAAAACATTTAATTACTATTATTTTACATTTGTTATATAAAAATACACAATTTTTCCAGTACCTTACACACATTCAAAATGTAATATTATATAAATGCTCATTTATTATATCTGTACATTTTCTCAAAAAATGGTTAACATATACATGTGTATATATATATATATATATACTAGCTGTGAGCCCGATGCAAATGCATCGGGTGTCTAGATTATTTTTAAATTTATTTTAAGATTTTCAAATAATAATCCAATTATTCCAATGACATCTTTACACCAACTACATATATTTGTATGGTTGATATCATTTAAGGAAAATTGAACTATTATGTTGTAAGGGTCTTAGAACACAAAGTAGCAACTCGCCCTATACTTTCTATGGGGATTACCGCAACCGCGCCGCAAGTAGACTCGCAATGGCCTCGCGGCCATTGCACGCGCTACACAGCGACTCGCAATGGATCCCCATACAAAGTATAGGGGAACATGCGGCAGGTGCGGCGGCTGAGGTAGCGATTCGCAATGGCCTCGCGGCCATTGCTCGCGCTACACAGCGACTCGCAATGGATCCCCATACAAAGTATAGGGGGACTTGCGGCAGGTGCGGCGGCTGAGGTAGCGACTCGCAATGGCCTCGCGGCCATTGCTCGCGCCACACAGTGACTCGCAATGGAGCCCCATAGAAAGTATAGGGAGACTTGCGGCAAGTGCGGCGGCTGAGGTAGCGACTCGCAATGGCCTCGCGGCCATTGCTCGCGCTACCTCAGCGGTAAATCGCTAAGTTTGTGGCCGAGCCTCTGGTTCTATTTTCGGCCAGCGACTCGCAATGGCCGCTTCGCGGCCATTGCTCGCGCGTGGTGACGTCACAGTGTGACATAGCCACGGCGATTTCGGGGGCCGACACGATTTTGCCTACGGCAATTATGTAGTAGATACACATATACACACACACATATATATATGTTATATATGTTAATCATGTCTGAGAATGTGCAGATATGATAAATGAGTGTATATATATATATGTATTTATATATATATATACACAGTATTATTAGAGACTATACCCATATTTGGGAGGTTAATGCATACATAACAAGTAAATAAATAACCAAATAAAATCTAGATATAGTAAATATAAAATTAATATGCGGTAAATGAATAGAACATTATATTAATACAAGTTGGTACAAATATAATGATGGAAATGAAATTAAATACAATATTTCCGAAAAATAAATACATGAAAACATTATAAGAAAATACAATTAATAATAACAATAACAATAAGACTATTTCTAAAAAATGTAATTAAAGGAAATTAATTTAGAAGCTTTTTAGGATTTAAAATTAAGTTAAAATGTTAAAAATAAAAAAAGGAAAAAAATTTTTTTTTTGTTCTACAAAGATCGTACACCAAGGTAAATTGTTGTAAAATGTTCTACATCTGCAATGTTTTTTTGTTTTTCTGTAAGACATTTGAAGACAGGTGGCGGTATCATGGTAGCTTAATTGAAGGTATGGTCTGACACCTGATGAAAGCTAAGGCCGCCTACTGTAATTTGCTCTACGCCATGGAACCTGTGCCTTATAATTATGTATTATTTACCGCGATAATACACCCATTGTTTATAGAATCCGTGCAATGGTGACATTTTTAGTGTCACTAATCCCTGGTTCCTTTTTGGGGTTAACCTATAATCTTGGGGGTGTGGCGGTGCACCTAGTAGGTAGAGTATGTAGAGTATCCCTTGACCTTTTTATACTTACTGGAAGTCCTTGAAGGCTTTCTGGATCCATATTTGAAACCAAAATGCAAACGTATCCCCTCCCTAGGAGAGAGTCATCGAATTGCCTCAACCGGGAACTCAGCGTATGTCATCCTCTTGGTTTTGAAAGATACAGAACCCATGAAACACAATCCATCGTGAGATGAAACAGGATCTGCCCAGTTTCAGCTTGCTTCGGGACGTGGTGACAGTCAATGGCCGGTTTGTAGTAGATAGGATGTGTCGTGTAACTGATCACCGGTAGGTCCTTTCTTCTCTGCTGGTTCAGTATAAATCTGGGCACTGTTTTCTCTCATTGCCTTGGCACCTAATCTTCCCAGTAAAAGATGTCTCCATAGAGACAATGAGAACATGAAGAAGCTCTGCTCCCAGGTGAACACGGGAGGGGAAGAAAAGACTCTTACCTTGAAAGTAATTATTATTATGCTGGAGAAAGGAAAGAGTCTCACCATCGTTCTGACATTTCAGGTTCTAGAGATCTAGAACTCACAACCACAGGTTCACCTTACAGATGGACTCTAAGCGGTCCTGAGCATAGAATTAACCATTAGATCACAGTGTGAATCACTAGAAAATAAATTTGCTGAGTTTGTCATCTATATGTATCTACTCTTTCACATCTATCTAATTCATAACTAGGTATAGCAGTAGTGCACAACCTTTTCTGGTCCAGGAGCCACATTTTCATACTGAATGATTTCTAAGGGTGGCAGTAAAATTTAAAGGGATTATCTAGGATTTTTTTTTTTACAATGTGCCTAAGCACATACAAACACGTACAATTAGTACTCTGTAGAGAATAAAACTTTGCATATATGTAACTCTCTCCTTTGAAGACTATGGGTGTTGACTCCATTCCTTTCAAAATAGAATAGAGAAAGCTGCATGCTTAGACAACCATAGCTCAAAAATGCCTGTCTGAAGTGCTAAACAGGGGTCAAAAAACCATAGTCTCTTGATGTACGAAGAATTACTTAGCTAACATCCTGCAGTGTCTGTGAAAGAACATCACCAATTGCTGATCAAGAAGAACTCATTAACATCAAAAGTGTTTCCTCAAGGGAAAAGATTCGAGAAGATGCCGGTAACAGTTGTATGGCAGTTGCAAAATATAAAGGGCATCGTCAAGCTGAGTAGGGGTGGTGTTGCCTCCAGAAACAGTACCAAGAAGATTATGTGCAAGCAAAGCGGGCTTTCAGCGATAGAAAGGCCAGAAATCAGTCAGATCCCAGAGAGGGCCTGACCTATAACAGAGCTTAGAAAAAGATCAGTGACTTGAGCTGAGAAGAAGATAGGCAACTTGAGCTGAGAGGAAGATTAAGAATCTGAGCTGAGTAGAAGACCCTGACCAGCACCATTAGAAGACCCTGACCACAACCAGTAGAAGACCCTGACCACAACAGGCTGATTGCTGCGGCCCAGGGACACACTGTGCAGATGCAGAACATGCTTGCCAACTATTAGCGGCCGCCGGCCGCACTTTCAGTTTGCTCCCGCCGGAGGCCGCACTTTTGCACTGCTCCCGCCGGCGGCCGCACTTCTACACTGCCCCCGCCGGTGACCGCACCTTCACTTTGCCCCCGCCACCTTCGGGGACAGTAACATTCATTCTGCCGCCGGCCGAACTTCCGCATTGGAGACTTGCCTTTGATTGCTTCTCCCTGGCGGCGGTCAGGGCGAACCAATCGATGGCTGCGTTCATCTCAAGCTCAGCAGCGGTGACGTCAGCTGCTTTGCCGGCGGGTGCAGCTGAGGGCACAAGACAGAGCATAGGCCAGGTCAGAGTGTGTGAGTGTGTGAGTGTTGATCATGGCTGTGTATGTGTGTGTGTGTGTGTGTGTGTTTGTGTGAATAATGATGATGATGATGGCGGCTGTGTGTGACTAATGATGGCTGTGTATGTGTGCGTGTCTGATGATGACCATGGCTGTGTATGTGTGCATGTGACTGATGATTATCATGGCTGTGTATGTGTGCGTGTGACTGATGATTATCATGGCTGTGTATGTGTGCGTGTGACTGAGGATGACCATGGCTGTGTATGTGTGCGTTTGACTGAGGATGATCATGGCTGTGTATGTGTGCATGTGACTGAGGATGATCATGGCTGTGTATGTGTGCGTGTGACTGAGGATGATCATGGCTGTATATGTGTGCGTGTGACTGAGGATGATCATGGCTGTGTATGTGTGCGTGTGACTGAGGATGATCATGGCTGTGTATGCGTTTGTGTGTGTGTTTGTGTGAATGATGATGATGATGGCTGTGTGTGAGTGATGATGATATTTGGCGGCGGTGATGGCTGTGTGTGACTGATGATGATTATGGCGGTGGCGGCAGTGGTGGTTGTGTGTGACTGATTATGATGATTGTAGTGGTGGCAGTGGTGGTTGTGGGTGACTGATGATGATGATGGCGGTGTCGGCAGTGGTGGTTGTGTGTGACTGATGATGATGGCAGTGGTGGTGGCTATGTGTGACTGATGACGGCAGAAGTGGTGGTTGTGTGTGACTGATGATAATGATGGCAGCAGTGGTGGCTGTGTGTGACTGATGATGATGATGGTGGCGGTAGTGGTTGTGTGTGACTGATGATGATGGCAGCAGTGGTGGCTGTGTGTGACTGATGATGATGATGGTGGCGGTAGTGGTTGTGTGTGACTGATGATGATTGTGGCGGTGGTCGCAGTGTGTTAATGATGATGATCTTGGTGGTGGCTGTGTGTGACTGATAATAATGACAGCGGTGGTGGCTGTGTGTGTATGATGATGGTGGTGGCTGTGTGTGTGTGTGTGTGTCTAATGATGGTGACTGTGTGTGTTTGTATGATGATGATGGTGCCTGTGTGTGTGTATGATGATGATGAAAATGATTTTGATGATGATGGTGACTGGAAAACAGACTCTTCCGCCCACCCACCTCAGCATCTCCCGCCCACCCACCTCAGTCTTCCGGCTGCTGCAGGTGACCTGAGGGTGTCTCAGAATCCCGCCTTGTTACTGCTGTGGAGGGCGAGCGAGGCCCTGAGAGCAGTGAGGAGGAGTTGCTTCCGGATGTCATCAGGGGAAGATCCTGCGGCGGAGGACCAGGCAGCTCATCGCTGGCGCCGGTATGGTACTGTAACTTAAGTGGCAATTTCCGGGTCTGGCGGGGGCACAGCAGCACAGACAGTGAGGCTGGGTCCAGGCACTGAGGGTGTGCACTGGGCTCTGTGTGCGCTTTGGGCTCTGTGTGCGCTGTGGCCACTGTGTGCACAGTTCCATGGGCTCTGTGACCAGGATGGGGACATTACTACAAGAAGAGGAGCAGGATGGGGGCATTACTTCAAGAAGAGGACCAGGATGGGGACATTAGTACAAGATGAGGGTCAGAATGGTTGACATTAATATACGATGGGGACATTCCTACAAGAAGGGGACCAGGATTTGGGCATTACTACATTGAGCAAAAAATTCTGGTATTGCTAAAATGTCACTTAGTCCTACAATGAATGCGGCCCCCCGATATCAATTTTTTTCTATGTGCGGCCCACCAACCCAGCCGAGTTTGAGACCCCTGGTCTAGATGGTGTCCGCCCACTGAGAAGTGGGATAGGGAGGACAAGGAAGGCAGGGATGTCAGCATTAGGACTCATCAGACCTGAAGTCACTTTGTCGCAGTTGATGAGCAAACAGACATTGGCCAATGTTTGTACTAAGAACCTCAGAAATAAAAAAAATAAGAATTTTTTTTAGTTTTTTGAAAAATAGTTGATAAATAGATAGATAGATAGATGGATAGATAGATAGAAAAACAAACACAGATTCTACAGAGCAGCCTATATCTTCCATCCATGGTTCAGACAGCATAAATTGGATGACAGGTTTATGTTAATGACCCTTGCATGGTTGAAGCGAAGCCAGAAACTACTGTAACTCACAGACAGCTGTTTTGATGTATTTGCCCCTCATTAGTGTAAGATCTCAATCAAACAAGTGCATTATATGGACATGCACTGTTTGAGCTACCGCACACCGACCAATGTTATTGAATAGGGCTATCCACAGAAGTGTTTTGTATTTTTCTAAACTAATGTATGCACTAATTTCTTCAAAGTCTCGATTTAGTTCCAGTTGTTCTAGTTTGACTTTCCAAAAAATAAATTGGATCCCATATCTCCAATAACACCTGATTTGTACGGATACATTGCAATTATTAAAGAGGTTATCCACTACTTGGACAAGCTTTTCTCATTCTCCATGTTCGCCCCATAAAACTAAAAAAGCCTATACTCACCGGTGATGATACGATTCCAGCGTTGTCGGAAGTTCCATTCTCTGGTCCACGTGACTTTATCATGACACGCGATCCCCGCAACCAATCAACGCGAGTTTCTCTGCTTGCCCATGGACAATTAATTAACAGGAAGTGAGCGCTGCGGCTGACACTCACTTCCTGTTAGTTACTCCTGTTTCCAAAATGGGGGATGTGAGAAGCTGGCGCTGATTGGTCACAGGGCTCACATGTCATAATAATGTCACATGGGCCCCGGGAACACAGAATTCTGAAATTGTTGGAACCATGGCGGCATCGGAGATGAGTATAGGCTTTTTTATTTTTATGGTTGCAAATATTGGGAATGAGAAGGGCTAGTACAAGTAGAGAAGAATCTCTTTAACACAGGAATCTGTAATTGATAGTGTACATTTTAAACTGTTGAATAATAAATACAGATGTCATGTAGATGTAAAAACGATCATAGAGATGGTTGTATGGGTAACAAAGTTGTCCGATTTTTCTGGATGAAACTGGCCTAAAGCAATGTCTGACTGGTGGCTGTGACGTTCCTGAGACTACATGGCAACAACATTGGTTCTCCCTTAAGACAATCTTTTAGGCAATGCTCTATGGGAGAAAAGTATGTAAATGAGCTATCTCACTGAACTAAATAAACAGTGTTCCTAGAACCATCTAGGATAGATAACAACCCTACAGATCAATGTCCGCCCCTTTAATGAGCCATACAACAACTGGTGATAAATGCAAAAAAAAAAATTCTTCTGCAGACTGTCATAGGGCATTGCCTGAAAAACTCCAAATTTAGAGGATTACTTTGAAGGGTTATCTGGGATTTGTATTAAAAAAAAAAATGTGCCTAAGCACTAACAGGCAGGTAGCTGCCACCTACCTGCTTGTTGTCCCTGGTGCCGGTCACCGCCGTTCACCTCCGTTCATCCCTGCCATTGCGTGGTCACAGACCGCTACTGTCAGGGATAGCAGGCTTTTACGCTCTGCTCTGAGGAAGTGGTGGGACAGCCAGTCTCCTGCTAATTGACCGCTGGCTCCCCACTACCTGATTGGAGAAGCAAACTGTTAATCAGCTTGATGTTGGCTATGATGCTCATTGACATTAGGGAGAAGCTGCCCCTCTGTTGACGTGATGTCAGTGGATGAGGCAAAATCACTGACAGGAGCGGTCGGAGACAACTCCATGTCGGCAATGAAGTGAAGTGAACAGTGGCGGAGGGCTCAAAAGGCAGGTAGGTGGTAGCTACCTGCCTGTAAGTGCTTAGGCACAATTTTTGGGGGGGGAATAAATCCCAGACATCTCCTTTAAGGGATGGTGTGGTTTTCAACCAGTGATACTCTGCTCTACACTGATGAGGGGTAAACATCCCGAAACAGAAACAGATGTCTACCTTGCTTGACATCCTCAGTCAACGTCAAACATGTAGAGTAGCTCCCGCTCCTAGGTGTTACTCGTTAAGTTCTTTTATTCAATGATAGCGCTAAGATGCTTAAAATAAAAAAATATTTAAGATTCATGAAAAAGTGAATAAAGAAAGGCGGCACTCACCATGTAGGCTGGTGGAAGAATGTTTTAATCCAGGTAGCTTAGTCCATTAAAACATTGTTGGTGCGGTGGAGAGCGGGAGTGAGAGGCCGTCGGAACGACGGTACCGTTTCGTATCGTGTGGTGATACTTCTGCGGGTTCCAGTATATATATATGTTTTAATGGACTAAGCTACCTGGATTAAAACATTCTTCCACCAGCCTACATGGTGAGTGCCGCCTTTGTTTATTCACTTTTTCATGAATCTTAGATTACTTATTCTAAGGCTGTGCAACACCAGGCACCGGGGGATAGCCGACAGGCTGTTAGCAGAGCTCCATGTGTGTAGTGCCCGGTCATTGGACTTTTTTCTGCACAAAAAAATATTTAAACTCTAATTTGTTATAAATTCTATATTTTCTGGTTGGTATAGTTACAACATGATTTTTCCCTTGACTTTTAGTTGTCTATATGTATCAGAGCAAATATATTTATTTATATCCATTAAGGCCTCTTACTTTCCTTTCAGGTGCCACCATATACTGATCCACAGTCTCCATATCCGTCTGAATTCACTAGCTCTCACAAAATGAAATCATTTGTGGAGCACTGCGGGTGTAACGCTGCTCCCCGACTAGTAGGCCCTTAGAAGGGGTTAATGTTGCCGGACTCTCATACCACCAGGTTAAAATGAGCCTATCATAGCTCGCTTATTGGCTATTGGCTACTGGGTTTGGTTTATAGTATAAAAGGAGGGAGCGGCGGCCATATTGCCTCTCCTACATCTGAATCCCGGAGCGCAACGCCCACCCTCCCTCCCTATGTTTTTTGGTTATGTTTGTCGCAGCAGCGGAGTAAGTGACGGAGGTGTAAGTAACCTGTGCTGGATGGCCAGTGACAGAACACTTACAGTCACTGGTTTTTAAAGGCGGGTTTGAGCCTTCATTAAGCTGCGGCCAATTTAAAATAAATTTCCCACTTAAGAGTTTTAAATAATTTGAGATGGTTGTTGGAGACCCTCAATAAAGTTATAAAAGGTTAACCTGGTGTCTGTGGTTATTTGTCCGGCCGGAGTAAGGCGGGTTATGCTAGTCTTGATTTTTTCATTGATTGACATATTTGGTCTACATATACAGGAGTTCTAAACCTTTCACTGGGAGTCACAAGATTAGATTGGAAAATCCCTTAGTACTAACTTATGAAAGCATGTTATGGGTACGAGGACGGTTCAAGGGTGATTGTATTTGGAGGGTCGAGATGGTATCTGGTGCTGACGTGTCATTTGGATTTACAGGGATAAAGGATGATTCTGTTACGCTGCTGAGTTTAGTTGAAGACATCTAAGAATATCAAAAATGAATATTAATGAGAGTGTGATCAGAAGATAATAATATAAAACAAGAAAGAAAGAAAGAGGAAGGATAGAAGGATAGAAAGGAGAGGGAGAAGGAGGAAGGAAGGAAGGAGAGGAAGGAAGGAAGGAAGGAAGGAAGGAAGGAAGGAAGGAAGAAGGAAGGAAGGAAGGAAGGAAGGAAGGAAGGAAGAAAGAAGAGAAGAGAAGGAAGAGAAAAGAGAAGGAAAGAGGAAAGAAGAAGAAGAAAGAGAGAAAAGGAGAGAGAAGAGAAAAAAGGAGGGAAAGAAGGAAAAGAAATAGGAAGGAAAAAAGAAAGAAGGAAAAAAAGGAAAGAAATAGAGAGAGAAGAAAGAAAGGAAGAAAGGAAAGAGAGGAGAAAAAGAGAAAGAAAGAAAGAAGAAAGAAAGAAAGAAAGAAAGAAAGAAAGAGAAAGAAAGAAAGAAAGAAAGAAGAGAAAGAAAGAAGAAAGAAAGAAAGAAAGAAAAGAAAGAAAGAAAGAAAGAAAGAAAGAAAGAAAGAAGAAAGAAAGAAAAGAAAGAAAGAAAGAAAGAAAAAGGATATAGATGGATGAAAGACAGAAAGGGAGAGAGGGAGAGAAATGAAGAAAAACAGGAAGAGAGTGAGAGAGATAGAGAGAAATGAAGAAACAAAAGACTGGAAGGGGAAGAGAGAGAAAAAGAAAGACAGGAAAGAGAGAGAGAAGGATAGTAAAGAAAGAAGGGAAGAAAGGAAAGAAGGAGGAAATAAACAATCAAAAAACAGAAGAAAGAAAGGAAGGAAGGAAGGAAGAAAGAAAGAAAGAAAGAAAGGAAGGAAGGAAGGAAGGAAGGAAGGAAGGAAGGAAGGAAGGAAGGATTAAATAAAATAGGAAAGGGGAGAGAGACAGGAAGGGGAAGAGAGAGAAAGGAAGAAAGACAGTAAGGGAGAGAGAGGAAGGAAAAAGGAAAGACAGGAAGGGAGAAAGAGAGAGAAAGGAAGAAAGGAAAAAAGGAGGGAAGAAAGGAAAGAAAGAAGAAAGGAAACAACGAAGAAGGGAAAGAAGGATGGAAGGAAAGAAAGAAAAAAAAAGATAGCTATGAGAATGATAACAAATAGATGATTAGATATATAGAGACAAAAATAAGGAACAGAACTTCAGATAAAGAAACATTTGGTGCAAACCTATCCACAGAACTAGATCTCCACTAGCCCAAATAATATAATTACCATAAATAGAGGCAGTGCTCCAAACACTGATGTTTGTCTCTTAATCTGTATTACTGCTTGATAAAGGTGGGTCAACACTGATATGTCAGATGTAAGGAAAAAGGTGTGTGACGGTCCGCGCTGCTGTGTCACAAAGTCACGGAGAAGACAGTGCTTCAGTAAAACATCCTTTATTCTTCCTGTCCTACATCAATGTCCCTGAGGAAGGAGCTCAGAGGTGGCTTCGAAACGCGTAGGACAGGAAGAATAAAGGATGTTTTACTGAAGCACTGTCTTCTCCGTGACTTTGTGACACAGCAGCGCGGACCGTCACACACCTTTTTCCTTACATCTGATACCAGTGTTCCACGTCCTGTGGTAGGTGGAGGTCCAGCAGCAGCTGCATTTCTCGCGCTCCAGCCGGTTGTGGGTTTACACAACCCAGCAAGGTGAGTGGACAGCACACATCACCTTTTTCCAACAAAGTGTCATCATTGATAGGGCACTATTCTGCACCTCGCTTTGTCTCCTTGTGTTTAAACACTGATATGTCGACACACAGGTGGACTAATGAAGTCCTTTTCTATGTTTTGAAGTCTTTGGGAGTGATGTCTCTATTTTTGTAAATAGAACTATTGAAGTTGATTAGAGCTTGTCCCCAACTGCAGTGTCCAGAGCTGTGATGTTCCTACTTTGCATTCTGTTTACAGCCTAACAATGATGGTGCCAGTTGTTGGACCACTGCTGATCTGATAATCCCTTTAAGAAATGATGCATTTAAATATCTTGGAGAAAAACTGCACTTGTTAACAAGAAGTAACTGCCTCGTTGTCCAGTTTGGCAGTTTGTGGTATCTAGATGCTGTCATCTGTTCTTGTGAGTAGTCTCTTGTTATTTCGGGCTTTACCTTGTATACATACAGCATTATACTGTATGAAATCACTGGTAGTCCATTGAAGCCAGGGCAATTTTCTCAACCATATAAACATGATTAGTATACATTCTGCCGTCCTAACAACACATTGTTTACATATATATTACATACATCTCCAATTTGTTTTGTGCGCTCTCGGCATATAAAAAGTGATATTGTGATTGAGGTCATCACAGAAGACCCCAGTCTACAAAAATGTGTATTTTTTTATGATTTTTCTTCATGATCATTGAAAGCTGGATTATTGAATGGATAATCTGGTTCTACCATAGACCACAGTAACACAACAAGTAGCTGTTGTGGAGTATGATGGAGAAGGAGAAGATGATAGAAATGTGAGTACAGAACATTGGGAGGCTATTGGGCCAAGGTTATACATGTTATAGTGGTAGTCCATGATCTCTTTGGAAAATTGGGGCTAAACTCAAGCTGTTGAAATTGCCTTCTGTGCTATTGGGTAGCAAAATAGCGGATGGAGGTCAGGACTTGAGGACAACTGTCCCCCGAGAGAAATTGACTCTCAGATTAGGGACAGGGAGCAATGAAATGGGGACAGACATCAAACCCTTAAGGTACCTTTCCACGCCGCGACGGCAGGCTGGATACATCCCGCTACAGGCTACAAATTTAGCTTGTAGCGCCAATGTAGCCCGTCGTAGCGGCGTCTGAAGACGTGACGCTACAGCTGGCAACAGATACATCTGTTTCCTAGGTCTGCTCGAAAACTGATGGCTACAACGCCGATGGTAGCGAGCTGTATCGGCGTGTAAAGAGGCAACGGAAGGGAACTCGGGACAGCCTGCGATGTAGCTGCAATGTAGCTAAGGCGTGACCCTGGCTCCGTGTTACCGCGCCCCATGTGCGATCATTGGTGGAAGCTGCTGCATGACGATTGGTAGTCGCTGCATAGGGAGGCATATTTAAAGGAGCTGACGAGTCACACTACACAATTGCTCGAGCGTGCTGTATTACTCAGCCTCCTGCGTTGCCTGCCCAATCAGGATGTTATTGCTTCGTCCTATCAGCGTACGGACGGCTCGTAATCCACAATTGTAGCACGCCTATGTGCTGGCCCTGCTGCACCAGGTACGCCCATAGTAGCTGGTTATAGCGGTGTGTAAATGAGCTACAGCTGGCTACTTGAGACACCCGGCGATGTAGCTAGCTATAGATGTAGCGTGGCGTAGCGCATCTTGTCGCGGCGTGTAAAGGTGATGCGTTGACCGTTTGTAACCGTTTGAGCGTGCTCGTGCACGTGAAGTAGCGGGATGTATCCAGCCTGCCGTCGCGGCGTGTAAAGGTACCTTTAGGGTGGTTTCACACTTTTTTTATCCAGTATCCTAATCCATCCGCAACCTCTTGCTACATTATTAGGCCTGTCTCCGTAGACTTAGAATGGGGACGCAGGCACATGCGTTGGCATATGGTTTCCGCTGGATCCTAACAAATGCGTCTTTTTGACCTCCTCCGCGGACTCACAAAGTTGCAATTTAAAAGCCTGGTGTCACCAGAAGAGGCGCACTGCGGCAAAAAAAATATAATGGGCTTCAATGGGGCCGGATCCAACTTTCACACTGAGAATCCCCCCAACACTCTCCCATTAGGCGTGTCCTATATAAAGTTTCTGCTTACCGACGGATCAGGCAAAAAAATCAGATGCAATCGTATGCAACCGCAGCATTTTTTTGCCTGATCAGAATGTTGGATCAGGCATAAACCGATGTGGTTGCATACGATTACACAAACAAACCTGGTTGCAGTCAGAAGCGTTTTCAGCCTAAATATACCAAGTGTGGAACCAGCATTATTTATACCTATTACAGTGGTACTACTTGACTTACTTTGAGGCCCTTTCACTACATTTGGGGAACTATAAAAAAGAAACCAGAATTGGTAGAAGTTGCCAGAGAAGAAAAGTTATAATGAAGGTTAATTTTCTCACAATCACAATGCATTCACTGATCTCAGGGAGACTAGTTCAATCAAACACTGCGGGCAGCTGGCTAAAGCGCCAAGGGGTGGCTCCTTGCGGAGAATACCATAACCATGTAAAGTGGCCCTTTTAGTCAATATCCAGCTCTTTTGCAAGATTAGAGATATGACAAGGGAATGCCAAGGGCAGGTAACCATCCACAGACAGCTGTTTCGGGGTGTTGCCCCTCATCAGTGTGGAGTAGGATTCTGGCTAGGTGGGAGCAATGCCTAGTAGACCAACATCACAAAGCATTCACTGATCTCAGGGAGACCAGTCCAAGAAAACACTGCGGGCAGCTGGCTAAAGTACTCAACACAATGAATTCATAGGCGCATTGCCCCCTGGGAATTATGAATATGCAAATAGAGTGTGTGGAGCCTCGGTTAACAGTCTCAAACACAGGACTAGCCAGTTATCCCTCCAGGGAAGGACCCAGCTAAGGGGTGGCTCCTTGCGGAGAACACCATAACCACCATATTAAGTGGCTCTTTCAGTCAAAATCCAGCTCTTCTGCAAGATTAGAGATATGACAAGGGATAACTGGCTAGTCCTGTGTTTGAGACTCCTAACCGAGGCTCCACAGACTCTATTTGCATTTTCAATTTTCTCACAATAACCACCTACAGAAAAATGTGCACAAATGACCCTCCCATGAAGGATGTAAGATATTTGACCACTCAGGGTTCTGCCAGTAGAACAATCTCTGCATTATAGACCGCTGAAGGTTTGTTATTATAGAGAAGGTGTCATAATATGGCTGAAATTGTTAAAGAAGAAAACCCTATTACATAAGGGACCCCTAAACCATACAAGAATTGTTCCATACAGGTGGGGTCTTAAACCTGCTCTTATCTTCACACCATTATCCTGTCAGTAGAAGCGTCAAGTACCTAATATTGCCATCCTCTGTTCTTCTAATAACCTAACATTCGAAACCTTCAATAATTAGATTTTGTTAAAGGGATGATGGCTCATTCTAAGAAATTCTCATCCGGATGGGACAACTTCATTAATATTTGGAATAATCAAAGAGAAAATTTAATCTTCAACAATGTGATTATAGTGGTGGAAGATGAAAGCTTCTGAATTCACGAAAGTCTTTCACAGTAACCCTGATGATAACTATATTTGAAGACTGTGACTTGGACTGCTGCTTGTCTTTTTGGACTCTTTGACTTGCTGCAGATTGAGCCCTGCTACAGGAAGTATTGCACCCGATTTTTTGTCATTTTCTTGTGCTGATTCTATTTTTTGTCTTTTTATATATTTGAAGTCCACTATTGGCTAACATCTTTTCAAGTATATTTACCTATCATAATTAGGAATGAATAATACAAATATGTCTCCACTACCCATTACATAATTTTTAAAAAAGCTGACCAGGCATAGGTTTTTGATGACCTATCTATAGGATAGGTCATCAATAGCGGATCGGTGAAAGTCCAAAACCTTGCACATGGATTTGCTGTTTTGGGTTTGGTTGTAGCTTGATGCAAACACTTTGAATATACCGGCTGAGCACTGCTCGCTGCCAGCCGTTGCCAGCTAAAGCCAGTCCGTTCTTGTTCTTTTCCATAGAAGCTGACGATGGCTTGGTATGGTGGCGGCTGCTTCCTTTTGAAGGTGGCTGGGCTTAGCAGGTTTATTCAAAGTGTTTACATCTGGCCAGAGCAAAAACAGCTAGTTGAAGGGGGGCTGGGTGTTGGACCTCCACTGATCGGCTATTGATGAACTATCCTGTACATAGGTCATCAAATTAATTTGCCTGGAAAACCTCTTAAAAGTTTGCAATGCACATCATAACCGCTTGCTGGTCGCATAAGTAATAAATATCTCCCAATGCTGTATAGTGAAATTATGTTTGTGTTGTTTTTCAAAGATGGTCATCTCGCACCACCCATCTTTAGACATGTTGAGTCAAGATGAACTGTGAGGATTCTTGATGGTAATCTCCAGCTATATCAATCTACAGAAACAATTGTTCAACCATTGATCGCCAAGTAGCTAGATATTACAGTCTCATGGCATTTCAATGTACATGGTCAATATCAAAAGCTATAGGCCAGTGGTCCCAATCTTGAGCCTTGAGTTGGAAACTATTGGTGTAGGCCAACACCTTTTGGTACCTAAATAGAAACTAAACGTCAACATATATTGTACTACAATGGGTGAGTTTAACATATCTTTTCCTGGCAGCTTACCTAGCTTACCCAGCCCATATGGTAAACGGACACAGAAGAGACAGTCTCTAAGAAACCTCCCCAAATTTTACCATACTAACTGCATACCTTTTAAAATGGATTTCTTAAATCTGATGAGAATAGTGTACCTACTTTGAGAGATTATTTTTTAGAGATTGTCAGGCCTTGGGTACAAGTTTAGACGAATAGAAGTTTGCGGCCTCACTCAATATACGGGAGTTGAGCAATATTAGATACATCTAGTCGTAATGTGGCCAAGCAGGGGTGGACCTACCATGGTGCAGCTGGTTCAGCTGCACCAGGGCCCCGACCGGCTAGGAGGCCCCTCGAGCCTGCAGGGGGGCCCCCAGCCGACCCTTGAATGCATATGCCAGCTCAGCATCGCAGGTAGGAGAGCCGACGGACGCCAGCACCCCCCCCCCGTTCCTCGCCGCCAGCCGCCAGCAACCCCCCCCAGTCCTTGCCGACGGCCGCCAGCACCCCCCCTCCTGCATCAGGGCCCTCGGGGCCATAGGTCTGCCACTGTGGCCAAGAGTGTGCAAAACGCATGGGAGAATCGTGACAGTGTGTAAAAACCCCTTTAAAACAACCGACTTATTACTTGTGAAAGTTTTTTCTGCTTAATACAACCGTCTAGTCTCTCTCAGTCTTTAGGTTAGCTATAGTTTGAAAACTATTATAAATCCATTCTTTATTTTTTGGTCATTTATTTATTTTACTTGCTTATATAGCCCCATTAATTCCACAGCTCTCTACAGAAATAATCATCACTGTTCCCATTGGGGCTCACAATCTGGATTCCCTATCATTATGTCTTTGGAGAGGAGAGTGGGAGGAAACCAAAGGAAACCCACGCAAACAAAAGAACACACAAATTCTTGGCAGATGTTGCCCTTTAAAATAAAATGCAAAAACAAATGATCAAAATGTTGTATCTACCTAAACATGGTATCATTAGAAACGTCAGCTCGAGATGCAATAAAGAAGATGTCAACCAGTCTCAGATCCCGAAAAATGCGAACGTTACGGTTCATGGATATTGGCACTAAAAGCACAATTCTTTTTTTTTTTTTAACAGCCTTCTGAATTTCTTTTCATCACTTAGATAAAAGTAAAAGTATACATGTTTGGTATCTATGCACTCGTGCCGACCTGGAGAATCATACGGACATGTCAGTTTTAAGATATAATGTACATAGTGAATAACAAATCAAAAAACAGTTATGAGTGCACTTTTTTTGCAATTTCACTGCACCCGGTATGTTTTTTTCCTGTTTTCCACTAAACTATATAGTAAAATGAATGATGCCATTCAAAAGTACAACTGGTACCGCAAAAAAACAATCCCTCATATGGCTATATTGACAGAAAAATACAAAAGTTATAGCTCTTGGAAGAAGGGTAGGGAAAAACAAAAATGAAACATGGAAAATCGCCGGGTGGTGAAGGGGTTAATTAACATAATGGTTTGTGTTGTCATATTCTGAGAACCATAACTTATTTTATTTTTCTGTTGATAGAGTTGCATCACTTTCTGTCAGTATCAGCAACGATTTTTATTAATACTATTTTGAGGTACATGTAAGTTTCTGATCTCTTTTTATTGCATTTTTTGGAAGAGATGAGGTAACTAAAATATAGAAATTCTGCCATTTGGATTTTTTTCAGGGTTATGTATATGGGTGTGTCTTTGGATCTGTATATTGGTATGGTTCTGGATCTTTATATAGGTATGGCTCTGGATCTGTAGGTAGGTATGGTTCTGCATCTGTATGTAGGTATGGCTCTGGATCTGTATATAGGTTTAGTTTTGAATCTATATACAGGTGTGGTTCTGAACCTGTATATAGGTGTGGTTCTGGATCAATATATAGGTGTGGTTCTGAATCTGTGTATAGGTATGGTTCTGGATCTCTGTATAGGAATGGCTCTGGATCTGTATATAGGTACGGTCTGGATCTGTATAGAGGTGTGGTTCTGGATCTGTATATAGGTTTACTTCTGAATCTGTATACAGGTGCCATTCTTAACCTGTATATAGGTGTGGTTCAGGATCAAGATATAAGTGTGGTTCTGAATCTGTGTATAGGTATGGGTCTGGATCTGTATATAGGTATGGCTCTAGATCTGTATATAGGTGTGTTTCTGGATCTGTATATAGGTTGGGTTCTGAAACGGTCTATAGGTGTGGTTCTGGATCTGTATATAGATGTGGCTCAGAATATTAGCATATACCAAAGGTGTGGCAAAGCCCGGATCTATAGTGGACTCAACACCAGTACAGCTGAGCACATCTACTATACAATTAGTAAAAAAATGTGAAAGTTTTTCATTGATATTTCTTCGAATTTTACAGTACTGGAATAAAAAATATTAAACAAATTCTTAATACCATTCCATTTCTTTTTCATGTTTATTTGTATTATCATATATCACACTAATATGGTATTTTTGTAGTTTATTCCACATGATTAAGCAAAGGATGCTTTCCAATAATACCCACAATATTTTTATATTGTCTTTATTAGATGCAGCAATAAGGATTTTTCCAGAAATCTAAATATTTTTGGTTAGAAATAATTGAAAATTAATGAGGCAATAATGGGTTAACTAAACCATTGCATAAAATGCTTAAAGCTCATTAATATCCTGGATTCACCGAATAGGCTTCTTATAATATTAAAGTAATAAAACCTTAAGCTTTTCAAGAGAGTTTTCTTTTAATGAAACTTAGTAATATTAACGTCTTGGTATTTTTTTAAGTAATTATTCGTAGTAAGACATTTGAGTTCAGGCAGCTCAACACAACCAATACTATTATGCTCGTCTATTGTAAGCACAGTTACAAATATCCAGCCCTATTAATAATGGAACAAAAAAGCCTTTAGTTCACCACCTGTTAGAGAAAACATCTCACTCTACATCTATCTTACATGTTTTTATTATACCAGTATAATAAAGCATTAACTTCACCTGAACAATATTTTTGTTACATATTTTAAAATTAGTTTATATTTTTTTTTATTAACTTTATTCTAAAACCCCGGTAGTTTCCCACAAATACAAAACTAATGAGTGACATGATCAATTTTCTAAATTCTAAAAAATGTTTTTTAAACCCTAAGAAAATATAAAAGTTACAATATAAGTACTTTATAGAATATCAATAAAGTAACAAAAGGAAAAACCATGTAATGACTTAAAAAGACAATAAATCGATTTATAATGTTAAGGCATAAAGGCTAAGGAAATAATCATATTCTAGACGAACAAAACACATCTTGCCTGGTAAACTAGGAATCTTGTGTGTACTCAGTTCACCTGCTACACACTCCCATGGAGAAATCATACATTCAGTAGTCACTCTCTATGGTTAATGATGAATTCTATTGAATTAGCAAATTCCAAATGTTAAGAAAAATAAGAACAAAATCAATAGTTTGGAGGGATAAACTCACCGGTTAGTTGTGCCGTGGAAGATTCCATATTGCTCTCAGGGATTTGTCTGCTCAGGGTTGAGACACTGCTAATAGGATGATGTGACTGTGAAGCTACTGAGTACAATCTGCTTCTGCTTCTAACCCGTCTTAATTTGCCAATGGTACTGGCTGCTAATTCCATTCCAGATTGAATCTGCTTTAGGCAAACATTGAGTGGAACAGACCTTCTGCTAACGTAATCATCAGTCTGGAAAAACAATAGTCCAAGTAAAAAAAATGGAAAAATTGAAAATACAAAAAAAAACAACAAAGCCAAATCGAAAAGGAACACAAACAATCGGGAATTATGGCACCTAATAATTACTGAGTTTGGAAAATCCTTTAGAAAATGGGCCATAAAGGGAAAGCATGGTCTCCCATAGGGTAGTCGTCAAATAAAAAGCCATTCCATTTGTAGAAATACACAAAAGATCAATAACGTGGAAAATCCAGAAGACAGGAAATCCAGTAAGCATGATACCCAGGGTCCTGTTCTCTGTATGTTGTTGTATTGTTGGAGCGAGAACAATGCTCTTTGAAAAGGCAAAAAGAACTCTTCTGCTATAGAGTGTGAAGGGTTGAGCCTTTTATAGGTCTTTTTTTTCTTTTAATATCAGGTTACGCTTGGTATACGAAGATGAAGTCTTGCTTTAAATATTAAAAGGTTTACCTTGTAATCACCTGCTCGTTTAGATATGATGAAACCATTCTGTCCTTTGAAGAAGGAGTAAAAAAGAATTGAACTTAAGATAAAGCCTTATATCTAGTGGGGGAAATATATGATTAAAGAGAAATGTCCATGTTCAAAATGTTCTATTTTATTGCAGCTGTCAATAGAGTTTTTCAATGTCTTGCATGGACAGAGTACGGTAATTGAAAGGATCTTGGCTGCCTGTAGTCACTTCTTAGATGAAGCTTTGGAGTTCCTTTGAATTGATAAATGATATTAATGTATAAACATTATGCGGTAGACTCGTAAGCTCTCCCAAGTGGTGGACACAATCAGACTGTGTATACTGTATATACAGTACAGACCAAAAGTTTGGACACACCTCATTCAAAGTATTTTCTTTATTTTCATGACTATGAAAATTGTAGATTCACACTGAAGGCATCAAAACTATGAATTAACACATGTGGAATTATAACTTAACAAAAAACTGTGAATCAACTGAAAATATGTCTAATATTCTAGGTTTCTTCAAAGTAGCCACCTTTTGCTTTGATTACTGCTTTGCACACTCTTGGCATTCTCTAGATGAGCTTCAAGAGGTAGTCACCGGAAATGGTATTCCAACAGTCTTGAAGGAGTTCCCAGAGATGCTTAGCACTTGTTGGCCCTTTTGCCTTTAATCTGCGGTCCAGCTCACCCAAACCATCTCAATTGGGTTCAGGTCTGGTGACTGTGGAGGCCAGGTCATTTTGCGTAGCACCCCATCACCATCACACCTCTTCCTCCATGCTTCACAGTGGGAACCAGGCAGGTAAAGTCCATCCGATCACCTTTTCTGCGTCGCACAAAGACACGGTGGTTGGAACCAAAGATCTCTAATTTGGACTCATCAGACCAAAGCACAGATTTCCACTGGTCTAATGTCCATTTCTTGTGTTCTTTAGCCCAAACAAGTCTCTTCTGCTTGTTGCCTGTCCTTAGCAGTGGTTTCCTAGCAGCTATTTTACCATGAAGGCTCCTCTTAACAGTTGTTGTAGAGATGTGTCTGCTGCTTGAACTCTGTGTGGCATTGACATGGTCTCTAATCTTAGCTGCTGTAGACCTGCGATTTCTGAGGCTGGTGACTCAGATGAACTTATCCTCCGCAGCAGAAGTGACTCTTGGTCTTTCTTTCCTGGGGTGGTCCTCATGTGAGCCAGTTTCTTTGTAGCATTTGATGGTTTTTGCCACTGCACTTGGGGACACTTTCAAAGTTTTCCCCATTTTTCGGACTGACTGACCTTTATTTCTTAAAGTAATGATGGCCACTCGTTTTTCTTTACATAGCTGCTTTTTCCTTGCCATACTACAAATTCTAACAGACTATTCAGTAGGACTATCCGCTGTGAATCCACCAGACTTCTGCACAACACAACTGATGGTCCCACCCTCACTTATAAGGCAAGAAATCCCACTTTTTAAACCTCTATCCGGGACCAAGTGTCTTTCGGTCCGCGCCGCTGCTCCAATAAGTATTAGAAACACTGGAGTGTTTTAAATAAAAGATCTTCAGTTTTATTTCCGACGCGTTTCGGAGCTAAACACCCAGCTCCTTCCTCAGTTCATTCCCTGAGGAAGGAGCTGGGTGTTTAGCTCCGAAGTGCGTCGGAAATAAAACTGAAGATCTTTTATTTAAAACACTCCAGTGTTTCTAATACTTATTGGAGCAGCGGCGCGGACCGAAAGACACTTGGTCCCGGATAGAGTTTCACCCCCACGATTGTGGAAGTGCGGTCCCAGCTGCGGCTGCTGTGTTTGAGCGATCAAGCTGGTTGTGGGCGTCACAACCGTATCAGGTGAGCAGTTTTCACACTGTATGGGATTCATTTTGTATTAAGAATAAGACCCTATGCGCATTCTTTTTTTTTAGACACTTTTTAAACCTGACAGGGCCCACCTTTGAAGTGAAAACCATTTCCTGTGACTACCTCTTGAAGATCATCAAGAGAATGCCAAGAGTGTGCAAAACAGTAATCAAAGCAAAAGGTGGCTACTTTGAAGAACCTAGAATATGAGACATATTTTCAGTTGTTCCACACTTATTGCTTCACACACCAAGGCTTTAATCCCACGATTGCTCAGTTTGGCTGAATGACCAGGTCTAGGAAGACTTCAGGTGGTCCCAAACATCTTCCATTTAAGGATTATGGAGGCCATTGTGCTCTTAGGAACATTAAATATTGCAGAAATCTTTTGTAAGCTTGGCCAGATCTGTGTCTTGTCACAATTCTGCTTCTGAGCTCCTTGGGCAGTTCATTTGACCTCATGATTCTCATTTGGTCCAACATGCGCTGTGAGCTGTGAGGTCTTATATAGACAGGTGTGTGCCTTTACAAATCAAGTCCTATCAGTTTAGTTAAACACAGCTGGACTCCAATGAAGGAGTAGAACCATCTCAAGGAGGATCACAAGGAAATGAACATGTGACTTAAATATGAGTGTCTGAGCAAAAATTGCCAACATGATTACTCCTACAAACTTAGCTGCAGTGCTGGTATTTATACATGTGAATACTGTACACACACATACTTGCTATATGTTATATACCCACACTGTATGTTACATACTCGTTACGCACACACACAGATGCACTGTATGTTACATGTGCATAAATTTTATGTTACACAGACACATACAGTGTTGGCCAAAAGTATTGACACCCCTGTAATTCTGTCAGATAATACTCAGTTTCTTCCTGAAAATTATTGCAATCACAAATTCTTTGATATTATTATCTTCATTTAATTTGTCTTCAATGAAAAAACACAGAAGAGAATGAAGCAAAAAGCAAAACATTGATCATTTCACACAAAACTCCAAAAATGGGCCAGACAAAAGTATTGGAACCCTCAGCCTAATACTTGGTTGCACAACCTTTAGCCAAAATAACTGCGATCAACCACTTCCGGTAACCATCAATGAGTTTCTTACAATGCTCTGCTGGAATTCTAGACCATTCTTCATTGGCAAACTGCTCCAGGTCCCTGATATTTGAAGGGTGCCTTCTCCAAACTGCCATTTTTAGATCTCTCCACAGGTGTTCTATGGGATTCAGGTCTGGACTCATTGCTGGCCACCTTAGAAGTCTCCAGTGCTTTCTCTCAAACCATTTTCTAGTGCTTTTTGAAGTGTGTTTTGGGTCATTGTCCTGCTGGAAGACCCATGACCTCTGAGGGAGACTCAGCTTTCTCACACTGGGCCCTACATTATGCTGCAAAATTTGTTGGTAGTCTTCAGACTTCATAATGCCATGCACACGGTCAAGCAGTCCAGTGCCAGAGGCAGCAAAGCAAAGCCAAAACATTAGGGAACCTCCATCATGTTTGACTGTAGGGACCGTGTTCTTTTCTTTGAATGCCTCTTTTTTTCTCCTGTAAACTCTATGTTGATGCCTTTGCCCAAAAAGAGAGAACATTCTTCCAAAACGTTTTAGGCTTTCTCAGGTAAGTTTTGGCAAACTCCAGCCTGGCTTTTTTATGTCACGGGGTAAGAAGTGGGGTCTTCCTGGGTCTCCTACCATACAGTCCCTTTTCATTCAGACGCCGACGGATAGTACGGGTTGACACTGTTGTACCCTCGCACTGCAGGGCAGCTTGAACTTGTTTGGATGTTAGTCAAGGTTCTTTATTCACCATCCGCACAATCTTGCGTTGAAATCTCTTGTCAATTTTTCTTTTCTGTCCACATCTAGGGAGATTAGCCACAGTGCCATGGGCTTTAAACTTCTTGATGACACTGCGCACGGTAGACACAGGAACATTCAGGTCTTTGGAGATGGACTTGTAGCTTTGAGATTGCTCATGCTTCCTCACAATTTGGTTTCTCAAGTCCTGAGACAGTTCTTTGGTCGTCTTTCTTTTCTCCATGCTCAATGTGGTACACAAAAGGACACAGGACAGCAGTTGAGTCAACTTTAATCCATGTCAACTGGCTGCAAGTGTGATTTAGTTATTGCCAACACCTGTTAGGTGCCACAGGTAAGTTACAGGTGCTGTTAATTACACAAATTAGAGAAGCATCACATGATTTTTCTTTGGGTGCCAATACTTTTGTCCACCCCCTTTTTTATGTTTGGTGTGGAATTATATCCAATTTGGCTTTAGGACAATTCTTTTTGTGTTTTTTCATTGAAGACAAATGAAATGAAGATAATAATACCAAAGAATTTGTGATGCCAATCATTTTCAGGAAGAAACTGAGTATTATCTGACAGAATTGCAGGGGTGTCAATACTTTTGGCCATGACTGTACATTGCTTGTTACATAAGCACACACTGTATGTTACACAGACAATTCAAGTTAAACACACACAATGCATATTACACACACATACAAGTATATAACACATACATATCAGTATATTAAATGGGAATACTGAGGTATCAACGTCACTACTAACATTTATAACACCCCAATATATAACACACATGCCACACAGATGTGACCACCCACCCACACAGGGAATACAGGAGAATCGTGACATTCACAAATCAGTAGTCTGCAGTCACATAGAGTGTCTTTAGAAATGTCTCTCAATGTACCGCTACAATGTGCCTGTGAAGAAGAATATTATTTAGATATGCAGCACTCACCTACATCTACTCAAGATCTCCTCTCCTCCCCTTTATCGTTTCTTCCTACAACTACATACAAGATTTCTCCTGTGCTTCCCCCATACTCTGGAACTCTCTGCCCCAACACATCAGCCTCTATCCTACTGTGTAAATGTTCAAAAGGAATCTGAAGACCCTCCTTTTTTGACAAGCCTACAACCTGCAGTGATCACTACACTATACTGCCACACAACCAGCTCTAACCTCACCTACTGTATCCTCACCCATCCCTCTGTAGACTGTGATCCCACGGGGGCAGGGTCCTCTCTCCTCACCTACTGCATCCTCATCCATCCCTTGCAGACTGTAAGCCCTCGTGGGCAGGGTCCTCTCTCCTCTCCTGCTGTATCCTCACCCATCCCTTGTAGACTATGAGCCCTCCCGGGCAGGGTCCTCTCTCCTCACCTACTGTATCCTCACCCATGCCTTGTATACTGTGAGCCCTCGCAGGCAGGGTCCTTCCCCCTCACCTACTGTATCCTCAGCTATCCCACGTACACAGTGAGCACTCGCCGACAAGGTCCTATCCCCTCACCTAGTGAGTCCTCATCCATCACTTGTAGACTGTGAGCCCTCGCCAGCAGGGTTCTCTCTCCTCATCTACTGTATTCTCACCCATCCCTTGTACACTGTGAGCTTTCGTGGGTAGGGTGCTCTCTCCTCACCTACTATATCCTCATCCATCCCTTGTAGATTGTGAGCCCTCGTGGACAGGGTTCTCTCCCCACACTTACTGTATCCTCACCCATCCCTTGTAGAATGAGCCCTCATGGGCAGGTTCCTCTTTCCTCACCTACTGTATCCTCATCCATCCGTTGTAGACTTTGAGCCCTTGTGGGCAGGGTCCTCTCTCCTAACCTACTGTATCCTCACCCATTGCTTGTAGACTGTGAGCCCTCATGGGCAGGGCCATCTCTCCTCACCTACTGTATCCTCACCCATCCCTTGTAGACTGTGAGCCCTCATTGGCAGGGTCATCTCTCCTCACCTACTTTATCCTTACCCATCCCTTGTAGACTGTGAGCCCTCATTGACAGGGTCCTCTCTCCTCACCCATCCCTTGTAGACTGTGAGCCCTTGCGGGCAGGGTCCTCTCTCTTCCTGTACATGTGTGTGCCTTATGCTGTTCATAATTATTGTATTAGTCTATGTGTGCCCCTTTTCACATATACAGTGCCATGGACTAAATGGCACTAAAATAATAATAATAAATAATAAATTAGTGGATCCAAGAGTTAGAATGCTGGGCACTTCACCTCTACGGTTTTTACACTGTATTTGTACCCCCTAAAAATGGCTGTATGTTTTGTCACGGAGTGCTACCCAAATAAGAACATTTTGCAAATCAAAAACATGAAGAAAGGTGCACTCACCCGTTTAACGTTGCACTTGAGTTTTATTTATTGCGGTAACATATTTGACCCGGTGCAGGGAGGGAGGGAGGGAGGGAGGAGTCCTCCTCTCATACAGTTTTTCCATACTTCTGCAAGGTGCACGAAAAACTTCAGAAACTGCAGTACTAGTAGTTTTTGGCTCTTAAAGGACAGAGGGCCCTAAACAATTGGAAGGCCCCATGTAAAGAATCTCTGTCTATAGTAATTGCACACATTATTGAATTGTTTATTGACCTTTTTTAAGCCTTCAAGGTTGATATAGATCTGGAGAAACACTGGATGAACCCATTTCTGAGTCCCTCATGGACAGATGAGGTATCAATGTCAGACCTATTCTAAGGAACGGCCGAAGTGGAGAAAGAACTCGGGATCATGGTTGAGTTATTAAAATGTATTTTATTTATATTAATTTTTTATATTTATATTTTGCTTTTTCTTTTTACAAATAAAGAAAAAAATATAAAAAATGCAAAGAATACCCACAAGTAACAGTGCAGTAGTTACATTTCTTGCCCCTTTCGGTACATATAACAATTCAGTCTTTCACGCTCAATGGATTCAATATCGACAACACAGAATAGATTAAATGTAATGTAAAGTACTCCAAGCCTTAATGCATTAGTAAAAATATAAAATACTCTATTACATATTCCTGTTATATAAAATAATTTGTCCATATAGTTTAAAAAATAGAACATTTCGAAAATGTAAAACACTTAAAATTGCACATTTATCAATATTTTCATCTGTTCAGGAAATAAAGGCTCAAAATGCAAAAAAATGATGAAGTGTATACAAAGCAGCAGTCAGACGTTTCTACTTTTCACATTTCCGGGACAGACACTCGCAGTTTGTGGCCTGAGTAACTTTATGTTCCACCCTTGTCCCATTGGTGCATCGGAGGGAGACGTTCACCAGTTCGGTCTGTGTAGCTGAGCAGCAGGTGCACTGGTCTTCCATACTGTGGGTTTTTGCATTATAGATGGATGTACTGGTGCATTTACCCTACAATGGGCAAAAATAACAAAAGTAAGATATACTAAATATAGCCGACCTTTGTAATGGGTTCTGTTTAAAGAAAACGGCATTGAACATTACCATTCCCCTACTCTCACCATTTACATGAAATTGCTACTGTCATGTTATGGACTAGGGTGCGTCTGGATACTGTACGTGATAGGGGCACCTAGATTAATGGTGTCTGGCATACAATATGAAACTACAACACAGGGGGTGGGCCGTGCTCCTAGGGGACAGAGGAAAGGGAGACGCCCTGCGCTCACCTGCAATTAAGCACTGATCTCCCTACCATCTCTATATGGGTTCTTTCACCATGTTGCCGAGCAGGATACCCAGCCCCTCACTGGCCCAGCATGTCTTTGGAATGTAGGAAGAAATCGGACAACCCGAAGGAATCCTACAGAAATATAGGGAGAACATACAAACACCTTGTGTAGGCGATGTTGTCCTTGGTGAGATATGAACCCAGGATCCCAGGTGCTAACCACTAGGCCACCGTGCTGCCCCATTATGTAGCTACATATGGATTTAAGAGAATGTTCTTCTCCATTCAGGATATAAATAAGTCGTTCACCCAGAAAAACAAAGAAATATGAGGGTATCTAGTGTACAGTAGAGTAAAGGTAGCCACTCCAGGGCTGTAGATACCTACGATATATGTCCTGATTATTATTATTTATTATTATAGCGCCATTTATTCCATGGTGCTTTACATGTGCAAAAGAGACATACATAGACAGGTACGACAAACATGAGCACACATAAGTAAAGAAGGAGAGAGGACCTTGCCCGCTCACAGTCTACAAGGGATGGGTGAGGATACAGTAAATGAGGAAAAAGGACCCTGCCCACGAGGACTCATAGTATAGAAGAGTTTGTGAGGATACAGTAGGAAAAAAGAGAGGACCCTGCCAGTGAGGGCTCACAGTCTACAAGCGATGGGTAAGGATAGAGTAGGTGAGGAGAGAGAACCCTGCCCATGAGGTCTTACAGTCTACAAGGGATGGGTGTGGATACAGTGGGTGAGGAGAGAGGACCCTGCCCGCGAGGTCTCACAGTCTACAAGCGATGCATGAGGATACAGTGGGTGAGGAGAGAGGACCCTGCTTGTGAGGGCTCACAGTCTACAAGGGATGGGTGAGGATACAGTAGGTGAGGAGAGAGGACTCTGCCCATGAGGGCTCACAGTCTACAAGAGTTTGGTGAGGATACAGTAGGAGAAAAGAGGACCCTGCCCTCGAGGGCTCACAGTCTACAAGGGATGGGTGAGGATACAGTAGGAGAGGGTAGAGCTGGTTGTGCGAGTGCATGCTATGTACTTACCTTACAGGACACTATGCTCAGCTCTCTCTCTGACACACAGTCATTAACTTGAATATATTTGGGAACTCCGGCTTGTTTACACTCTGGTTCCACACCTAGAACATTACATGGCAAATGTGACTCAGATAGTAAATAGATAGATAGATAGATAGATAGCAGATAGATAGATAGATAGATAATAGATAGATAGATAGATAGATAGATAGATAGATAGATAGATAGATGTCAGATATTCTCATATTTGTTCCTTACAGATTTCACAACAGGAATCCTCAAGCTGTTTGACTTTACCCTAGAAGTGAAAATATAAGTAAATAAATGAGTTATAGCCCGTGGATACACCTATAATACACTGTCATTCCTAATACGTAGTAGACTGTAGTCAATAGTCTCATCCATTATGTAACAATACGTCATAAAAATGTAAGAAAGACGGCACTCACCAGGTCAGCAGGTAACGGGATCTTTATTTCGGGAGCATACAGAGTGCAGGGAGGGGGCACCGAGGTGACGACGGGTCCGTTTCGGGCAAAGGCCCTTCTACCGGTCACAAGGGCCTTTGCCCGAAACGGACCCGTCGTCACCTCGGTGCCCCCTCCCTGCACTCTGTATGCTCCCGAAATAAAGATCCCGTTACCTGCTGACCTGGTGAGTGCCGTCTTTCTTACATTTTTATGACGTTTTGTTCCACTATACTGGCACCACCAGTTGCACTAGTGCTTCCCGCCTCACATGCTTATTCCACTGCCTGAGAAGGATTGCTGGTCGTAGTGGTGCCCCTTTTTCGTTTCTGTTGGATTTTTCATTATGTAACAATGTCTATGAACTTGGATGTGGGGGAGAGAGGAGACTTAGTTACCCCAACACTTTCCAAGGGGATATTGAGCTTTTGGTTAAAATACATAATAGGTTTTATCATCTCTTAATGGGGTGATGGCAGGAGGCCAGAATGTTATTGTTTATCCCAGTTTGTGTATTGAGGATTTATCGCTGTGTATAAGAAAAAAGGCTCAGATGGCTACAAAGATATATTACAAGCAGTAATGACGGTTTTATTAATCTATCAATGAGATCCCAGACTTAAAGGGAACCTGTCACATGGAAAAATGCTATTAACCTGCAGATATGGGGTTAATCTGCAGGTTAATAGCATTCTGAACCTGCCCGGTGCCAGCACATGACACCCCACTGTCGGGAGGGAATCATCTTTAATCTTCCCGGCAGCGTTCCGGTTACGTGGGCAGTGCTGCTATGGGTTCAGTCAAATCCCTGTGTATGGAGAGAAGCAGCAGTAACCACAACCCTCGCACTGACTGACATCTTTCTCTAAGGGTACCGTCACATGGTGCGACGGCCCTGGAGATGTCGGCGGCGACGGACGGGAGCGCGCATGTTTTTGGTGCCCGCCAGCGTCGCCGTCCCCCATTTACATGGGGCGACACCTCCAGAGACGCACCGGCGATCTGACAGGTGGCATCGCCGCCGGGGTGTCTCAAAACCTTAGCGGCGATGCAGTACAATGGAAGCCTATGGCTCCCATCGCCTGTCGGATCGCCGTCGGCCGTTTACATGGGGTGATATGAACACATTGCACCAGATCGGCCGCCTGGTTTCAGAGCACTGCTCTGAAACCAGGCGACCACTAAAAGGCGTCACCATCGCCTATTTACATTAGGTGATGCAGGGGCGATATCAGTGCCGATAGGCCACGCCCCTGCATCGCCTAAGAAATCGGCGGTGCCGTCGCCACGTGTGCAGCTGTGCAGCTGTCAATCAGTGTGGGGGGCAGCTGCAGCCCCTCTCTCCATGCACAAAGCAGTGAGTGAGCTCACGTTGCCTCCATGACTGCAACCAGAACGCTGCCGGACGGATTCTTCCGGCAGCAGGGTTCAATATGCCGTCACTGGGCAGGTTCAGAATGCTATTACTCTGCAGTTCTACCCCAAAACTGCAGATTAATAACATTTTTACACCTGTCAGGTTCCCTTTAAAGGGATTGTCCACTACATAACAATATCACGTGGACCCGAGAGATCTAGTGCCGACACAGCTGGAGAGCGCCGCCACCGGAGGTGAGCAGAGGTATAATTATTCTACAAAAGAGAAACAGATTGAGAAGGGGTTGTCCACTACATAAAAATATGATGTGATCCTCGGAAGAGAACCAGTGCCGAAACTCTTGGGTGGCGCTGGGGCTGCAGGTCAACATAGGTGTAATTATTTTACAGAGGAAATATGTGTCATGTCTTCACTTCTTTGTAGTCCGTGTGAAATGCTGATGTAGTTTAAATCTGTGTAAATTTCCTTTGGCACACCTGGAGTTAATGCCAGAAGCTGCTGTTATGTGTGGCTCTCTAGGTGTAGGAGAGCTGCTGCTGCTGCTGGGTCTGTCAGATGATGTAGTTGACCACTGCCCCTGGCCTTTAAATAGTTCCCTCTTCCACCAGCAGCTGTCGCTGATAGAGTTTTTTCTCTACAAGGACCCAGAGTAGAGAAGACATTTGTTCTGTTGCTTTCTGCTGTTTCCTTCCCTGTAAGAGTTGTTGTGTTTCCCCATCCGTGGGAGAAGGTTGGGGTTCTTAGTCTAGGTCTTATCAGGAGCATAGGAAAAGGGTGGCGACCCAGACCTCCTCATGTTCAGAGGTAACTCTGGAGCAGGGTATCTCATTTTACCATCCTGCTTCCAGATACCCTTACTGCTATACCATGCCTTATGACAATACTTAGACATTGAGAAGGGTTTGCCCAAGGAGTGGACAACCCCTTTACCTGAAATACAAAGTTGTCCCTTACTCTTTCTTAATTAAATACATTACAGATGTATAGAAAGCTGAAGGTGAAAATCCTAAAAATCTTGAAATTGTGAATATATAAGAACTCACCCCATCCGCTAAGCATTTTTCTCGATCAAAGTCCTGGCACGTAATCTTGCTAGTTACCAATATCAGGTCACCTTGTTCATTTGCTTTGCAGGTGTAAGTGTTACAGCCGTCTCGTAAGGTTTCATTAGGCTGTAAGGATAGGATGTTGTTATTCAAAGATCAGTGGATAAGTTGTGATTATTTCTTACCGTTTTTCTATCTGCAACTCCTGTGTAAGATTGTGTCTCCATGGTTACAGACTACAAACAAACTTTGTGTAGTCTGATCTTCCGGTTATCATTAACTTCCTTCCATCCATGGAGTTTTGCTTTTAAGCAAATCTATCAAGTTTCCGTAAACAAGGTGGGCTATGTTCACAAAAGCGTATCAACAGGATATATTAGGCAGGTATGTAACTAACACGTCATGTCAGGCTAACTTAATTTCCTTCTATGACAGAATCACTGACTGCGTGGATCAGAGAAATGCACTGGATATAGTATATCTTGACTTAAGCAAAGCATTCGACAAACTATCTCATACCATTCCTATTGAAGAAGTGAGCAAGTGTGGAATGGGAAAGGCAACTGTTAGGTGGATTCATAACTGGCTTATTGGTCGGACACAAAGAGTGGTCATAAATGGCTGCACATCCAGTTGGGAGAATGTCTCAAGTGGAGACCACAGGGTTCTGTGTTGTTTAAACTATTTATCAATGAATTGATGGTAAATTGATTATATTTGCTGATGACACAAAGTTCAGGGGGATAGCTAACACTAGAGAAGAGAGAGAAGATTCATAAAGATCTAAACAAACTGGAGCAGTGGACAGCAACTAACAGAATGGTTTATAACAGGGAGAAATGCCAAGTCCTACATCTGGGCAAAAGAAATGAAAAAGCATCTATAGAATGGGAAGAATAGGGCTAAACAACAGCACGTTTGATAAAGACTTGTGTATACTAATAGATCACAGACTAAACAGGAGTCAACAGTGTGATGCAGCAGGAAAAACGGCAAACACAATTCTGGGATGTATTAACAGAAGCATACAGTCTAGATCACGTGAAGTCATTATCCCCCTCTACTCCTTTTTGGTCAGAGCTCATCTGGATACTTTGTCCAGGTCTTGCTCCGCATTTTATAAAAGGCATCAACAAACTGGAGCAAAATCAGAGCAGAGCGACCAAAATGGTGACCGGTCTGCAAACTCTGCCAAAAAGGAAACTGAGAGGAGACTTAATAGCTGGCTACAAATATCTCATAGGCTGTCACACTGTAGAGGGATCAGCTTTATTTTCATTTGTACAAGGAAAGACTAGAAGCAATGGGATGAAACTGAATGGGAAGAGACACAGATTAGATATTAGAAAAAACTTTTTGACAGTGAGGGTGATCAACGAGTGGAACAGGCAGTCACGAGAGGTGGTGAGGTCTCCTTCAATGGAAGCCTTCACACAGGCTGGACAGACATCTGTCTAGGAGGATTTAGGGAATCCGGTTTTGAGCAGGGGGTTGGATCAGACGATCCAGGAGGTCCCTTTCAACTGTGCCTTTCTAGGATTCTATGATATATTTGTTATAATGGTAATCTATGGACAGTGTATTCCGATAAAGTATCTGTCTCTTGCCCTGGAGGACCCAGTGGGTCCATGCATAACATTGAAACTACATTGTTTCCAATGCATAATTCTGCATTTCGCCACCGTTGGTGCTGTGGAGAAATACAACTCTTCCTGCCAGGTTCTTCATACAGTTAGGGCCAGAAATATTTGGACAGTGACACAAGTTTTGTTATTTTAGCTGTTTACAAAAACATGTTCAGAAATACAATTATATATAATATGGGCTGAAAGTGCACACTCCCAGCTGCAATATGAGAGTTTCCACATCCAAATCAGAGAAAGGGTTTAGGAATCATAGCTCTGTAATGCATAGCCTCCTCTTTTTCAAGGGACCAAAAGTAATTGGACAATGGACTCTAAGGGCTGCAATTAACTCTGAAGGCGTCTCCCTTGTTAACCTGTAATCAATGAAGTAGTTAAAAGGTCAGGGGTGGATTCCAGGTGTGTGGTTTTGCATTTGGAAGCTGTTGCTGTGACCCGACAACATGCGGTCAAAGGAACTCTCAATTGAGGTGAAGCAGAACATCCTGAGGCTGAAAAAAAAGAAAAAATCCATCAGAGAGATAGCAGACATGCTTGGAGTAGCAAAATCAACATTTGGGTACATTCTGAGAAAAAAGGAATTGACTGGTGAGCTTGGGAACTCTAAAAGGCCTGGGCGTCCACAGATGACAACAGTGGTGGATGATCGCCGCATACTTTATTTGGTGAAGAAGAACCCGTTCCCAACATCAACTGAAGTCCAGAACACTCTCAGTGAAGTAGGTGTATCTGTCTCTAAGTCAACAGTAAAGAGAAGACTCCATGACAGTAAATACAAAGGGTTCACATCTAGATGCAAACCATTCATCAATTCCAAAAATAGACAGGCCAGAGATAAATTTGCTGAAAAACACCTCAAGAAGCCAGGTCAGTTCTGGAAAAGTATTCTATGGACAGATGAGACAAAGATCAACCTGTACCAGAATGATGGGAAGAAAAAAGTTTGGAGAAGAAAGGGAACGGCACATGATCCAAGGCACACCACATCCTCTGTAAAACATGGTGGAGGCAACGTGATGGCATGGGCATGCATGGCTTTCAATGGCACTGGGTCACTTGTGTTTATTGATGACATAACAGCAGACAAGAGTAGCCGGATGAATTCTGAAGTGTACCAGGATATACTTTCAGCCCAGATTCAGCCAAATGCTGCAAAGTTGATTGGACGGCGCTTCATAGTACAGATGGACAATGACCCCAAGCATACAGCCAAAGCTACCCAGGAGTTCATGAGTGCAAAAAAGTGGAACATTCTGCAATGGCCAAGTCAATCACCAGATCTTAACCCAATTGAGCATGCATTTCACTTGCTCAAATCCAGACTTAAGACGGAAAGACCCACAAACAAGCAAAACCTGAAGGCTGCGGCTGTAAAGGCCTGGCAAAGCATTAAGAAGGAGGAAACCCAGCGTTTGGTGATGTCCATGGGTTCCAGACTTAAGGCAGTGATTGCCTCCAAAGGATTCGCAACAAAATATTGAAAATAAAAATATTTTGTTTGGGTTATGTTTATTTGTCCAATTACTTTTGACCTCCTAAAATGTGGAGTTTTTGTAAAGAAATGTGTACAATTCCTACATTTTCTATTAGATATTTTTGTTCAACCCTTCAAATTAAACGTTACAATCTGCACTTGAATTCTGTTGTAGAGGTTTCATTTCAAATCCAATGTGGTGGCATGCAGAGCCCAACTCGCGAAAATTGTGTCACTGTCCAAATATTTCTGGCCCTAACTGTACCTGTTTGCTAGTGATCAGATCAAAGTAATAACCTGTGAGCACTGATCCACTTATTTTTAAGGGACTTCTTAGAGTAAGTGCTCACGGTCAGGAGGAGCTGCATCTAGGACGCAGCTCCTCCTGACCTGAGGGAGCCCACGGGTGGCCGCAGGGAGACTGCTGCCGCCCTGCATCTCACCATGTGTGGTGGGCGCAGAGCGGGGTCTCCTTACAGTCACCCGATGGGAGCAGCTGCTGACTCCGCAGCATGAAATGAACATGCTGTGGAGGAGAGGACACCCGCACTGCAGCTGTCAAAACGCTGCGGTCCGGAACAGCGCAGTGATGGTGGGATTTCTTGAAATCCCATCCACTATGCTTCTACTGTACAATGCTGCAATTTGGACGCAGCGGTAAGACGCTATGCCCAAAACGCTGCGTCCACTGATCGTGTGCATGCACACTTAAACATAAAATCGACAATCCATATCAGAGATGGCCTCACCTCCACTGTGACACGATTTCCATTATTCATGGTGACAGGACAGGCAACCAGTACACATTTACCGCAACATGATCCGCTTATCTTCTCTGAAACTGTATTCTAGAAAAAAATAATAATAATTTATTACCCAAAATGTAATAAAATTGCCATAGATGATCAAAATATGATGAATAAAACTGACCTCTGGACAGGACTCACAGCGGATATGTCTACAAGAAAGTTTATAGCCCGGAATGGGTCCACTGGAAACGCTGCATTCACAGGAGGAGCACTCATCAATAAATAAAGATTTTCCAGGCTGAAATGATAAAAATTGTAGAATTTCTACATTTACAGAGAATGGATAATACATGTTCTTCAAAATGTTAAAAAATGTTGGAAAATGTTATCATTTAGAAGGATTTTTTGCTTTTACTTGGTGAGAAAAAAAAGTCCCTGTAAAAAACAGGGAGCATAAGAAAGAGAACTACTATGCATATGTCACAATACATCCGATTAGTGAAATTACTGCTGTGTTTGGTATCTGGTCAGTAGCTGATTGACAGTGCAGGCTTCCATTACGGTTCTGGTGGGTGCTGGGTTGCTCAGGTGTTCCATCCTCCCAGTGATTGCTTTGCTACTTTACTGAGCAGCCTCTCCCAGAATCCTGACAGTCGTACATTGTATGTAAAGTGGTGTTTGGCCTGCTCTCCTTGACTGCCTAGTTCTATTCATTGTTAACTAACCTGGGACTGATGCTTGATTACACCTTCCTGTACTTGATGTGATCTCCTGGTATATTGACCTTGGACCGTGACCTGAGTACACCTCTGTTGACTCCCTGAAATCTGTTTAAGCCCTTTTGGAAACCTGACCTCGGACCGTTGCCTGACTACTGCTCTTTCTACTCCTTAAATATACTACTAACTCTCCTGGAACCTGATCCTGGATTACCTGACTACCTTGCTGTCAATACTACCTGTAATAGTTACTACCTGACATGTTGCCTATTTGTTGTGTTTCATGAAATGAAGTGAGGGAGATACGTTTTACATGAGAAGACTGAAAAAAATGCAGTGTACATTTTTCAGTTAGGGGATTAAAAGGATACTCATATTGGTCATGGAGGAATGTTTTGTGGGAGATGATGAGTAAGTTATAGCTATAATGATTACTATTTGCTCATCACTAGTTATAATATTATAGTTATAATATTTTCAGGAGATGCTAAAGAGATGGTTTGTATCTGGGGATTGAGCTTAGGGAGAATTTTTTATATGACTTTATAGACTTTATTAACCATGGAGAGAGGTGAACTGTCTTTATCCATGGGGTAGTAGTTGTGACCAAATGCGGTTTTATGGAAGCAGGGAATGTTGTGTGCACCCTGCCTATCTTGACTGATTATTGGTTTTTATATCTTGATTAATAAAATGCAAGGATGCTCCTCTTAGTTTAGTATATGCTTGTTCTGGGGTTATAGCTGCGGGGAGGGTAGCTAATCTGTATTGAGGGACTGACAGGGAGAGATAGTTTTAAGAAACATTCTGATGTAGAATGCTTTTTAGGGGACTCTTTTCTAACCAATAAAGGAAATCTGTCAGCAGGATTTTGCTATGTAATCTGAGAGCAGCATTATGTTGGGGCTGAGACCCTTATACTAGTAATGTGTCACTGGACTGTGTTTTGCTGATTCAATACAGTCAGTGTTTTATCCGCAGGACGTTATCACTAGAGGACTAGATGTCTTGTGCCTCTTGATCCAACCATAAACCCCACCACTGATTAGCAGTGTTCTGTCAACATAAAGTGAATACAAAAAGCAGCCAATGATGGTGTGGATGGGGTTATACACAATCAGTGTTGTGGACGGAGTTATATACAATCAGTGGTGTGGGCGGGGTATTAAATAGTGGTGTAGGCGGTGTTATACACAATCAGTGATGTGGGCGAGGTTATATACAATCAGTGGTGTGGGCATGGTTATGTACAATCAGTGGTGTGGGCGAGGTTATATACAATCAGTGGTGTGGGCGGGGTGATACACAATCAGTGGTGTGTGTGGGGTTATACACAATCAGTGGTGTGGGTGGGGTTATACACAATCAGTGGTGTGGATGGAGTTATACACAATCAGTGGTGTGGGCGTGGTTATATACAATCAGTGGTGTGGGCGGGGTGATACACAATCAGTGGTGTGGATGGAGTTATACACAATCAGTGGTGTGGGCGTGGTTATATACAATCAGTGGTGTGGGCGAGGTTATATACAATCAGTGGTGTGGGCGGGGTTATACACAATCAGTGGTGTGGGTGGGGTTATACACAATCAGTGGTGTGGGTGGGGTTATACACAATCAGTGGTGTGTGTGGGGTTATACACAATCAGTGGTGTGGGCGGGGTTATACACAATCAGTGGTGTGGGTGGGGTTATACACAATCAGTGGTGTGGGCGGGGTGATACACAATCAGTGGTGTGGATGGAGTTATACACAATCAGTGGTGTGGGCGTGGTTATATACAATCAGTGGTGTGGGCGAGGTTATATACAATCAGTGGTGTGGGCGGGGTTATACACAATCAGTGGTGTGGGTGGGGTTATACACAATCAGTGGTGTGGGTGGGGTTATACACAATCAGTGGTGTGGGTGGGGTTATACACAATCAGTGGTGTGGGTGGGGTTATACACAATCAGTAGTGTGGGCAGGGTTATACACAATCAGTGGTGTGGGTGGGGTTATACACAATCAGTGGTGTGGGCGGGGTTATACACAATCAGTGGTGTGGGTGGGGTTATACACAATCAGTGGTGTGGGTGGGGTTATACACAATCAGTGGTGTGGGCAGGGTTATACACAATCAGTGGTGTGAGCGGGGTTATACACAATCAGTGGTGTGGGCAGGGTTATACACTATCAGTGGTGAGGGTGGGGTTATACACAATCAATGTTGTGGACGGAGTTATATACAATCAGTGGTGTGGGCGGGGTAATAAATAGTGGTGTAGGCTGTGTTATACACAATCAGTGATGTGGGCGAGGTTATCCACAATCAGTGGTGTGGGCGTGGTTATATACAATCAGTAGTGTGGGCGAGGTTATATACAATCAGTGGTGTGGGCGGGGCTATACACAATTAGTGGTGTGAGTGGGGCTATACACAATCAGTGGTGTGGGTGGGGTTATACACAATCAGTGGTGTGGGTGGGGTTATGCACAATCAGTGGTGTGGGTGGGGTTATACACAATCAGTGGTGTGGGCAGGGTTATACACAATCAGTGGTGTGGGTGGGGTTATACACAATCAGTGGTGTGGGTGGGGTTATACACAATCAGTGGTGTGGGTGGAGTTATACACAATCAGTGGTGTGGGCGGGGTTATACACAATCAGTGGTGTGGGTGGGGTTATACACAATCAGTGGTGTGGGCAGGGTTATACACAATCAGTAGTGTGGGTGGGGTTATACACAATCAGTGGTGTGGTTCGGGGTTATACACAATCAGTGGTGTGGGCGGGGTTATACACAATCAGTGGTGTGAGTTGGGTTATACATAATCAGTGGCGTGGGTGGGGTTATACACAATCAGTGGTGTGGGTGGGGTTATACACAATAAGTGGTGTGGGCAGAGTTATACACAATCAGTGGTGTGGGCGGGGTTATTCACAATCAGTGGTGTGGGCGGAGTTATACACAATCAGTAGTGTGGGTGGGGTTATTCACAAACAGTGGTGTGGGTGGGGTATACACAATCAGTGTCATGGGTGGGGTTATACATAATCAGTGGTGTGGCGGAGTTATACACAATCAGTGATGTGGGCGGGGTTATACACAATCAGTGGTGTGGGCGGAGTTATACACAATCAGTGGTGTGGATGAGGTTATTTACAATCAGTGGTGTGGGCAGATATACACAATCAGGGGTGTGGGTGGGGTTATTTACAATCAGGGTGGCGGTGGGGTTTTACACAGTCAGTAGTGTGGGCAGAGTTATACACAATCAGTGGTGTGGGTGGGGTTATACACAATCAGTGGTGTGGGTGGGGTTATACACAATCAGTGGTGTGGGTGGGGTTATGCACAATCAGTGGTGTGGGTGGGGTTATACACAATCAGTGGTGTGGGCAGGGTTATACACAATCAGTGGTGTGGGTGGGGTTATACACACAATCAGTGGTGTGGGTGGGGTTATACACAATCAGTGGTGTGGGTGGGGTTATACACAATCAGTGGTGTGGGTGGAGTTATACACAATCAGTGGTGTGGGCGGGGTTATACACAATCAGTGGTGTGGGCGGGGTTATACACAATCAGTGGTGTGGGTGGGGTTATACACAATCAGTGGTGTGGGCAGGGTTATACACAATCAGTAGTGTGGGTGGGGTTATACACAATCAGTGGTGTGGTTCGGGGTTATACACAATCAATGGTGTGGGCGGGGTTATACACAATCAGTGGTGTGAGTTGGGTTATACATAATCAGTGGCGTGGGTGGGGTTATACACAATCAGTGGTGTGGGTGGGGTTATACACAATAAGTGGTGTGGGCAGAGTTATACACAATCAGTGGTGTGGGCGGGGTTATTCACAATCAGTGGTGTGGGCGGAGTTATACACAATCAGTAGTGTGGGTGGGGTTATTCACAAACAGTGGTGTGGGTGGGGTATACACAATCAGTGTCATGGGTGGGGTTATACATAATCAGTGGTGTGGGCGGAGTTATACACAATCAGTGATGTGGGCGGGGTTATACACAATCAGTGGTGTGGGCGGAGTTATACACAATCAGTGGTGTGGATGAGGTTATTTACAATCAGTGGTGTGGGCAGAGATATACACAATCAGGGGTGTGGGTGGGGTTATTTACAATCAGGGGTGGCGGTGGGGTTTTACACAGTCAGTACTGTGGGCGGGGTTATACACAATCAGTGGTGTGGGCAGAGTTATACACAATCAGTGGTGTGGGTGGGGTTATACACAATCAGTGGTGTGGGTCGGGTTATAGACAATCAGTGGTGTTGGCGGGGTTATATACAATTAGTAGCATGGGTGAGGTTATATATAATCAGTGATGTGGGTGGGGTTATACACAATCAGTGGTGTGGGCGGAGTTATACACAATCAGTGGTGTGGGCGGAGTTATACAGAGCTCAGAATTCCATGAGATCTGCAGCATAGAAAACTGTGATTCTATCACAACTGCTGCACCCTGTAAACAGTTCATCCATACTTGTTACAGCTCGCCATATGTTTGTAGAGATGCAATCAATCCAAAAAAATTAAAGGCACCGAAGTTTCTCCTCCACAAGAAAACTTTATTGATCCTAGCACACACATCAGAAGAAAAAAATGTGCAACATTTTGGCCAAGCAGGGCTTTTATCAAACCACTAAAAAGATGTCCATAAAAAGTTGTCTGGATAAAGGCCCTGTGTGGCCGAAACGTTGCACATTTTTTTATCTTCTGACATATATGCTGGGATCAATGAAGTGTTTCTTGTGGAGGAGAATCTTTGGTGTCTTGGATTTTTTTGAGATTAGATTCCCTTTAATGTTGGGATGCCATATATCAGGGCAGATGTTCCAAAAAATGGTACTTCAAGCAGACGGGAATGATGCAACGCAGAAAATGAGAACACAGCCCAAAAGTAGACATTGTGTAATAATGTTTTTACATGTAGGTAATGTATATAGGAGAGTGCATGTTCAGGGATAATATCACCTGGTGACTTCTGTTTACTGTATCCCTATGGCTGGAGAAAGAGAAGGGTGTGGGCAAGCTGTGCACTCAACCTGTGAAAGGGATATGGTATATGCTGAGTAATCTCTAGCACATTTAAAACCACCTGAGATAACTCATCTCGAGGGAAAAAGACTGCCTTCCCTAGCAACAAAACATCTGCTGCCAATCTTAATTACTCCCTTGATCTGTACTATTAGGAGCCGCGCTTTATTTTTAGTTTAAAAGAAGAAAAATTGATTTCTGTACAACCCGATGAAATAGTTATACCATCTGCACTTTAATTATTTTGAAAGGTAAATATTTCTGCAAAAGTAAATAGTTAACATTCTATTAATTGTTTTAAGCTTCCTTGGTTGTTCTCCCTTAGTTTCGGGGTTGTCCCTTAACTCAGGGGTTGTCTCGTAGCTTGGGGGTAGTCCCTTAGATCAAGGATTGTCCCTTAGTTTGGGGGTTGTCCCTTGGCTCAGGGGTTAACCCGTAGCTTGAAGGTAGTCCCTTAGATAAAGGGTTAACCATTAGCTTCAGGGTTGTCCCTTATCTTGAGGATTGCCTCTTAGCACAGGTATTGTCCCTTAACTTTGGGATTGTTCCTTAACTCAGGGGTTGTCCCTTCGCTTGGGGGTTGTTGCTTAGCTTGGGGACTGTCACTTAACTCAGGGGTTGTCACTTACCTCAAGGGTTGTTACATAACTCGGGGTTGTCCCTTACATCAAGGATTGTCCCTAAACTCAGGGGTTGTCCCTAAACTTGGAGGTAATCTCTATATTCGGGGGTCATCTCTAAACTGAAGGGTTATCCCTTAGATCGGGGATTGAGCCTTAGCTCAAGGGTTATCCTTTAGCTCAAGGATTGTTTCTTAGCTCAAGGATTGTCCCTTAGCTTAGAGTTTGTTCTTTAGCTTGGTGGTTGTCCCTTAGCACAGGGATTGTCCCTTAGCTTGGAGGTTGTCCCTTAGCACAGGGATTGTCCCTTAGCTTTGGGGTTGTCCCTTAGCTCATGGGTTGTCCTTTATTTCAAAGGTTGTCCCTTAGCTCAAGGGTTGTCTCTTAAGTCTGGGTTTGTCCTTTACCTCAAGGGTTGCCCCTAAACTCGGAGGTTGTCCCTAAACTTGGAGATTGTCCTTAACCTCAGGGGTTATCCCTTAGCTCGGGTGTTGTCCCTTAGCTCAAGGGTTATACCTTAACTTGGGGGTTGTCCCTTAACTTGGGGTTGTCCCTTAGCTCAAGGATTGTCCCTTAGTTTGGGGTCTAGTCCCTTAGCTCAGGGTTTGTCCTTTAGCTTGGGGTTGTCCCAGGCTGTCATAAGATTCTGAATGGTGAAGTAATTTCACTCAATCCCATTTAGTTGCAAGAGGCTTGATGACATAAGAATATGGAAGTGGGTAATAGCATGGAAAGTGGGCTTGCTAATTGCAATCAAATGGCCCTTTCTATACTTACCCCAATGATAGTACCATTACGGAGGCAGCCAGGAATGGGTTCTATAAAAAGAATAAAATACTATTAAAATGTAAAACCATAAAATTTAATGAAAAAGCATCAAACAGCATCATCTACGTTCAGTCGACCTCATGAGCTTTGTGCGGTGACAAATTAAGTCTCTATAGAGTCGTACGCAGTGTGTGCTGCCCTATAGTGCCCCTATGATACATTGTAATCTCCAGTACCATATGGGAGGATACATTACTAACTCAATCAAAACATGGCTTTTTTTGCCGTTTTGTGCCTCCATTTTTTTCTTCCCTTCTTCCAGAGCTTACCGTATATACTCGCGTATAAGCCGAGTTTTTCAGCCCAAAAATTGGGCTGAAAAGTACCCCCCTCGGCTTATACGCGAGTCAGTGCTGTATACCGAAGTATACATCGGTACATACCGATGTATACATCGTATAACAGCCCCCGCATCCCAGTAATGCAGGGCCCCCCCAGCGCTCTCCGTCACCTGTAAAGGAAACTATACTTATCACAGTGCTCTGTCCGCGCCCGCTCGCACCCGCTCTCAGCTGCCGACCGCGATCCTCCATCTTGCGTCTTCTTCCTGTTTCTGTGCTCGTCGCGGGCAATGACGTCATTCCCTGCGACGAGCACAGGAAACAGGAAGAAAGAAGACGCAAGATGGAGGTTCGCGGTCGGCAGCTGAGAGCGGGTGCGAGCGGTGCGGACAGAGCACTGTGATAAGTATAGTTTCCTTTACAGGTGACCGGAGAGACGCTGGGGGGGCCCTGCATTACTGGGGCTGCCTGTATACTACCGCTGGGCTGCATATACCTCTGGGGCCCTGTATACTACCACTGGGCTGTATATACTACCACTTGGGCTGTATAAACCACTGGGGCTGTATATACTGCTGGGGCCCTGTATACTACCACTGGGGCTGTATATACTACCACTGGGCTGTATATACTACGACTGGGGCTGTATATACCTCTGGGCCCTGTATACTACCACTGGGGCTGTATAAACCACTGGGGCTGTATATACTGCTGGGGCCCTGTATACTACCACTGGGCTGTATATACTACCACTGGGCTGTATATACTACTAGGATGCGTCTATACTACCACTGGGGCTGTATATACCACTGGGCTGTATATACTACTGGGGCTGCGTGTATACTACCACTGGGGCTGCTGTTTCTACCTCTGGACTGGTGTATACCACACTGCTGGGGGCTGTATACTTGTGCTAGGTCCACCCTTGGCTTATACACGAGTCAATAGATTTTCCCAGGTTTTGGGGCAAAAGTAGGGGGTCGGCTTATACACGGGTCGGCTTATACACGAGTAATACGTATTTTTTTATTTATTTTTTTTTCTTCAGTTGACATAACCGAAAAAATTTGTTTTTGTTTTTTGCAGGACGAGTTGCACACTTGAGTGAAACTTTTTACTTTACCATATAATGTACAGAAAAATAAGAAAAACATGTTTCACATGGAGTGCAATTGTGACAAAATCTTACAATTCCACTAATTTTTTGGGGTTTGACTTGACAACATGATTCTCCAGATCACTACAATGATGGCAATACTTGTATATTTTATTTTTTAGTACTTAAAGGGAACCTGTCACCAGTTTTTAGTATCTCACCAAATGCCCCAACCTTTTTCTACTTTTGTTAGGCATTTCACAAATTTCACATATTGTCCCCTGACTCCCTCTGTACACCTCAAAAATACAAATTGATTTGGTCACGCGCTTTATTTAAATGAGACTGGTCCTGTCTGATTGGTGTTCCCCTTGCTGCATCTGTTCCTCCTCCTACACATAAAGAACGTCCTCCGTCAATGACTGATGTGGATGACACGTCCTCCATAGTCTACATAGCTGAACAAAGTTTCTCGTCTGCGCAGTATTATTGCTGGCTGCGCAGGCGCGTTTTGTTCTGCTCTACTACAGGGCTTGCGTATTGGGTAGTAGGGCAAAGTGTGCCCGCGCAGCCGGCAATGCTACTGCGCAGGTGCAAAACTTCGTTCAGCTATGTAGATAATGCAGGATGCTTAATCTACATCACTCAGAGGCAGAGGACATTCTTTAGGAGAAGAGAAGAGGAACAGATGCCGCAAGACCGGACCAGTCTAATTTAAAAACAGGTCGGGACCAAATCAAATTGTATTTTTGAGTTGTACTGGGGGAGTCCGGAGACAATGTAAACATAGACTGTGAGCCCTCCTGGACAGGGTCCTCTGCCCTACTGTACCTGTATGATTCAAGTGTCCTCATTTTATGTACTTGTCCTCGTCTGCCCTCACACATGTAAAGCGCCATGTAACCTAATGGCACTATATAAATATTTAATAATAATAATAATAATTTGTGGAATGCCTAACAAAAGCCGAAAAAAGTTGTGGCACTTGCTGAGATACTAAAAAAGTAGTTGAACAAAAAAAAGTTGATTATAGTAAGGCGAATTTCGATGGAATGGCTGAAGGCGGTGGCCTCTAGTTTCCCACTTGACAGATGACGTCGAGGGAAGAGGAGGATGGTACACTTTGTTCAGGTAGTGGGAGATCAGAGGCAGAACTAAGAAATATCTTTCCATCAAAGGGATTTCCCAAGAGTTAGAGGCAAGGTCCTTTCCTTTCTAACCACTATTCGGCATGCCCCATTACCCTCCACAGAGGCCATCACCACATATTTAAAGAATATTTCAATTTACAACTTATGTTTAACATAAAGCATTGGTCGTCAATGTAAATCTTGGATAGGCCAGAAACACTGGAATGGAAACCACCGATTCTAAGTGGTTCCAGGCTTATAGACCTAGGGTACCTCAATACCATCCATACATAGTACAATGATTTTCTAGTCAAGCTAATGTGTAACGTGTAGTCTGCTCTGCAGTCTCCTTTAAAGCGAACCTGTCACCCCCCGGGCATCAAAAGCTATAATAGCCACCTTCTGCAGCACTAAGGCTGCATTCTGAGAAGGTTGCTATAGGCTTTTGATGCCCTTTAGAGTGCTCACTCTTCTGAAGACCGAAGACCGGGAGGCGGGGTTTCACGCTCCTCCGGCCCGCCCCCTCTTGTCAATCATTGTGCGCGCCTGCTGCTGCCTCCCCTCAGTGTGGAAAATGAACGCGCGTCTCCATTCTCCTGTATGGAGCCGCGCATGCGCTGTGCGCCCGGTGTCCAGGAAGTCGACACCGGGCGCACAGCGCATGCGCGGCTCCGTGCATGTGAACGGAGACGCGCGTTCATTTTCCACACTGAGGGGAGGCAGCAGCAGGCGCGCACAATGATTGACAAGAGGGGGCGGGCCGGAGGAGCGTGAAACCCCGCCTCCCGGTCTTCAGAAGAGTGAGCATTTACCTAACTTAATATTTCATACTATAAAGGGCATCAAAAGCCTATAGCAACCTTCTCAGAATGCAGCCTTAGTGCTGCAGAAGGTGGCTATTATAGCTTTTGATGTCCGGGGGGGGGGGGGGTGACAGGTTCGCTTTAACTGCTCTGCAGTGGTTTAAATGTGTTTATGTTGGTTCCTTTAGGGTTAATGTCAGTAGCTTCTGCAGTCCATGGTATTAGCTGTCTGTGGCTCCTCAGTCTCAGGTAAGCTTTTCTGTGTATCAGGTGATGCAGTTGTCTGCTCCCCCGGTCTTTAAGTAGTTCAATTTCCTACCAGCTGGTGTCGTTGAAAGAGTTCAGTCTCTACTCTGACCTTGAGCTGTCTGGACGTGCTGTTTGCTGAAGCTTTTCAGAAGCATTTACTTTCATTTGAGTCATCTTGGTGGAGTTGCTATTTGTATCTCTGCGTGGAGGTGAGAGGTATTAATCCAGGGCTAGTCAGGAGCAGAGCAAGGCTGGCAGCCAAGATATCCTCACCTTTCAAGGTATCTCTGGGAACAGGGTCAGCTAGGGAACCCCGAGTCTACAGGGTCAGTCTAGCTTCCTGCCATCCTGTTAAAACCCTGCTTGTGTATTATTGCCACCCCCCATGACATAATGAAAGAGTAGGGCCTTACCACATTGGCAGATGGGACAACACTCTGAACCATGTGTGCAGCTCAGCTCAAAGCCTGTAGGACATTTCTTGATCTCTATATCAGAGCAGGAGATGTTTCTCTGCAGGGTGAACACTTCTCCGTTCACTTCAGCGCATTCATTGATGATACAAGGATCATAGGGAGATGTCCACCTTGCACCAACCTGCAATTTCCCCAAACAGAACAAAAGTTATGGTTAATCTTGGAAAAAAATAAAATAAAATAAAAACCCCTCCCCACAAAACAAGAAAAATCTAAATATACAAATACTGCAAAAAGTTGAATGCATATCACCTTTTTATTGAAGCTCTATTTACTGGATTACTTACTATCTTTCTATCCTAGGGATGAAAATTAGTTTTTCAAACATGTAGTCTAATTATTCAATCTGTGTACTATAAAATTGGGGGCGGGTTAATAAAAAGAGCGGCAGTCTGATATTGTTATTAAAAAATTGAATTCATACTATAATCCTTTCAAGTGAAGGTGATTTGGAATTAGAGATTACAGAGTTCTCAAATTTGCCATAATGGGATTTTTTTTTGATAAGCATTGGGTAAATCCAGCAATGTCTGCTTATAGAGAACAGGAAGAGTTTAACACAAAAATCTTATATTCACCTTTCCTCTTGTAGCTTTCACCTGAAGAACATCTCTAGAATCTGCCCATTTCTCACCATGGAACCAACAAAAACCCTCACTGTGGTCCTAATCCACTCCCTCCTTGGTTATTTCAATTCTCTATTAATTGGCCTCCCCCAGCCTCTGCAGCCAATCCTTAACGCAGCAGCCAGGGTCAGCTGACGCATCGGCTCTGTTCCAGTCATTGCACTGGCTGCCCATGCATTATAGGATCCAATACAAATTGCTTGTTCTCCCCCACAAAGCTCTTCACAGCTCAGCATCCCTCTACATCTCCTCCCTCCCCTGCGTTTGTCACCCCATCTGTTCTCTACGTTCTACAAGCGACCTTTGGCTAAGGCTGCTTTCACACTGCAGTTTTTTCACTGATCAGTGTCCATCAGATTTGTGTGCCAAAACCTGGAGAGGAACCAGGAGAGGAACTTGCAGAGAAAAACTATAATTGAAAGATTGACACCTGTTCTGAGTTTTGGAGACACTCCTGGTTTTGGCACACAAATCTGATGGACACTGATCAGTGACAAAACTGCAGTGTGAAAGCAGCCTAACATCCACACTAATCCGTATCGCTCACTCACAGCTCCAAGACTTCTCCTGAGCTGCACCAATTTTTTTTGGAATGCCCTACCGCAAGAAATTAGGACTATCCAGAGTTTTAAGCGCCCCCTAAAAACACACTTCTTTTTAAAGCGGCCTATCACTTCCCTAATCAAAGTCCTTCACTATTTCTCTGAACACAACTCTCCATCAAACTTCACTCAGCCTTTGCCAATCCCAATTTCTTCAAGATGGCTAGACCATCATTGTAAATAAACACCTGTACTTTGTGTCACCCCCACCTCATTATTAGACTGTAAGCTCTTATGAGCAGAGTCATCTTTATTTTTGCTTCGATTATGGTAATTTTTATAATTGTTATTTATGACTGTTTGTATATGAACCTCTGAATTGTAAAGCGCTGCAGAACACCTGGCTTCAGTCATAGGGGAGGAACTTTTGCTTACTGTCACTCAAGTTCATTCATGATATTTTTTTTAATTTCGTCATGCCCCCTGCATTGTAATTAACTGTCATCACTGCAGGACCTGTAGTGATGTCACGAACATGTGACAGTAATAGCTAGAGCTAAGCCTAAAGGGTATTTTACTTCAGACCTGCTTAGCTCCATCCATTATGGTCACATGGTCGTGACATCACCACGGGTCCTGCAGTGATGTCAGTCAATTACAATGCAGGGGGCATGACAAAATTAACAAAAATATCATGAATGAACTTAAGTGACAGTAAGAAAAAGCAATGCCCCTATGACGGAAGCCAAGTATGTATATGCAGTCACCTACACACATAAAGCCTTTTTTTAAGATAAATACAGGGAATTGTGTTTTCAAAAAGCATGGTAATGATGCACATTGAATCTTTAATACACTTGGGCGGTTTAATATGACAAAACGACATGACAGATTCCCTTTAAGACATGTAGGCTGGTTAGTATCACTCCTTACACTATAGTAGCGTTTGTCACTCTCTGATCCCATCACGTCTCCTCTTCTTCTTGAGATCACCTCCTGTTCACACACGGCCCTCTTACATATTCCGCAGCACTCGTGCTCCTTAGTCACATACTTAAAGCCCTAAGTGGAGGAAACAAAATCAAACCTTGTAAAATAATAGTATAAAATTACAAAAATTAAGAAGCTTAATGAGGACTTAATAGCATGTAAATCAAAGGAAAAGTATCATAGCAAGGCGGTGTATCAACCAAAGGTTTTTTCTATGGGGCATAAATGTTCAGGCCGCTTCCTTGTCTTCGCTGTCAAATGTTCCAGTGGCAAGAACTGCTTCTTTTTAGATCAGCAGTACTCACCCCATGTCTTTGTGAGCTCAAAGTGTGACGCACCAACCGGCTGCCTTTTTCATCTCTGCCGCTGCTGCTAATTCGAATGCAGAACGCAGCAGTCAATACTACTATGTCATTGGCTGGTGCGCTCTGCATAGGCAGCAAATTGAGTTGACAGAGGTTGGGAAAGTCAGTATTGACTCTCCGCACTTCATATTGTGCTCTCCTTTTCATTTTGTGACACAGAAAACTATTACACAAATATTATATATATCACGTCCCCAGAGTCTTCTTTTGCAACGTCTGCATTTGCCACCAGACGGCCCCTATGTTCACTCCGTAGGTGGGCTGGTGATGTAGTATTAGTCTGAATTGTGGATGTGTTGTATGGCTGCCCAGCTGCAGTCATTAACTCTGACTTCAGCCAATTAGGAAATACTGCAGCCTGTTTGAGTCTTCTATGTGCTCCTGTTGGCTGCCAGATATATTCTCTGATTCTTGGTATTCCTGCTTAGTATTATTGATTTGCCGGACTGACCTCTGTCTGTTTTTGTACAATTCTCCAGGATAACGATTTTGTTCTTTTCTGACCTCTTGGCTTTGACCCTGCTTGGTGACCTTCCTCTTCCTGTTATGCAGCTCATCTATTGGCATCAACCTCCTGGATCTTGCAGTAAAGCCAGATCCCTTTTATAGGGGTTAAGGGGTGTCTGGGGATTTCAGGGTTCTGCCTGACGGTACGGTTTGCATTTAGATGGATGGTGGTCTCACTGCTGAGCTATGTGCGAGTATCCTAAAAGATGAGTTACTTCATACACTCGACTACTATGGGTATGAAAAGGACGACATAGTCTTCCAGCAGGACAACGACCCGAAGCATATGTCAAGAATAGGGAAGAAATTGTTCAATGACAATGAAGTAGAGGTGCTGGATTGGCCCCACAGTTCCCAGATCTCAACATAATCCAATCCTTGTGGGTGGAGTTGAAGATAAAGCTGTATACATCCCCAAGTGAGGTGACCAGTGTGCACCAACATTGGGAACATATAGAAGAGACCTGGGAGCAGATTTCAGTTTAGATATACTTCAATCTGACCGAGAGCTGCCCAGATGGATTCAGGTAGGCAATGAAATCCAAAGGTGGATTTACAAAATACTACCTAAATAATCAAAATTAATATTTAGATTTTCAGGAGCAAATCAGAAACAGTTCTGTGACATGACAAGAATCTGCATAACTTGTCATATGGTAAATAGCTGCAAGACAAATGTCTGTATGAGATAGTCAAGATGATTGTCTATAAAATTAAGGTAGTTTCACGCACAAAGCTGCAGTGATGGATGATGCAGTGGTGAGATATAGAGCATGAAAGTCAATAGATCAAAACATTGTTACCCTTTTGCTTGTCAGTGTATAGCAGAAACAACTCCCTACAGAGTATTGCAAAATCATGCTTATTTTTCCAGAGCTGTCTATGTAGGGATTTGCTGACCCAAGAGAAAAGGTAAGGAAGGACACCTCTATGTGGGCCCCAGGAAGTACTGTTTTTTGCAGGATCCACCAGACAGAACCTGACAGGACAGGATGTGCACAAAGTGTGGCCAAATATGGTACCGGATCCTGATTTTTGCAGGATGTGTTTTCAACTGCTGTCCATGGTGCTGAGGTTTGCCTGTGTGTGCTCTGCCGCTGTCCTAGGTGCTAAATTCACAGCCTGTGCATGAAATCCTGCCGTCCATGGTGCTGTTATTTGGACGGCAGGATTTCTGAGCATGCTCTGTGCAAAAAATCGGATCCGGGAAACAATCCGATTTTTTTCATGGATCCGGTGCCCATAGACTCCCATGTTATGGGTGCCGGATCGCCCCAGATCCGTTTCTGTCTGGTTTAGTCCGATTTTTTTCACTGGAACCCAAATCCGCTGCAGTCTCCGATCTTGTGCACGGTGGAAAACCGGACGAACCTGGATCAGGCACAGAAAACACAAAACCTGATGGCCAAATAGGACCAATCCGGCACCATAGCGATACATGGGAGGCAAAACCAGATCAGGTTCTGTTCGGTTCAAACCAGACCAACAAACCTTGGTGTGAAGCCAGCCTTAGTTTTTATAGTCTTGCTCCCTCATTCAGCCACCAATTAGAATGGTTTATTATGTATTTCTATGTTACATGGAACTTAAAACCAAGAGGAAATCATTGACTGATGGATGCAACAGGGTCTTAATCAATGCAAATATGCTCAGGGAACATGATCCTAAAATCTACCATTTATTTAATGTTAAACCTCCTGCCACCCTTCACACCCCACAAAACTTAGAATATGAAGGGTTACAATCGGACTCAGCTCATCCTCTCCGTTGTATTACCCACTGTTCGCGGACAGGTTTCATCACTCTAATGGAAGGCAAACAAGAGGAAGGTTTTAACATGGATCCAGGTGCTTGACTTTAATTAAAATGAAGGTTAATCTGCAGCACGGAGAAAGCCCTGAGTCATACCTCATATAAGCCATATGCTCTGTACTGTGCATGACAAAGCACAATGACAATAGAGTCTAGAATTGATCATTACTTCCGGGTTTGGCCAGATATAGATTCAAATGTCCTAACAAATGAGATAATTTATCAATATTTTACTTCCAACTTGGACAATATCATGTGCAGTCTTTTTGAACTGTGTTGCGTGATTTAGTATGTTTAATTCCTTTTGGTAAACTTAATGTCAGAAGCTGCAGCTGTCTATGGTTTGTTACAGCTCTTCATGTGAGGGTGTGTGTCAGGTTACTCTGCTGTACACGCCCCTGGCGTTTAAATAATTCCCTCTTCCACCAGCAGATGTCACTGATAGAGTTTAGTCTCTGCAAGGACCTAGAGCTGAGAAGACATTAGGGCAGTTTCTACCTGCATTTTCTTTACTTTGTGGGAGTTGTTGTGCTTCTCGGTCTGTGGGTGGAAGCGTGGAGGCTTTAGCCTAGGGCGGAAAAGGAGATAGGGCAAGGGAGGAGGCCTAGACATCCTCAACTTCAGAGGTAATTATGGGAACAAGGTGAACCAGGGACCCCATTCTAAGGATCAGACTAGTTCCCCTGATTGCCTTTTGCCCATCTTTACCATCCTGCCACGTTACTCCCTTTAACGCTATACTATCCCATGCCCTTATCAGCGACCTTATCCGCTTTTTTCTGTGTCATTATGACTAGAGATGAGCGATGTTCGACTCGAATAGTTCGCCAATCTCAAATTCGAGTTGATTTTGGCGCTATTCGAGTCATTCGCCGAATTCGAACAATTTGGTTCAAATTCGGTGAATCTAGAACATGTTCGATCTCGGTTCGAAAATGCGGCAGATGCGGTCAGAAAACCACATCTGCCGCATTTTCAGCCAAAATAAACATTAACGAACTCAAATAAAGTGTTAAAAATAAAAAGATAATGTATGCTCACCTGTCCGAGGTCCACCGAAGCCTCCGGTATGGTCCTGTGTCTTACAGGACCTGTGGTGACGTCAGTTCTCGCGGGAACTCCGGTCACATGACCGGAGTTCCGCGAGAACATGACGTCACCACAGGTCCTATAAGCACAGGACCTTGCCGGAAAGCTTAAAATAGACATTTTTATGTTTTAGACACTTTCTTTAAGTAAAAGAAAGTGTCCGAAACATAAAAATGTGTATTTTAAGCTTTCGGGAAGGTCTGTGGCTTACAGGACCTGTGTGACGTCATGTTCTCGCGGGAACTCCGGTCATGTGACCGGAGTTCCCGCGAGAACTGACGTCACCACAGGTCCTGTAAGACACAGGACCATACCGGAGGCTTCGGTGGACCGCGGACAGGTGAGCATACATTATTTTTTTATTTTTAACACTTTATTTGACTTTATTTCACTTCCACAATGTATGTATATACATTGAAGTGAAACAGCCCCACAATCCTGTTTTTTTCGTGTTCCGGGATGTTCGACGGTGTTCGTCGAGCATTCGACGAACATTCGGCGAACACCCCGTCGATTCGGCGAATCGAATCGAACACGAGCGGCAGGGTGGTGGCTCATCTCTAATTATGACTCAGGCCGCCGCAGCCAATGCTCTTCATGATCGATGCAGACCATCTCTGAGGAGGTTACTGGTCTGCGTACTTAGGTGGAGCAGAAGCTGCAACAAGTTGTGGGCTATCTGGCCAAGGCTCACCCCCAGGCTGTGCTGGAACCCAAGATATCTCTCTTTGACAAGTTTCCAGGAGGGAGAGATAAGTTTTTTGTGTTCAGGGTAGCCAGTAAACTATATTTCAGGCTCCGCACTCATTCATCTGGGAGTGAGGAGCAGCGTGTGGGGTTTATAACTTCCCTTCTTAAGGGGGATCCCTAGACCTGGGCCTTCTCCCTGCCACTCCACTCATCTCTGCAGTTGGTGTACGAGTTTTTTTACGGTGTTGTCTCAGGTGTATGGTGAACCTGAGATTGTCACTGGCTGAGTCTAATATCTGCAAACTCAAGCAGGGCCCGTTGAGGAGTACTGCTTGGAATTTCGGAGATGGACTACTTCACCTAGTCATCCAGCCCTTAGAAGTCAGTTCTGTCTGGGTCTGGCTGCTAGACTTCATAGCACTCTAGTTCAGCACGCTACTCCTGAGTCATTGGAGGCTGCGATGCCCCTTGCCATCAAGGTAGGCAGATGCCTTAGGAAAAGACCGAGATTCGTATTTAACCTTCTACAGTTCATCTGTTTGGTGAAACTGGTTTTTATTGTGGGCAAATAGATCTTATTATTAAGGTTTGTCCACAACACTCCAAAACCATCACGCAGTCTCAGATGCCGAGTAGCTTGGTTTAGGGTCCAGAGGCCACTCATAAAGGAACGGGTACTGTCACATGTTGACTGCTCTGCAGTCCATGTGAACTCCTCTGCTGAATCAGAGTAAATTTATTTTGATTTCTCCAGGGTTAATGCTGAGGCTACTGTTGCTGTCTATGTGTGGTGTGAGTCTCTGCAGTTGGAGGTGTAGTTTTGTCAGGTGATCACACCCCTGGCTTTTAAATAGCCTACTTTTCCTCCAGCTGATGTCGCTGACACAGTTCCACTCTGCCTTTGACTGTTTGAGCTGAAGACATCTTTGCACTTACTGATCCTTCTTTGTGTGTTTCCTTTGGAAGTTGCTGTTTATCCCTACAGGGAGTAGAACAGGGCTGGTTGAAGAGTAGAGGGCAAGGGTGGTGGCCCAGACCTCCTTGCCATCTGAGGTACCTCTGGGTACCCAGGTTTCCTTGCCCATTAGTACCATTCTGCTTTCTTTCCCTCATCCCCAATATACTACATGTTTGACAATTACCCTCTTTTCAGTTAGCCAAAAGGTATCAACCACTGAGGACTTTCAGAATTTAATATTTTTTTCAATGTCTCCTAGGTGATGTATACAGCCATCTCAGTTTCTTCTATGTGATGTATATACTGCAGTCTTGGTGACTCCTATGTGATGTATACAGCAGTTTCTATGTCTTCTATGTGATGTATATACTTCAGTCTTGGTGACTCCTATGTGATGTATACAGTAGTCTCCTTGTCTTCTATGTGATTTGTACAGTTGTCTCCTATGTGATGTGTATATTTCAGACCTCCCACTGCTTGAGTTCTATAAATGTGAGGTGAGTAGTGTTATTTTCCAATGTAAGGAGACCTGCAGTGCAATATAAATCCGTGTTCAGGACAATTTACTGTAAGTTCTTTAAAAAAAAAATTTTCGCAGGAAGTCGACTGCGCTCCAGACTGACACAAACCTGGAAACTTCATCAACACCACCTAACATCACAGCTGCACCAAAGAGAAGCTCCAGCCATCACATTAAGGGGAGTTAATTAAATGTTTGACCAAATATAGCGGGATAAATGTCAAATTAATATTTTTGTATGGCTCTCAAATGAGGTTCTAAATATGCAAATGATTCTTGGCAGAATAAAGGTCCCCCACCCCTGTTTTACGTAGATCAGCTCAAAACTCTAATATATAAAGCTGAGTGTATGTATGTATGTGTGTGTGTATCTATGTCCACAAATAGCCCCAACCCCTTCATAGCTCCATCCCCTGCATAATGCATCAGATGCATATGGCTGTGCCCTTCAGGTTAGCCCTGCCCCCTTCATGATGTGACAGGTGCCTATGGCTCCACCCCCTCTGGTTAGCACCACCTCCTCATATGGCTCTACCCCCTATGGTTAGCCCCATTCCCTCATAATGTGCCGCATATATATGGATCCACCCCCTTTGGTTAGCCCCTCCCCTTCATAATGCCATAGATGCATGTGGCTTCGCATTCTATGGTTAGCCGCAAACCCTCATAATGCGCCGCATATATATGGATCCGCCCCCTCCGGTTAGTCCCTCCCCTTCATAATGCCGTAGATGCATGTGGCTCCTTTTCCTATGGTTAGCCCCAACCCTTCATAATGTGCCGGATATATATGGATCCGCCCCTCCAGTTAGCCCCTCCCCTTTATTATGCTCTCTTAATTATTGTAACCCAGGGAACACCGGGTTCTAAAGTTAGTTTCCCATATTTTTAAAGGGAACCAACCACCTCAGATCACCCTAATACACAGTTAGTACATGTCCCTGCACCCTAAGGATACAATTCCAGCACTGTTTTTGTGTAAAATCTTGCATTAGTATAACTGATATAAAGACTTTATAAACTTACTAGCCTGGAGACTTCTGGGCGTATCCCTCCTTATGTTATACTTAAGGGCTGTGCATTGCATGGCTGTGCTCCCCCTCCCTCTGTGCAGAGGAGATAACGATCACACCCATCAGGGCAGGGCAGCAGGCACGGAGGGAGGGGGAGCACAGACATGCAATGCACAGCCCTGAAGTATAACAGAAGGAGGGATACGCCCAGAAGTCTCCAGGCTAGTAAGTTTATAAACTCTTTATATCAGTTATACTAATGCAAGATTTTACACAAAAACAGTGCTGGAAAGGTATCCTTAGGGTGCAGGGACATGTACTAACTGTGTATTAGGGTGATCTGAGGTGGTTGGTTCCCTTTAAGTCTCTATAAAATGTTGATAAAATGTTGCTTACTCCATCTAATAGTTATGAGGTCCTGGTTATAAACATGGAATCATTTGTGTGAGCTTAGTTCATGATACATCATTGTGAAGGATTTTTGAGTTCATGATGCCGTAAGTGGGTGGGATACAAAAAAAATAACATAAAACATTCAGATTCCATAAAGAGTCATGTGTAGTTCTCGTTTGACAGCAAATTATTAACATCATTTTGCTTCTGTCCCATTTTTGAGGGACCATAATGAGCACAATACTTGCCCCTGACCACCCAAGGAGTCATGCCAAGCGTTTGGTGAAGACCTGGCGGGATACACTACTTTTTCTATTAGAAAGTGTCAAAATATAGAAGAACAAAAAAGCTATGAAGCACTTCTGGAGGAGAGGTCATAAAGCACAGGGCGCTCATTGTTCCCCGGAGATACTCCCAAACATTTTCGGTAAAGTGAACACTTGTGGATGTAGAAGAGCCTTAGAATATCTTAGAAATGACAGCAGAAGCTTCTACTAAGCTCTTGTAAGGAGGAGCTCCACCCGTGAAGACACAGTGGGGTTTATTCAGAATCGTGCTGCTGAATTAACCAGACGGCTCTATCTCTAGTTAGACTCGTGCCCACAGTAGAATAAGCCATTGCCCTGGCACCTCATCTGTGCCGTAATGGAAGCCAGACATATTCCACTAACAAATAAAGTCACGCTTAGTTCTTATTGACCCCGAAAAGGTGTCTGGAGAGTGTAGTCCCTGGGATCTCGATGCCACCTCAACACAGCAGATGTGTCATGAAGTGAACAATATGTTTAAAATATGATTGGCCATAATTTGAAAATTAAGTACACCTCCATAGCTGAACCCATCTAGTGAATCACTATTGTCTGTCACGATGGTCTCTCTTTGGAGACTTGTGACTGGTTCAGGACCTCAGTCTCCTTTCTGTATTGAGACTTCATATTAAACGTGTTTTTTTTCCTTTGGCAGTGTTGGAGTTAATGTCGGTTTCTGTTGCTAGCAAACTCCCTAGTTCTCTTTCTAGGTGTGGCTACTTTGTGATCACTCCCATCTCCTTTATATGGTCACATGAGCCAGCATACCTTGCTGGTGATTGAACTCATTCCTGGCCTGGCTACCTGAGGTGTAGCTAGTACTCTGGAGAGCTGATCGTTGCCAAGGCTTCTGCTGCCTTGAATTGTGGCAGCAAGCGTGAAGCTGCCTTGTTGTTTCCCTGTCTGTCTCCCCTTCACCTCTTGTTTATTGCAGTGGTTGGGACTAGTGCTCCCACAGGCCTTCTTTCTATTGAGGGTTTACATAAGGGCCAGCAAAGAAAAAGATATCTTGCTTGGCGACAATGGGAATGGGAATGGGTGAAAGAACCTGTATAAAGATGGTAGGGAGATCAGGGCAAAGTCGCAGGTGAGTGCAGGAGGTGTTCTTTCCCCCATTCCCTAAGAGCCGGGCACCCCCATTGTATTTGTTCCCCCTGGTGTTTCCCATCTGTTGTTGTGGGTAGTGAGCTGGACATCATTGGTCCGTGCACCACTGTTACTCACCATGTCCGGATGCTCCAAAGTCCGCCGTGTGACAGAAACCTGACATGGTCTGCCCGCTCATCTTTCCTGTTGTCTTTCATTTTGTTCTCAAGTGTCTCCTTGCTTCAGTGTGACATGGCTCTGGTCATGAGTCACTATATGCAGTCAATGCCCAAGTGCCCCAGGGTTCTTATGACTTGTTCCTTCATTGCTCTATGATACGGCTCTTGCTATGGGTCACTCATGTGCTGACTACTGGTCTGTTTTCTGGCGAGAGCTCTGGCGAATCTGGAACCAGAAGGTCACAATACCTTGCTGACTACAGGACTACAACTAGTGTTTAAATGTATTTGCTTTATTTTAGTTCTTTCTTTACTAGTTGTTCCTTGTAGCCTTAATCCTCGGGTACAGATCTTTTGTGGCCTCTCCCCTCCACTATAAGTAGTCACATGTCTTATTATCTGATGTCGGTTATAGAATCTTATCTATACTGTCCACTTTGGAATGAACCTTTCTCTATAAGAAGGGTGGTGCCCCATATGATCAGGCGTCACACCGGGGTATTGCACTCGTAAAAGTGGTGTAATCTTCCCCAACTGCAGGTGGATGCTGGGCTGGTGGGTGGGACCCCTTCCTGCACTTCCACGTTAGACTAGTGGTGGGAGGTTACTCCTGGGAGGAAGATATAGTTGACTCACCGTTGCCGGGTTCTCAGGTCTCAGGCGATGATTCCCTCATCATGGTTCCGCGCCTGAGGATGTGGGGCCCGGTGGTAAGATCAAAAGGGATGAAAGGATGGGGATGTTTCTTGATTGTTGTGACGCCACCTGTGGGAGTCCGGTGATGGCATCAGCGCTGCTTGGGCCTCCGGGGGATATGCGGCAGCTAGATGGGATAACGGTTGATGTGGTACACGGTATACAGTCATTAGGTAACGGACCGGGTGGACCCAGGGATGAATGACTTAGTTCAGAGCTCCATGGTGTCCTTCCTTTATCTAACTGTTCTACTCTAGTTGCCCTGCTGCCTTAGTGTACCGGATCGGGTACTGGGCAGACTTCAGCTTGGTCACGTTAACGAGGGAAGAGTCCTTAGGCCCAATGTAGGTACCTCGCCGGTAAGACTGCTGATTTAGGGCTGTAGTGAGGCGCTCCTAAAAAGACACTCCGTCACTCCGGTTTGCAGAACAGCGGTGGACGTCTGTTTGCCTTGGAACCGGTGTCCTGTGAGATTGGGCATGGGTGTCTTTTACCCATTGCTTAGTTGCTGTTGTTGCCCGTATTCCGGTCTGAGTCACCGTTTGATGGTGCTCTGCCGGTAAAGTTCGGTACCAGGGCTGCACGGCACTGTGCAAGTCCCTGTTCCTTCTTTCCTTCTCCTCTGACCACTTTACCTACGTTTCTAACTTTCCCCACACACACTACACCTACACTCCTCCCTCCAGGACCTGATTGGCCCTCTAACTCTAGGTGGTGCATGTGGTATGTGGGGCTCTGGGTTTAACCATTTCATCACTGAGACGGAAGATATTACACCTTAAGTCAGGGATGCAATACCTTCCTGTGACGCACTCGTTGCGGGGCGCCACATAGTCGCCTTCAGAGGGAGTCAAAGAGGAGTTAGGAGAGTGAGTAAGGAGTTGAGGAGGAGTGTGGAGTGAGTCGGGAGGTCTAGCAGGACAGCTTCAGGCTGATCCTGAGGGAAGATGAAAGGGGACCCTGGTGGGATCCTGAGAGAGGGTGCCTGACATGTGAGTCTGGGCCCGAGAGAGAAAGGGGGAACCCCAGCGTGGAGCGACCATACTCCAGGGAATTCCCCAGCCCACCACCGGAACGCCAGACCCAAGGATACAGCCAGAGTCCACCTCTAAAGTCATCAACCGGCTGCTGCGGTCTGTTCACCCGCTGCGGCACCCTGCCAGATGGAGCGGTCTGCCTGCTTCTTCATTTCAAGGGAGGGGAGCCCCAAGACTACCTTCAAGGAGTAATTGGGCATAGACTCATCCTAGGTGGGGAAGAAAGGACACGGGTTCGTCAACTAAGGTATACCACGGGTACCACCATACCACCTGGCATTCACTTGCAGCCACCCATAGAGCTACCTGTTTTTTTAACAACTTTTGCTGAACTGCGGACTTGTATGCTGATGACTGTTTACAGTAAAGTACCCAGGAGAGTGACTTTGCCTCCGTGTCTTTGTGCCATTTATCATTGACCTTTTTGCTTACAGCAACGCTGCCCGGTGGCCCAGCTCCACCTTTAGGGAGCTTTGCCATCCTTGACGCGATACCACCTCTGGAGGACTGTGGCGGCGCTGGTGACCCATCACTAAGTAGTACAGATGGCGTCACGTGACAATAACTATTTTCCTTGTATATAACCCCTCTATTGGGGTCACCCAGGCCACGGGCTCAGGCGCCGCCACCCGTGACATCCCCGCGAACCCCTCCGAGCCTGATACCCGAGTACCCCAGGGCCTGGGGCTCGACAGAAGCTGTGGAGGAATGGTGCATTGGAGGAATTGTAGTACTTTTTGGTGTGCCGGCCTTGATGAATCTGGCCCTTTATTTTTATGAAAGTAAATATAAAGGAACATGAAAATCTATGCCTAGGTCAGGTTCAAATGGCACAATGGTTGGATGCCTCAATTGGATATGGGTAGGTAATTGTGAAAACAGGGGCTGGCAGATCTTGAAACATGGGTATGGCCTGGTTACAAATCAAATTCAACTTAGGTGCCCACCTTGGGTACAAATCAATACGTCCGACACCAATAATTGCCCTTTAGGGTCTATTTCACCAGCCTTAAGTAACTCTAATTCATGGTAAACTTAATGTCCAGCCCTGTTTGCCAAGAAGCAAAACTTTCCAAAAAACTGGAGAAGGTCATCATGGTAGGAAGAATAGAAGGAACAAGGTGAAGATCAGCAACCCAATGGCTTGATGCTATCAAGATAACAATGGAGAAGACCCTGGTGGACCTATCATGGCTTGAAGAAGACCCAGGTGGACCTATCTAGGCTTGGAGAAGACCCTGGTGGAATTATCTAATTTTTTAGATGACCCTGGTGGAACTATCTAGGCTTGGAGATGGCCCTGGTGGACCTATCTAGGCCTGGAGAAGACCCTGGTGGACCTATCTAGGCTTGGAGAAGACCCTGGTGGACCTATCTAGGCTGGACAACATTGATCTTCCTACAGAGTGTTCATCCATCAAGGCTTGTAAATAATATAAATGCCCCACTCCTGAGGCTTTCACAAGACATTCCTGGAGAATCTAAACAATCATGAAGTATTATACCATCAATATGAACAAGTACAGGTAGGTCAATGGCTAGGAAAGTTTTACACTTTTGAAAATCAATTCCAGTACAATAAATGACTACTCAGTATTTATGGTGAATTTTGTCCTTACGGGATTGCACTTCTCCTTGCATGGCTTCTTCTCACACATTACACTGAGAAGGTTCGTGATAGCGTCTACAGAGTTGGTGCACTGACAATTCAGGCATCCATCTTCCCAAGAGCTCCCAATGTGGTAGACGTTATTTTTATGCACACAGACCTAGAAATATGCAAAACATACAAATATATAATAATTAGATATAATGCTAGAAAATAGCATAAATTAATAATGTATGCACTTCCGATAATCCAGCAGCCATTATAATGGTGAATTAAAGAATTTTACTGTTATTATTATTTATTTATTTATATAGCGCCATTAGGTTCCATGGCGCTTTACATGAGGATGAGGGAGACAAGAACAAGTACACTGAATCTAGGCGATCAGGACGTACAGGTACAGGAGGGGCAGGGACCCTGTCCACGAGGGCTCATGTTAAATCCCATTTAAAGGGACACCTGTCAGCAGGCTTTTACTATGTAATCTGAGCGCAGCATGATGTAGGGTCTGAGAGCCTGATTCCAGTAATGTATCACTTGTTGAAATTTGATACAATCATTGTTCTTTCTGCTGCAGATTTAGCAGAGCTCTGAATGCTGAGCCCTGTATAAATCCACCCACACCACTGATTATATATAATCCCACACTCCTGATTATGTATAACTCCGCCCACACTACTGATTATGTATAACCCCACACCACTGATTGTGTATAACCCCACACCACTGATTGTGTATAACCCCTCCCACACCACTGATTGTGTATAACCCCACCCACACCACTAATTGTGTATAACCTCACCCACACCACTGATTGTGTATAACCCTGCCCACACCACTGATTGTTTATAACCCTGCCCACACCACTGATTGTTTATAACCCTGCGCACACCACTGATTGTGTTTAACCCTGCCCACACCACTGTGTATAACCCCACCCACATCACTGTGTATAACTCCACCCACACCACTAATTGTGTATAACCCCGCCCACAACACTGATTGTGTATAACTCCACCCACACCACTGTGTATAACCCCACCCACACCACTGATTGTGTATAACCCCACCCACACCACTGATTGTGTATAACCCCACCCACACCACTGATTGTGTATAACCCCATCCACACCACTGATTGTGTATAACCCCATCCACACCACTGATTGTGTATAACCCCGCCCACACCACTGATTATGTATAACCACACCCACACCACTGATTGTGTATAACTCCATCCACATCATTGATTGTGTATAACCCCACCCACACCACTGATTGTGTATAACCCTGCCCACACCACTGATTGTGTATAATTCCACCCACATCACTAATTGTGTATAACCCCGCCCACACCACTGATTGTGTATAACCCCACCCACACCACTGTGTATAACTCCATCCACACCACTGATTGTGTATAACCCCGCCCACACCACTGATTGTGCATAACCCCACCCACACCACTGATTGTGTATAACCCCGTCCACACCACTGTGTATAACCCCATTCACACCACTGATTGTGTATAACCCCACCCACACCACTGTGTATAACCCCACCCACACCACTGATTGTGTATAACCCCACCCACACCACTGTGTATAACCCTACCCACACCACTGATTGTGTATAACCCCACCCACACCACTGTGTATAACCCCACCCACACCATTGATTATGTATAACTCCATCCACACCACGGATTGACATATTGTAGATTGACAGAAAGCTTCTGATCACAGGTGGGGGTGGAATTATAGGCATGAGAAGGACTAGGAGGCACAAGACACCGAATCCTGTAGTGATAATCTTCTGCTGATAAAACACTGATTATATTTATAATTAAAAAAACACAGCCTAGTAAGCGATACATCACTGGAATCAGGCTCTCTGCCCCTACATTATGCTGCTGTCAGATTACATAGCAAAAGCTTGCTGGAAGATTCCTTTTAAGCATGTTTAAGAAAGTTTATCAATGTCCTCACCTTATCTGCATTACAGGTGACACTGGTGCAGCCGCACTCATTGATCTGAATAGAAGAGGTATATCCAGATGGACAGGTGTCAGTGGAATTGGAGCAGCTGCATTTACATTCGTAGGTATCACAGCACTCGGTGGTTTTCCTAGAAAGTCTTTTGTACGGTGGGCAGCTGGGACTACGTAACAGCGGACAGGTTTCCAGTTTGCAAGCTGATAATATGAAACAAAGAACGATAAAGAAATTTAATAGGAAACCTAACAGGTCCAATATATAGCACCGATCATCTTGTTTGGCCAAATAGGTTTATTATTGTCATAGTATAAACCTATACATGACTCCCAAGAAGAAGAATATAGAAATACTGCCAATACCAAAGTAAAAATATACAATATTTATTAGTCAAAATTAACACACAAAATTTAAGATAAGATACTTAAAGAGGACCTGTCACCCCCCTGGTGCTATGCTAACTGAATGCAGCACTGAATGAAGCATGTCTGCTGCATTCAGGGAAGGGGTCCCCCATGTCTCTAGCCCCCCTGTAAGTTGTTAAAAAGACTTTATAAAGTGTACAGATAAGGAGTCCGGAGGGACTTACTCAGTAATAAGTCATCGCTGTTGCTGGTGTCCTCCCCGCCTCCAGCCCCCTCTTGTTCAGCCTCCTGAGGGCTGGAGGCGGAGAGGGCACCAGCAACAGCGATGACTCATTAGTGAGCAGGATGGTAATGATGGGCAAAAGGTGATTAGGGGAACTAGTCTAACCCTTAGACTGGGGTTCCCTGGCTCACCCTGTTCCTACCAAAATTACCTCTGAAAGTGAGGATGTCTGGGCCACCACCCTTGCCCTTTGCTCCTGATCAGCCTTATTCTAAAATCCCCTTACCTCCACCCATGGACTGGGAAGCACAGCAATTCCCACAAATTAAGTAAACTCCATGTAGAAACAGCAGGAAGGCTTCAGCACACACTGCACTAATGTCTTCATAACTCAAGGTCCTTGCAGAGACTAAACTCTATAAGTGACATTTGCTGTTGGAAGGGGGAACTATTTAAAGGCCAGGGGCGTGGACAACAGCATAACCTGACACACACCCTCACCTAAAGTCTTGTAACAAACTATAGACAGCACCAGCTTCTGACTTTAACTTTGTGTTTACCAACAGGAACTAAACATACTGAATCAAGCAAAGCAGTTCAAAAAAACTGCAGCACAGGCTAGACGTCACAAATGGCATATCACACTATGGTAATAGAATAAACAAGTAATAGACAAATAAATTATAAAAGATAGGGGGGTAAGAATATTGTCTGCACAAACTGTACAAAAACACATACGTTACCCACAAAACTGCGCCATTATAAATGTGCCAAAAAATAATGAGACAACACTGCCCAGTGCCCCGACGCACGTTTCAGCTGTAGCTTTGTCAAGAGGCATAAATGTCGTAGTAGCAGCTAAACCTACGAGGTCTCAGGAGCTCATCATCCCCCCCAGTGATTAGATGACCCAAAGGGGAAGAAGCAATATCTTTGTCCTCCTTGAGAACTATATACAGAATCATATCAGAACAACTGGTTCCAGAAATGGAGGGAGGATGCAAGTAGACTTTGACATGCACAATAGATTGTCAGGTGAACCCGATTATTTTTCAGGAATTGAATGATCACCTAGGAGGGGGTGTTCTGACTCTTCTCTAGTGGGAGATGTTGAGAGAAAGAGAGATCAGGCATATTGCATTTAGACATGCCCAGTCCTTCAATCCTCAGAGAAAATAGCACACTGCCCCATCTGTTTGGCTTTAGTTTACTCACCTCGCTCCACATACAGAACACATGCAAACTCAGCCAAGCCTGACATGTATACAGTCATGGCTGAAAGTGTTGGACATTTTTTCAGAAAATTAAATATTTCTCCTGGAAAGTTATTACAATTACACATGTTTTTATGCCCATTTTTACTTCCTTTTTGTATATTGTAACAATACAAAAAAGGCAAATTGGACATAATTCCAAACAAAAGTCCAACAATGGGCCGGACAAAACTGATGCCTTCCCCCACCCCAACTTAATATTTGTTTTCCCCCTTTGGAGTAAATCCCCGCAGTCAGCCTCCTCCTATAACCTCCACGAGCTTCTTCTCTCCTGGAAGTTCTCCTCTTCTTTATAATCTGCTCCCGGTCTCTCATATTTGAGGCGTCTTCTCCCAGTTTTCAGATTTCTCCACAGGGATCAATGGGATTTAGATCCGGACTCGTTGCTGCCACTTCAGATCTCTCTAGCGCTTTGTTTCCATCCATTTCTGGGGCTTCTTGATGTTTGGGGCCATTGTCCTGCTGGAGACCCCTGACCTAGGATGCCCCCGGCTTTATGACACTGGGCAAGACATTTAAATCCAAAATCCTTTGGTATCTTCAGATTTCATGATGTCTTGAATATGGTCAAGGCCCCAGTGCCAGAGGCAGCAAAACAACCCCAAAACATCTCTGACCTCCCCCGTATGTGACTGTAGGTCCTGTGCTCTCTCTTCCTCCCATAGACCCTCTCTCTCACTCATATGTGACTGTAGGTCCTGTGCTCTTTTCTCTGCCCTCCTCCATATGTGACTGTAGGTCCTGTGCTCTTTTCCTCTGACCTCCCCCATATGTGACTGTAGGTCCTGAGTTCTTTTCTCTGACCTCCCCATATGTGACTGTAAGTTTGTGTTCTTTTCTCTGACCTCCCCATATGTGACTGTAGCCTGGTTCTTTCTCTACCTCCCCATAGGACTTAGTCCGTTCTTTTCTCTGACTTCCCCATATGTGACTGTAGGTCCTGATGTCTTTTCTCTGACCTCCCCATATGTGATTGTAGGTCCTGTGCTCTTTTCTCTGACCTCCCCCATATGTCACTGTAGGTCCTGTGCTCTTTTCTCTGACCTCCCCATATGTGACTGTAGGTCCTGTGCTCTTTTCTCTGACCTCCCCATATGTGACTGTAGGTCCTGGTTCTTTTCTCTGACCTCCCCATATGTGACTGTAGAGTCCTGTGTTCTTTTCTCTGACCTCCCCATATGTGACTGTAGGTCTGTGCTCTTTCTCTGACCTCCCAATGACTGAGGTCCTGTGTTTTTTCTCTGACCTCCCCATATGTGACTGTAGGTCCTGTGTTCTTTTCTCCTCATATTGACTGAAGGTCTCCCCTTATTTGACCCCAATGAGTAGGTCCTGTGTCTTTTCTCTGACCTCCCCATATGTGACTGTAGGTCCTGAGTCTTTTCTCTACCTCCCATATGTACTGTAGGTCCTGTGCTCTTTTCTCTGACTCCCCATATGTGACTGTAGGTCCTGTGCTCTTTTCTCTGACCTCCCCATATGTGACTGTAGGTCCTGTGCTCTTTTCTCTGACCTCCCCATATGTGACTGTAGGTCCTGTGTTCTTTTCTCTGACCTCCCCATATGTGACTGTAGGTCCTGTGTTCTTTTCTCTGACCTCCCCATATGTGACTGTAGGTCCTGTGTTCTTTTCTCGACCTCCCCATATGTGACTGTAGGTCCTGAGTTCTTTTCTCTGACTTCCCCATATGTGACTGTAGGTTCTGTGTTCTTTTCTCTGACCTCCCCATATGTGACTGTAGGTCCTGTTCTTTTCTCTGACCTCCCCATATGTGACTGTAGGTCCGGGTTCTTTCTCTGACCTCCCCATATGTGACTGTAGGTCCTTGTTCTTTTCTCTGACTCCCCATATGTGCTGTAGGTCCTGTGTCTTTTCTCTGACCTCCCCATATGACTGTAGTCCTGTGTTCTTTTCTCTGACCTCCCCATATGTGACTGTAGGTCCTGTGTTCTTTTCTCTGACCTCCCCATATGTGACTGTAGGTCCTGGCTCTTTTCTCTGACCTCCCCATATGTGACTGTAGGTCCTGTGTTGTTTTCTCTGACCTCCCCATATGTGACTGTAGGTCCTGTGTTCTTTTCTCTGACCTCCCCCATATGTGACTGTAGGTCCTGTGTCTTTTCTCTGACCTCCCCATATGTGACTGTAGGTCCTGTGCTTCTTTTCTCTGACCTCCCCCATATGTGACTGTAGGTCCTGAGTTCATTTCTCTCACCTCCCCATATGTCACTGTAGGTCCTGTGCTCTTTTCTCTGATCTCCACCATATGTGACTGTAGGTCCTGTGCTCTTTTCTCTGAGCTCCACCATATGTGACTGTAAGTCCTGTGCTCTTTTCTCTGACCTCCCCCATATATGACTATAAGTCCTGTGCTCTTTTCTTTGTACCTCATTCTGTTTTCAGTAAACAGTATAGCGATGCGCTTTCCCCAAGACGCTGTCTTGGTCCTGTGCTCATCTGTCCACAAGACACTTTCCCAGTAGGATTTTGATTACTCACGTACATTTTGGAATCTTTAGTGTAGCTTTTTTCTGTCTGTGTGTCAGCAGTGGGGTCCTCATGGGTCTCCTCCATAGTGTTTCACTTCTTTCACATGTGGAGGATAGTTTGCGCTGACACTGATGCCCCCTGGCCCTGCAGGACATATTTAATTCTTTGGATCTTGATTGAGGCTCATCAACTATCTGGACTACCCTGTGTTGCAACCTTTCATAATTTTTCCTCTGCATCTGGGTCCAGGGAGATTAGCTACAGTGCCATGAGTTGTAAACTCTTGATTATGTTTTGTACCAGGGAGAAAGGACCATTAAGAGCTCAGGATATGGACTTGTAACCTTGAGATTGTTGATATTTTTCAACAACTTTGGTTCTCAAGTCCTCAGACGGTTCTCTCCTCTTTTTGTTCTCCACACTTAGTGTGACACACAGAAAAACAAAGCAATTGTTGAGTCAACTTCTCCCTTTTTATCTGGTTTCAGGTGGATTTTTATATTGCCCACACCTGTGTGGGCAATATAAAAATCACACCTGAAACCAGATTGCCACAGTTACTTGCCACAGGTGAATATGAACGAGCATCACATGCTGGAAACAAAGTTGTTTACCCACAATTTTGGAAAGGTGCCAACAATTTAATATGGCCCAATTTGTGGGCTTTGCGTGACATTGTGCTCAATTTGGGGTTTTTTTCTGCATTTTTTGTGTTGTTCCAATAACACAAAGGAAATAAACATGTGTATAACAAAACATGGGGAACTGTAATTATTCTCTGGGAGAAAGACTTTGTTTTCTGCAACAATTTCAAGGTGCCAACACTTTTGGCCATGACTGTAACTACTGGATGTATCTAAAATGTATAGCCATATTAAAAGAGTAAGTTATAGCCTCCTGATTGTTGGGGGACCGGTGGGACCTTCAGTAATCTCAAGAATGTGGCTCTGCAGTCATGAACGGAGCAGAGTTCATTCATTGACTATAGAATGGATGGACATAGAGCGCTGTACTTGGCATTCTCAGATTGTGGTGGTTCCAGAGGTCGGACCACCAGCAATCAGCTAATTATCTGCCTACCCTATAGCTAGGAGATAACTTAGTGTTTTAGGAAAACCTTGTCCTGCAAAGAGTTCCCCAATCATCATCCTATTGCCACTGCTCCTCATGCTGGAGCGCGGCGCATCATCTCCACGTAAGCGGCCAGTGAGCAATTCTACATAAAACAAATCATTTATTATATCAAACATTTAAATGTTCACTATATTAATATATTTGTTTTATATCTTTATATTATTTAAAAAGATGGAAGGAAAAAAAGAGGTTTTCCGTGCATCACAACATTACTGCACTTGGAAAGTTCTGCTACATCTGGGTATACTGGGTCACAGCTGAAGCCAACATTCACCATATAGGAAGGCGGTGTTCACCCTACATAGTCTGTGGAGAATAAACAGCGCCATCTGCTGACTCTGTAGAGAACTGCTGGAAAACTTCTCCGGAACTTCTGGAAAATAAAGTTTTTTTTTTTTCTATATGTCATGTGTGATTGGGACGTCAGTCTGGGACATATATGTGTGTGTTATATATATATATACATACACACACACACATATATATAGGCGTAGCTTGAAGCTCATTGGTCCCAAAGGAAAAGCTCCTACGGGGCCCCCATTTATAGCAAGTCTCTAAGCAAGCATAATAGCATTGGTCATTTCATATAGCAGGCCAAAGGTACTTTTGGGGACACCTAGGGCTCCAGGATCTGGGTATGATCACAACCCCTGCATCTTTTGTAGTTATGCCCCTGTGTGTATATTTTGTATATATATATGTATGTATATATATATATTATATGCATATACACACACAGGGGCATAACTTGAAGCCCATATGCCCTGATGCAACAGCTCCAACTGGCCCACAATTGTTGCAAATCTTTAACAGCAATAGCCTTTTTTGTATGGGGACTTTTGGGGCCCCCTAGGCTCCGGGGCCGAGTGCCCAAACCCTGCACCTATTATTGTTATGCCCCATTATATATATATATAAATATAGAGCAGCACTTGTTCCTTAATAAGGGTGGTGCAAATCAGTCCAGGGCTAGTTCCTTCACTCCCTAAGGCGGCCGTCACACGCTGAGATATCGTGCAAGATATCGCTTGAAAGCGGCAGATTAAACATCGCGTAAGCGATGTCTGTGCGTGTGACGGCCAGATACGACGAGCGAGATCTGATCAAATCGCTAAATCGTGATCTGAGGTTCGGTTCTCAGATCTGACGATATCGGCCAATTAAATACGCACAATCGACACGTGTAAATTCCCGACATCACACGAAACGTGTGATTTCAGCGATGGCAAAATCCATCACGTAGGCGTGTCAGGAGTTTCCTATTGCCTGACCTCCTCAGTGGTGATTCGTGCAACGAAATGGTTTCGGATTGGCTGCTTCACCACTAGCTCGCATTGGTGGAAGATGATGCGTTGCCATTGGCTGCCCTCACAGGGCGCCATTTTGAAAGCTCTGTCTTCAGCACCACACATAGGCGTCGGCTGCACAATATCTCCGAACTGTGCACCCAATTGCGTCAACTTGATAATCGATTCTGCGTGGTCCCCGACCCTGCTATATAGAGTCCACCTTGTCATATACCCACACAATGTTGGCGGGCGCGGCACACATAACGCGGCTGTACGTTTTGCCCATTGCAATTTAGTTATGTGCTACAGCACACATATACATTACGATCAATATCACAGGACATTGTGGGGATGAGGCCGCCATGTTTCAAAGGACATCTGACCCAATGAGGACGCAGTACTGAGCACCAATGGTGTAGTGAGGGGCGCAGCTTGGAGCCCATGTACCACGCCTATGGGCTCCAATAACGCCCACATTTGCTCCCACATCGTTTAGGAGATTTCTGTGTGACTTTAGCTGAACGATGTCCACTGCTGATAACTGCATCTCTCAGACGATCGCTGGATGGGTGGATCGGGGAATCGTCTGAGCGATGTCTGTGGGTGTAGCGTCGTGATGAGCGATTTTGCGCGTCGTTCGGACGATATGCAAATTTAACATCGTCTACGATATCTTTAGCGATATCTCAGCGTGTGACGGCCGCCTTATACAGACCAAAAATGACTGCAGCACTCCATAAACAATGTATTTCGCCTTTAATGGCCTTCAGGCATCATAGTGGTGGACGTTTCGGTCCTCAGACTGGGCTCAGCATTTGCAGAGGGTGCTTGCTGAAAGAAGGTCTGAGGACCGAAACGTCCACCACTATGATGCCTGAAGGCCATTAAAGGCGAAATACATTGTTTATGGAGTGCTGCAGTCATTTTTGGTCTACATATATATATATATTTTTTTTTTTTCATTTATATAGCGATATTAATTCCATAGTGCTTTACATTACATACTATATATATACTACCCAGCTTTATTAATCTGCCTTTCTTGGAAGTTCTCGGCTTGAAGATTAGATTCTGTGTTCTCCTGATGCAGGTTCTTAGAATTCAGTGAAAAACCACCCAGATCACCCATGTATCCCTGATTTGTGCCAAATGACAAACTCAGCTCTCTATATGAAATAGGCTCACTTCTGCTGTATTTACATATACATATATGTGTCAATGCAGATGTATCAGAGCTAAAATAAGGCAGCATTTACCTGCTATAGTCTTATGTTAAGCCAGATTATCTCACATTGACTTGTACAAAATGACAAACTCAGCACTACTACATCAGAAAAGCTCAGCATTGCTGTGTTTCACCCACAGAACTGCACACAGCCCCCAGTATACAGCAGGAGGAAGCACACAACCCCCAGTATATAGCAGGAGGCCACACACAGCCCCCAGTATACAGCAGGAGGAAGCACACAGTCCCCAGTATATAGCAGGAGGCCACACACAGCCCCCAGTATACAGCAGGAGGAAGCACACAACCCCCAGTATATAGCAGGAGGAAGCACACAGCCCCCAGTATATAGCAGGAGGCCACACACAGCCCCCAGTATACAGCAGGAGGAAGCACACAACCCCCAGTATATAGCAGGAGGCCGCACACAGCCCCCAGTATATAGCAGGAGGCCACACACAGCCCGCAGTATATAGCAGGAAGCCGCACACAGCCCCCAGTATATAGCAGGAGGCCACACACAGCCCGCAGTATATAGCAGGAAGCCGCACACAGCCCCCAGTATACAACAGGAGGCCGCACACAGCCCCCAGTATACAGCAGGAGGCCGCACACAATCCCCAGTATACAGCAGGAGGCCGCACACAATCCCCAGTATATAGCAGGAGGCCGCACACAATCCCCAGTATATAGCAGGAGGCCGCACACAATCCCCAGTATATAGCAGGAGGCCACACACAGCCCCCAGTATATAGCAGAAAGCCGCACACAGCCCCCAGTATACAGCAGGAGGAAGCACACAACCCCAGTATATAGCAGGAGGCCACACCCAGCCCCCAGTATATAGCAGGAGGAAGCACACAACCCCCAGTATATAGCAGGAGGCCACACACAGCCCCAGTATATAGCAGGAAGCCGCACACAGCCCCCAGTATACAGCAGGAGGAAGCACACAACCCCCAGTATATAGCAGGAGGCCACACACAGCCCCCAGTATATAGCAGGAGGCCACACACAGCCCCCAGTATATAGCAGGAAGCTGCACACAGCCCCCAGTATATAGCAGGAGGCAGCACACAGTCCCCAGTATACTGCAGGAGGCAGCATACAGCTCCAGTATACAGCATGAGGTAGTATACAGGCCCCAGTATACAGCAGTAGGCAGCATACAGCCCCCAGTATACAACACGAGGTCGCGCACAGCCGCCAGTATACAGCAGGAGGTCGCACACAGCCCCCAGTATACAGCAGGAGGTAGCATACAGCCCCAGTATACAGCAGTACGCAGCATACTGCCCCCAGTATACAGCAGGAGGATGCATATGTGGCGCCCCACTGGTTAGGCATCACAGTTGGAGTACTGCACCCATAGAAGAGTGTGCGGTTATCCCTGTCACAGTGCAAATGCAAGGTTTGTAGGATGCTCCCACCCCAGCACTCCCACACTCGAACCTAGGCAAAGGGTTGGATCCCAGTCCCTGGGGGGAGAGTTAGGAGAGGAGGGAGGTAGAAAAACGGGGAGTTCAAGTTTGCCCTGAGGAGAAGAAGGAAAGGGAGCCCCGAGAGAGGAAAGGGGTCTCCGAGAGAGAGAGGGCCCGAGAGAAGAAAAGGCAGCCCAGGAAGAGAGAGAGGGAACCCCCACACCTGAGCGCCCACACTCCGGGGGGAGCCCTGGTCCACCAAGGGGAGCCGGACTCAGAGGACACGGTGCAGGGAGTCTAGCCCCTTAGCCGCCAATACCGGCAGTCGCGGCTCAGTCTACCGGCCCCAACACCCTGTCCATACAGCACCACCACACCAGGATTGCCCACCTAAAGGTCAAGGCCCCCATCTTAAGAGCTGGGAAGCACGGGAACTCAACAGCACCTCAACAGGCCTGGTAATAAGGGGGTAGTGCTAGGACAGGAATCAGCAGCAGGACCTGGGATAGTCAAGAGAAGGCATACCATGGGAGACTCCGAGAGACCTTGCAGCCCGCTGTGACTAGCCGGCCGGCCACCTCATGCAAAAGACTGTTTTTCACTGTGAAATGCATTGTCATCAAAATTGTTCCAGTAAAGTACCCGGGTAGAGTGACAAAGTCTCCGTGTGTTTTGTTCTATTACTGCATTACTGATAATTCACCTTTACAGACTGCATCTACATCATCAGTGCACTCCTGCCCCGGAGGCCCAGCTCCACCTGCAGGGAGCTGTTCCATCAAAGCTGCAGTACCATCGCCCTCCGGAGGTCTGAAGTGGTGTTGGTGTCCCATCACCACAATCTGCAGGTGGCGTCACAAGAAACAACTCCCATTTCAATTTCCACTTTTTTAAAGGAGACCACCAGGGCCACGGGTCTGGGCAGGCCACCAGTGACATCCCCAAACGCAGCTGTGGGCCCAGATACCCGAGTCCACATAACCCTGGGGTGCGTCACATACAGCCCCCAGTATACAGCAGCAGGCAACATACAGCCCCAGTATACAGCAGAAGGCAGCATAAAGCCACCAGTATACAGCAGTAGGCAGCATAAAACCCCCAGTATACAGCAAGAGGCTGCACTCAGCCCCCATTATACAGCAGGAGGTCGCACACAGCCCCCAGTATACAGCAGGAGGTTGCACACAGCCCCAGTATACAGCAGGAGGTCGCACACAGCCCCCAGTATACAGCAGGAGGTCGCACACAGCCCCCAGTATACAGCAGGAGGTCGCACACAGCCCCCAGTATACAGCAGAAGGTCGCACACAGCCCCCAGTATACAGCAGGAGGTCGCACACAGCCCCCAGTGTACGGCAGGAGGGTGCACACATTCACAGAACTGCAGCATCATCTCTACTACCCTCAACAAAGTCAGATCTGCTGTATCCGCCATGCTGAATTCTGCCATATCAGACAAGCTCGGCTCTGCTACATCTATTTTTAGGCAATGAAAGTGTTGAATCCATGTAAATATATACGTGTGACTGATGCAGCTGTCACATTTGACAGCCAGTCTGCTGTACAGTCAGGAACATATGCTTGTACCCTGCTTAAGGTTCTCTCTGGAGTTTCCTTCGCTTTCCCGTGTGAAAAGCCTTCTTCTCGGCGTTATTGCCTCTCGGTGGAAGCTCACTGCTTAGGAATGTGTATAGAAAATCCTCCGCCAAGCTGGTGGTATGGAATCGGAGTTTGGGTAATAATACGGAGGGATCAAGAGTTTCGTAGCAGAATATAAAAAAAGAGTCAGATTGAAAGCAAAGGTCAAGTGTTGAAAGAAGGAGCTCGGGAATCCACAGCGGAACATGGACTTAATGTCATTTTTTTCATTTATGGCCAATCAGATCTTCACATTACACAACAGTCCGAACCTACAAACCATAGACGGATAATGCGGCCCCCCATCCCCCACTATAAATTCTATGAATATCAGAAGTCAGTGAGAAATTCTGTGATAGGAATACAGAGTACAGGAGCAACGGTGATACTATTCCCTTTAGAGGCTCCTGCCATACCACTTATAAGTAGACTACATGTACTGGATATATGTGTCCTATATTCCTTTGACCCATGTCCCTTAAATGCAGTAATACCTCAAATTACGAGTTTAATTCATTCTGTGACTGAGATCTTTATCAATTTGCTCTTATGTCCAAAACATTTCCCCATTGAAATTAATTTAAATGCTATTAATCCATTTTAGCTCCAACTTACGGCCCCCTATCCTGGTATATGGCTCCCATCGTGGTACATTGCCCCCATCTTGCTACATGGCCCCCATCCTTACATGGCATCCCATCCTGGTACAAGCTAATCCACCCTGGTATATGGTAACCCTTCCTGGTAGAGGCCCCATCATCCTGATACATGCACCCCCATTCTGGTACATGGCCACACATCCTGGTACATGGCCACCCATCCTGGTACATGGCCACCCATCCTGATACATGGCTCCCCACCCTGATACATGGTACCCCACCCTGGTACATGGCCTCCATCCTGGTATATATGATCCCCAATCTTGGTACATGGCACCCCACCCTGGTACATGACATCCGACCCTGGTACATGGCCCCCATCCTGGTATATATGATCCCCATCCTGGTACATGGCACCCCACCCTGGTACATGACATTCGACCCTGGTACATGGCCCCCATCCTGGTATATATGATTCCCATCCTGGTACATGGCACCCCACCCTGGTACATGACATCCGACCCTGGTACATGGCCCCCATCCTGGTATATATGATCACCATCCTGGTACATGGCACCCCACCCTTGTACATGGCATCCCACCCTGGTACATGGCCCCCCATCCTGGTATATATGATCCCCATCCTGGTACATGGCACCCCACCCTGGTACATGACATCCGACCCTGGTACATGGCCCCCCATCCTGGTATATATGATCCCCATCCTGGTACATGGCACCCCACCCTGGTACATGACATCCGGCCCTGGTACATGGCCCCCATCCTGGTATATATGATCCCCATCCTGGTACATGGCACCCCACCCTGGTACATGGCACCCACCCTGGTACATGGCCCCCCATCCTGGTATATATAATCCCCATCCTGGTACATGGCACCCCACCCTGGTACATGGCATCCCACCCTGGTACATGGCCCCCCATCCTGGTATATATAATCCCCATCCTGGTACATGGCACCCCACCCTGGTACATGGCATCCACCCTGGTACATGGCCCCCCATCCTGGTATATATAATCCCCATCCTGGTACATGGCACCCCACCCTGGTACATGGCATCCCACCCTGGTACATGGCCTTCATCCTGGTAAATATGATCCCCACCCTGGTACATGGCACCCCTTCCTAGAACATGGCCCCCCATCCTGGTATATATGATTCCCATCCTGGTACATGGCATCCCACCCTGGTACATGATCCCCATCATGCCACAGACTTATGAAAAACTATTATATCTATCCTCACTCCGGTGTCCTGCAGCGCAGGATCCTCATCTCCTGCAGGCAGCTGACAGCATATAAGGAGCGCGGCATTCACAAGCTGAACAACTGACATGCTTCCACATACCTAAATAATAGGATTTTATATAAGTGTGCAGTATGATGCAGACAGCTGATCATCATGTGAGCGCCGCGCTCCCACACGCTGTCAGCTGCCAGGATACTGTACCCGCTGCTCTCCATGCTTGGGATGATGGGCGGGGGGAGCAGGGAATATTCAGTTTCCTAATGAATGGGCGTGAGTGATCATCACGCAGCAGCTGCTCGTAACTCAGATTTGTACTCACATCATGAAGCAAAAAAGATACAGAGCGACGACTTGTATGTTAAAAAATATGTAAGTTGGTGCACTTAATAGTCAAGGTGTTGCTGTACTTGTGTGGATTCAGTCTGCAGTAGTTCAGGAGGTCCACATTTTATCACTTTATCCTTTTTTATACAGAGCTCTACATCCTCAACATCTACAGTTAAATGGATACACAGAGTGTCTCATCCTGAGCTGTACTAAACTGGCAACTCAATCATTTGAATGGACTCTGTGCAGTACCTAATTTCCCCTGCGGAGGCACTGCAGAGAAATTCACTTACTGATTGTGTACTCAATTGATCACTGAGGGTTTCAGCAGAATAACACATTGTATTAAAACTTTGACCTAAACAGGTATTGATTAAAGCGAGAGCCGATTAAATGCAATTAATGCACTTATATACTGTGCATTTTTTGAAAAAAGAAACAAAAAATAAAAATCACTTTTAACCTACCACACTCATAGACAGGTTTGCATTCTCCCGGGTTGGTCAGGACTAATTCCATTCCATTCTCACAATGCGGCACTGGAGGGATTTCACAGGAGCTTTTATCACAAACTAGAGCAAAAATAAAGGAAATAAGAAATGTTATTATTAAAAAAATATATTAATAAAATAAAAAATAAGGGTAAGCATATTTTTAATAAACTCACTGAAGAAAAAAAAAAACTTTATTAAACAATATAGACCAATGTGCCGAAGCTTTTGAGGTCCTCAGGCCACTTTAGAGACCCCACTACGGTGCTCCAGCCGATTCAACTCTGGTGGTCATGTTGTTTCATATCGACTAGAGGTCAATTTGAGCCAAAAATATCTCCCAACCACATGAACAACAAGAACATATAACCCTTATATCAGATATCAGACCCCCTTATTAGATTTTATGACTAGTTTAGAGTCACAAATTACCGTAATTCAGACTCTACAGCCAAATATGAATTTAGACCTCAGACTGAAAAACTCAATTCATACTCAAAAATCAATTCCATCCCCAGTCCTCCCAAACAAATATATCTGACCTGAAATTTTAGACCACAGAATATTAGTTCAGACCATAGATGTCAGGATTAGGGATGAGCAAACTAGGCTTTAAAGTTCAGAGTTGATGCCAATCACAGACTTTTTCAGGGTTCGGAGTTCGGGAGCTTTACGTACGCAAATCACTGGAGAGAGCATCGCTGTGCTTCGGTACCCTTGGTGCTCGGCCCAGTGCGGGCCACTTGCAGTGTTTGATCGGCTCAAACAGGGGATAAGATCAGCGTTATTGAATACAGTGTGTACCAACAAATGAAAATGAGAAAACTCCACCCTCTTCCCCCGGAAGTATATTGCTTATGGCTGTCTGTATGTGGGCGGAGAACAGGACTGCCCAATCAATGACTTCAAGTGAAGTTTGGAGCCAAAACAGAACTTTAAAAAATTTCCCACCTGAACCCCGAGAACCCAAACTTACACAGATCTGCCCATTTCTAGTAAGGGCCCTAACATAAATTCTGACCAAAGAACTCAGATTACATGAAAATGAATTCAGACTTCAAAAATTAATTCAGACTGCAAAGAATCATATCGGACCAGTAACCATTTAATTAAGATCTCAGACCCCCCTAAACATTAACAACACAACCAGAGAACCAAGAGGAAGAGTTACCTCCCTCTTTGTTCTCTTGTTGTGTTCTCCCTCTTAGTTTTCTTGTTGTGACCCCCCTCTTTGTTCTCTTGTTGTGACCTCCCTCTTAGTTCTCTTATTGTGACCCCCCTCTTGGTTCTCTTGTTGTGACCTCCCCCTTGGTTCCCTTGTTGTGACCCCCCTCTTGGTTCTCTTGTTGTGTTCTCCCTCTTAGTTTTCTTGTTGTGACCCCCCTCTTTGTTCTCTTGTTGTGACCTCCTCTTGGTTCTCTTGTTGTGACCTTCCTCTGGGTTCTTTGTTGTGGCCTCCCTCTTGGTTCTCTTGTTGTGACCTTCCTCTGGGTTCTCTTGTTGTGACCTCCCTCTTGGTTCTCGTGTTGTGACCTTCCTCTGGGTTCTCTTGTTGTGACCTCCCCTTGGTTCTCTTGTTGTGACCTCCCTCTTAGTTCTCTTATTGTGACCCCCTCTTGGTTCTCTTGTTGTGACCTCCCCCTTGGTTCCCTTGTTGTGACCCCCCTCTTGGTTCTCTTGTTGTGTTCTCCCTCTTAGTTTTCTTGTTGTGACCCCCCTCTTTGTTCTCTTGTTGTGACCTTCCTCTTGGTTCTCTTGTTGTGACCTTCCTCTGGGCTCTCTTGTTGTGGCCTCCCTCTTGGTTCTCTTGTTGTGACCTTCCTCTGGTTCTCTTGTTGTGACCTCCCTCTTGGTTCTCGTGTTGTGACCTTCCTCTGGTTCTCTTGTTGTGACCTCCCCCTTGGTTCTCTTGTTGTGACCTTCCTCTGGGTTCTCTTGTTGTGGCCTCCTCTTGGTTCTCTTGTTGTGACCTCCCCTTGGTTCCCTTGTTGTGACCTCCCTCTTGGTTCTCGTGTTGTGACCTTCCTCTTGGTTCTCTTGTTGTGACCTTCCTCTGGGTTCTCTTGTTGTGGCCTCCCTCTTGGTTCTCTTGTTGTGACCTTCCTCATAGTTCTCTTGTTTTCTTGCTATTATGTCTAGGAGGTGCCCTATTGAAAATATGTTATATAGATACATGTGCCTAAAGCTATTTTGTTGTTTAACCCGTAAACATTAATTCAGACCTCAGCTCTCAGCCCCAAAATTAATTCATCCCCAAACATCAGGTCAAGATGATCATACCCCAGATCACACTTACTCAATGTCAGCTCCTCAACGTCAACCATCCGGTCATTATCACATCTTCCGATTCTCACCATTTCTGCTGAAAAACCCAAGGTCTCTTGCTCCGAGCTGGCATTCCCAGCTTTCATAGGGGTTGTTTCTGCACAAGTGCACAAAAGGTTGTTTCGTCATGAGTGCACCTTGACTTTGTACGCGCCTTATCAGAGCCAGAAGTCTTGGCTGAGTGTGAGAAGTCCAATTGCAGCACTAGTGGTGAGGATCAGAAGATATGACTGTCATATGTAGCCTGCGCTGCAGTGATTTAAAATGTTTAATTGCTTATGGCAACTTCGGAGTTAATATTAGAAGTTGCTGCCCTTTAGTCTAATGTGACTCTTCATGTGAGGCAGTGTGTCAGGTTACGCAGTTGTCCACGCCCCTGGCCTTTAAATAGTTCCCTCTTCCACCAGCGGATGTCGCTGATAGAGTTTAGTCTCTGCAAAAACAGTGAGCTGTGAGGACGTTGGTGCAGTTTGTGCTGAAGTCTTCCTGCTGCTTTTTGCCTGGAGTTTTCTTTACATTGTGGGATTTGCTGTGCTTACCGGTCCGTGGGCGGAGGTGAGGGAGATTTAACCTAGAACTGATTAGGAGCAAGGGCAAGGATGGTAGCCCAGACATACTCACCTTCTGAGATAATTCCGGGAACAAGGTGAGCCAAGGACCTCCAGTCTAAGCCTCAGATTAGTTCCCCTGATTACCTTTTGCCCGGCATTACCATCCTGCTACCTACTCTCTTGACCGTTATACCACCCCGTGACAACGACGAGGACCAGATGGGTGACAGTGAGGAGCGGATGGGATAGAGAAGTGAGTGGTGAGGTGAGTATAAGTATTTTTGGGGCTTTCTAAACCTTTGGATGGCTCTTTATGTTTAAATTGATGCAGAGACTAATTATAATAAAACATTCTGCATATTTGAAAATGCGAACTTCTGTAAAATTTAAGTAGAAGTCAATTCCCCTCAAATTTATTGGCCTTCATTGGTTACACAAAACATTTCAATTGAAGAAAAAAAATGTAAAAAAAAATAAATTTAAAAAATCAAAAATAAATATTTAGTATTTTCTAATCAAAGATAAGAAAGAGGCAGCAAGCGAGATTCTTGGTCTTTATCATCTGTCATACATCTGTGTTGACAGAAACATATCCCATTCAACATAATCTCTGAAATTTTAATGTGAAATAGTTTCCTAGGAAGGAAAAAACATGATTCCGAGTAAATCTAATGTAAAACACGCAGAAAATCAAAGCATCGTAAGCCGGAGATTTCTATTCAATAAAGCTCTGACATCTCCTACAAGGCCTGGGGCGACCATTCCTTATACCTACATGGGCAGATTAAGACCCAACATGACAAAAAGTTTCCATGGGAAGGAAGTTAAAAATTTGTCAAAAGGAGGGATTAAAGAAGTTTCAAATCGTTAACGAAAAATGTTTACATGCTAAAAAAAATAAGTTTCACGATTGTTATGTTCCTTCTCAGTGTTTTTCTCTATGGTAACATCCGGCAGAGGGAATAGACCATCGCTTAAAGGAAACACAACCAACTTGTCCGAACAGGACCATAACCTTCAGAGACGGCACGAATCCTCACCTTACCCTGAGGTCTTTCCACTATGTTTAGTCTCGCCCAAGTCTTTACATACAAAAGACACCTGAAGGTGTAGAAGCGATTAAGTGTGTCAACCAGAAGAATGCAAGAAAACATGAGTTGTATAGTAGGAACTTGGCAGGTAAAAGGGTTATCCCCATCTAACCACACTTTGATATCAATCCTGGGGGTCCCACCATTGAGTCTCCGACGAAACGCTAGAAAAAAGGTTCAGAAGCCCGTTAATCATGCAGACTCGAGAACCCATTCTAGATATTAAAGGGGTCCCACCAGCCAGTGAAGAATCATTTTTAGGTGAGCATGTCATAAATTAAAGCTCCAGCGATAAATGAAGAAAAGAGCAGCAAACTCACCAGCCGATGAATTAGAGTCTTCATTAGTGTGGAGACAGGGTTACATAGTGTGTATGGAGTGGGAGCATAAACCATGAACAGCAGCAACCATTTTGTGCTGAGAGCACTTCTACAGGTGCTGTAGGATAGGACCCATAGAAGCGCTCTCAGGATAGGACCATAGAAGCGCTCTCAGGATAGGACCATAGAAGCGCTCTCAGGATAGGACCCGTAGAAGCGCTCTCAGGATAGGACCCATAGAAGCGCTCTCAGGATAGGACCCATAGAAGCGCTCTCAGGATAGGACCCATAGAAGCGCTCTCAGCATAGGACCCGTAGAAGCGCTCTCAGGATAGGACCCGTAGAAGCGCTCTCAGGATAGGACCCGTAGAAGCGCTCTCAGGATAGGACCCGTAGAAGCACTCTCAGATTAGGACCCGTAGAAGCACTCTCAGCGCAAAACAGTTGCCGTTGACTGTGTTTTTTGCTCCCCCTCCAAGCACGCTATGTAACCCTGTCTGCTCATTAAAGAAGACTCTAATTCATTGGCTGGTGAGCTTGCTGCTTTTTTCTTCGCTTATCGTTGAATGTTCATCTGAATTTTCATTTGAGCGAGCACTTCCAGTTTGAGAGTCTGTGTCCAGCAAATGAGGTATGTCCGAAAATTTTGAGTTATTGCTAATTTGGGCTTAAGCGTGGTGCTAAATACTTTCTTCTGCTAGTTTCTCATAAAGTAAAGAGAAAACTTAAAAGGGTATTGTCATGTTACTACATTGATTTGGTTAGACAATATGAAAATAAGCAAGTTTGCAATTGACTTTCTTTTTCTAAGGCCGGAGACACAAAGTGTGAGAAGCATGCAAGATACATGCATGAGTGTCACATACCTCACCGCAGGGGCTTAACTACAATAGGTGCAGGGGTTGCAATCACACCCTGGCCCTGGAGCCTAGGGGGCCCGAAAAGTCCCTTTTTCCTATAGAAAAATACTACTACTATTAAAGTTTTGCAATAATTGGGGGCCAGTTGGAGTTTTTGCATCGGGACCCATGAGCTTCAAATTATGCCACAGCTCACCCAGCATGGCCGCCGATACTCTGGACAGGAGTGCATCAGGTGCATGTGTCTCTATACAGCTAACATGCTCCTGTCCAGAAAACCAACGACCATGCCGGGTGAGGCATGCGAGACTCATGCGAGTATCTCCATCGGGGGGCCCCCGGGGGTTTGGGGGGGGGGGGGGGGGGGGGGGGGGGGGGGGGGGGGGGGGGGGGGGGGGGGGGGGGGGGGGGGGGGGGGGGGGGGGGGGGGGGGGGGGGGGGGGGGGGGGGGGGGGGGGGGGGGGGGGGGGGGGGGGGGGGGGGGGGGGGGGGGGGGGGGGGGGGGGGGGGGGGGGGGGGGGGGGGGGGGGGGGGGGGGGGGGGGGGGGGGGGGGGGGGGGGGGGGGGGGGGGGGGGGGGGGGGGGGGGGGGGGGGGGGGGGGGGGGGGGGGGGGGGGGGGGGGGGGGGGGGGGGGGGGGGGGGGGGGGGGGGGGGGGGGGGGGGGGGGGGGGGGGGGGGGGGGGGGGGGGGGGGGGGGGGGGGGGGGGGGGGGGGGGGGGGGGGGGGGGGGGGGGGGGGGGGGGGGGGGGGGGGGGGGGGGGGGGGGGGGGGGGGGGGGGGGGGGGGGGGGGGGGGGGGGGGGGGGGGGGGGGGGGGGGGGGGGGGGGGGGGGGGGGGGGGGGGGGGGGGGGGGGGGGGGGGGGGGGGGGGGGGGGGGGGGGGGGGGGGGGGGGGGGGGGGGGGGGGGGGGGGGGGGGGGGGGGGGGGGGGGGGGGGGGGGGGGGGGGGGGGGGGGGGGGGGGGGGGGGGGGGGGGGGGGGGGGGGGGGGGGGGGGGGGGGGGGGGGGGGGGGGGGGGGGGGGGGGGGGGGGGGGGGGGGGGGGGGGGGGGGGGGGGGGGGGGGGGGGGGGGGGGGGGGGGGGGGGGGGGGGGGGGGGGGGGGGGGGGGGGGGGGGGGGGGGGGGGGGGGGGGGGGGGGGGGGGGGGGGGGGGGGGGGGGGGGGGGGGGGGGGGGGGGGGGGGGGGGGGGGGGGGGGGGGGGGGGGGGGGGGGGGGGGGGGGGGGGGGGGGGGGGGGGGGGGGGGGGGGGGGGGGGGGGGGGGGGGGGGGGGGGGGGGGGGGGGGGGGGGGGGGGGGGGGGGGGGGGGGGGGGGGGGGGGGGGGGGGGGGGGGGGGGGGGGGGGGGGGGGGGGGGGGGGGGGGGGGGGGGGGGGGGGGGGGGGGGGGGGGGGGGGGGGGGGGGGGGGGGGGGGGGGGGGGGGGGGGGGGGGGGGGGGGGGGGGGGGGGGGGGGGGGGGGGGGGGGGGGGGGGGGGGGGGGGGGGGGGGGGGGGGGGGGGGGGGGGGGGGGGGGGGGGGGGGGGGGGGGGGGGGGGGGGGGGGGGGGGGGGGGGGGGGGGGGGGGGGGGGGGGGGGGGGACCCCTAGAAGCGTCTCAGGATAGGACCGTAGAAGCGCTTCAGGATAGGACCCATAGAAGCGCTCTCAGGATAGGACCATAGAAGCGCTCTCAGGATAGGACCCATAGAAGCGCTCTCGATAGGACCGTAGGAAGCGTCTCAGGATAGGACCGTAGAAGCGCTCTCAGGATAGGACCGTAGAAGCGCTTCAGGATAGGACCGTAGAAGCACTCTCAGATTAGGACCCGTAGAAGCACTCTCAGCGCAAAACAGTTGCCGTTGACTGTGTTTTTGCTCCCCTCCAAGCACGCTAGTAACCCTGTCTGCTATTAAAGAAGACTCTAATTATTGGCTGGTGAGCTTGCTGCTTTTTCTTCGCTTATCGTTGAATGTTCATCTGAATTTTCATTTGAGCGAGCACTTCCAGTTTGAGAGTCTGTGTCCAGCAAATGAGGTATGTCCGAAAATTTTGAGTTATTGCTAATTTGGGCTTAAGCGTGGTGCTAAATACTTTCTTCTGCTAGTTTCTCATAAAGTAAAGAGAAAACTTAAAAGGGTATTGTCATGTTACTACATTGATTTGGTTAGACAATATGAAAATAAGCAAGTTTGCAATTGACTTTCTTTTTCTAAGGCCGGAGACACAAAGTGTGAGAAGCATGCAAGATACATGCATGAGTGTCACATACCTCACCGAGGGGCTTAACTACAATAGGTGCAGGGGTTGCAATCACACCTGGCCCTGGAGCCTAGGGGGCCCGAAAAGTCCCTTTTTCCTATAGAAAAATACTACTACTATTAAAGTTTTGCAATAATTGGGGGCCAGTTGGAGTTTTTGCATCGGGACCCATGAGCTTCAAATTATGCCAAGCTCACCAGCATGGCCGCCGATACTCTGGACAGGAGTGCATCAGGTGCATGTGTCTCTATACAGCTAACATGCTCCTGTCCAGAAAACCAACGACCATGCCGGGTGAGGCATGCGAGACTCATGCGAGTATCTCACATTCATCTCGCACTGTGTGACTCCAGCCTAATTGTTTTCATTCTTCTGCTGTGCGAGCTTTTATCCTACATAGTGTTCAGCTGGTTTCCATGAAACGGTCACCAAAGTCTGTCTGAGTGTGTGAAGTGGTTACTTTCGGCAAAGACGTTTACTCTTAAAACCTCGTCATGCTCACTTCAGCTCATTAATTTATATACATATGTATACAGTAGTTAGATTCTTACTTCCTTTCCCTTTCTCTTAGCTTCTGACAAGGCTCAGGTACAACTAGGCAGCTGGAGGTGGGTGGGCAGCCCATACCTGCTGCTGTACCTGGCTGGTAACCAAAAATAGAGCAGAGCCCTCATCACATTATGACATCTTGAAACACTTTTTTCCAGCCTTTAATCTAGCTTTATTTACAGTCGCAATAGTGAACAATTGCTAAAAAAATTTAAAAAAATGCTGCAAAACCCACATGAAAAAAGGCGGCAAAAACGCACCATTGGTACAAGGATGTTTTGGGTGCAGAAGGTACAGATTTTTGATGTTCAAAATCTGCATCACACACTCGGCGTTGGCACATAGCCTTATCAGTCCTAAAGAATCGGAATCCTGGCTCTTTCCAGAGCAGTTCTCCTAATCACCACTCTCACTTCCTGAGCCATGTGCTCGTTCAAAGGTCCTGTTCGGTTAATATGCAAATATAGTGAGAAAAGTGTAGAGTCAGACTAAACAATGACACCTGAATGTGTAGTAGCAGAATGACACTACTCAACAGAACTGTCATCAAGGAGGAGCACCGCCCCCCAAGCAACCGGGAAGTAAGAAGACTGCAGAGCTAAGAGCTGCCCAAGAGATAACGTGAGAACATGCCTTCTTCATTCTAATTTACAGGTAAAATGTGTTAGCTAGTGGATAGGAAATATTAAAGTTTGAGGGTCCTCAGTGGTTGTTACATCATTAAAAGGTATAAAACACTAAGGACTCTCATTTCACTT